>OY776674.1:101819939-102421891 GCA_963675555.1 Leptura quadrifasciata | reverse complement strand
ACATCGACAAGGAAAAATATTGCAAAAAACTAAAAATGCGAATGTCGTAATGAAATTTTACATTGGGGCTCAAAATCAGATTCTGAACATTTTTAACCTCACCACAATACAATTGTGAGAGGTTACTAAAATTGGCCCAAAATCGAAAATTGAGATAACATCAATTCTTTATGCTTTGGGATCCCAGGAACTCAAAAAAATGTCCTTATGGGTGTATGTACGTATGTGTGTTAGCACGATAGCACCGAAACTACTAAACGGATCTGGATGAAACTTTAGTGTTCTAGAAGATATGAAAAGATTTTGGTTGAGATCGGATTACGTTTAGTGGTACAACAAGTTGTTTATTTTATAACTACTTACAATTTGCAATCAAACCATTGAAAAGCAGTTAAAATTCCAATTTCAACGATATATCGCACTTACACCCTTTCGATTTGGTTTAAAATACAAACAAAGCAAATGTGATGCATAAAATCGCTTTTCGCGTGGCACAGTCGTCCGCTGCGCCGTGAAACTCGTCACGTCACGTGCATTCTCGGTTTCAAAAATCCACCGGATGGAGAGGTTCTAGCCGCTTCCAGCTGCCGATTTTTTCTAATAACTTTTTATATATTATATATAATGTTTAATACAGTTCATTTTGTAAGAAGTATGGGATCAAAAAAAAACCAGTAGAGTTTAACTTAATATGGCCGACAAACTTTTTAGCTAATAGTGTAATAGTTTTTATACATTAAAAATTATATGAATGTGAGATTTAATTAGTAGGGCCGATTTATGCAGTCTACTTTTACATTAGGTACCATTTTCGTTAAGAAATTAAAGTTAAGTAACAGTATATTTCAATAAATTCGTTTATGCAAAAACAACAATAAAATTGTGTACATAAAGTGTATCGCTTAATAGTGAAGATGTAAGTGAAAATATAACTTGCATAAATTAGACTTAGTATTAGAACGTGTCTGGGATACATGTACAAGTGTATCAGCTACGGTTTCACAAAAATGTGTTTAGATAATTTTGATGCAAATGTAGGTACTGGTTTTTTTCATTTTTACTATAAAATTTGATATCCGTAAGTAGATAATTAATAAAATTTACTGTGTGATAAGTCTTTAAACCCTATTTTTTTAAACGCTATATATTTCCTAGAAAAATAAATAGATTCTAAATGTTTGGCGGATATTTCTCTATTTTCCTTATTTTTAGAGTGAGCAACTTGTCAACCCCAGGGTTAGAGTAAAGATATGCATTTATGAAGCTCAATATAAAGGAGTTTTCGAGTTGAATTTAGTGGAGGGAGCTTTTACAGGCCCGCGCCGTACATAAGGGCAAAGTCGTGTGGTGCACGACGGCGCCGAGGCGCCGAAGGCGCCGAAAAACTGAAAAGTAAAAAAAAGATAAAGCAACAAACAAAATTGTCAAAACAAAATTTATAATGATAAAAAAGCCAGTAAGGAATTGCTAGCTATTACATTGTTTTTTATTTGTTTATTTTTTTATTTTTACTCTTTGAGACGAGGGAACCGAATTACTTCTCGAAAATAATATATTTTCCAAATGAGAGTACGCAATAATAGCATTTATTCGATCGAATACGTAACATGGTAACATGAATTGTGTAAACTCAAACAAATCTGATTTTATTCATGTTTGAGCTTGAAATTTGGCTTGCAACGAGCGAACAAGCTTTTGTATCATATATTACATTTATAATAATAAATAATAATAATGTATTTTATTCATCATATCAAATTACACATATGGTATAACTTATTAGACAAGTCAGTGGTAAATAATAAATAAAGGTAAAAAACAGACAATAATAACAATAATAAAATATACAAGTATAACAACAATATGACATACAGTACTGAAACATATTAAGTACAATATATTACACTTTAAAATTAAATATAAAACTAAGAGTGTAAATAGTCATCTACAGAATAAAAAGCTCTACTCATTAAAAATTTCAGCAGGGCATTTCTAAATAAATTAAAATTATCGAATTGTCCAAACAGTTGGGTAAATTTATTATAACAATTAATGCCTTGAAAGATGTGAGAATTTTGGCCCACAGTTAGTCTCGAGAAAGACACCCGAAGCTGATTGTTGCTGCGATTAACATAGCTGTGAACATTACTATTTTTTAAAAAGATATTTTCCTTTTTTTTATATTTGTTGTAATTAAGAATATGTACAGAGATGGTAACGTTAAAATTGATAGTGCTATAAATGCCTCTTTACAGTGAGTCTGATCAGGTAAACCGAGCATACACTATAATTTTCTTTGGCGCTACAAAAACTTTGGAAGCATGTGGAGAGTTTCCCCAGAACATCAATCCATAAGATATCTTAGACTGAACCAGACCAAAATAAGCTAGCTTCAGCATATTAAATGATACAGTGGATTTTAGATATCTAATAATGAAGCAGGATTTACTTAATTTCTCTGATAAATCATCAGTTTGTTTCTCCCATGTCATTTTGTGATCTATCCTTAGTCCCAAGAATTTTATTTCATCTGTTTGTACAATTGACTGATGACCAGCCTTAACTAAAACACTTGAATTGTGACCAACATTTTTGGGCAAAAATGACATACAAACTGTTTTGCCAGCATTTAGAACCAAACCATTGCTCAAACACCAATCAGAAAATTCACCTACTGATTTATTGGCTCTACTGGTTGTCAACTCCAAGGTGTTACTAGATATTACAAAATTTGTGTCATCTGCATATACAATTGCAGCATTCGGTGAGGTACAAGAATTGGGCATGTCGTTTACAAAAATTAAAAACAATAGGGGACCTAGAATAGAGCCTTGAGGCACACCAGTAGCAACATCCCTAACATCCGATTTGTATGAGCCTATGACTACAGCCTGCTTTCTGTTGTTTAAATAAGAAGTGATCCATTCGTGGGCCACGCCACGTATTCCAAATCTAAAGAGTTTATCTAAAAGTAAACCATGATCAACGGTATCAAAAGCTCTGCTGAGATAAAAAAATAAGGCTATTGGAAACTAAAATACAAAAATTTTGAGTTGTAATACTGTTAGAAGATATTTCTGTTTTTTATAAGTTTATAATTATGTTATGTACCTCAATGAGAAAATACTTTTGTATGGCTTGTACTTGTAAAATATAAAAATGAAAATAAATTTATGAAAATACTTTTTAAAATTATTTTTCAGTAGTGGATAATAATACCTAACTTAACCCGTATCTGTACTCACATATGAACGTAATACAAATTTGGGGCGTTATTTTAAATTTGCACAAGGGCGCCAAAAGTGCTAGGCGCGGGCCTGAGGGAGCAGGATAAGACTGGTCGTCAAAAAACTTGCCTATAAAATAGCTAATACCGACGAAGGGGATCTCAGGTAAAAATTAAAAGTTATCGTTTACCTCTACGGACAGAACAAGACACACTGTAAGTTTAATATATATTTTTTTTGTAAGTATTGTTTACAACAAATAATTTAGTTAGGGCAGAAAATGTATATCAAAACTTAATCCTAGACTCATATCATAATCTGTCATATCACGCATAATTGACGTAGGTATTAACACATCTTTTGACATGCCATGTATCATCTATCTATCTATTTTTTTTATTTACAAATTACAAATGTTAAGACTTAAATAATAGAATTTTGTAGAAAACAGTACTTCAGCTAGTTGGAGGCTCAGATGCATCAGGCAAACTGGCACGAAGATGTTTGGCTAAAGTACTTAAAAATGACATGCCGCAGGATGCTTCTCGACTAGGGCGAAGGGAGCTTAATATTCAAAATGTATTGAATATAAGAAACACATGCGGTGTTATTTTTTAAACGTACTTAAAAAAAAATTTCTTTAAATATGAGAATGAAGTATCCATTTTCAAAGTTAATTCATGTCATAATATAATGAGATATAAATTCAAATCAAGTCGCCATGCTTTCACGATAAATGGAAATTTAAGACAGTTGACAAAACGTTTGCGAGAAATGTCATTTTAGCTGTGAATATGGAGTGTTGTTCAAATATTCAACGTTCTTTTGCGGTTGAAGCTTATTTAAAAAAATAACTATTCTGTTATAATGACCCAACGTTTATTCCGTAGTCATTTTTATTTAACTCCACGAGATCCAGTTCTTCTATAGTCGAATAACAATTAAAAAGTAGGTACACAAATTTTGTAGTACTGCTCCATATACCAGTGAAAAAACAAAAGGAGGAACTCGTTCTGTACGCACACTTGAAAATGCTGAAAAGGTAAAAGCAGCCGTGCAACGAAATCTTAAACGTTCTGCAAAATGACAAGCACTAGTACTCAATATCTCGAACCGTAGTTATCGCCGCATTCTGACAGACTTACAAGTTCATCCCTACAAAATTCAAGTCGTGCAAAAACTTCTGCGAATGTTTCGAAGGGCTATTTGCTGAAAATCGGAATACCGTTGTTTGCTTGCTGATGTCAGATGAAGCTCATTTTCATCTTTCCGGATATTTTAACAAACGGAACGTTCGGTACTGGGTGACGGAAAATCCTCTGCAATTGCACGAAGTACCGCTTCATAGCAAAAACGTTACTGTGTGGTGTGCAGTATTCGCCTTTGGAATTTTTGGGCCATTCTTCTTTCAGGAAAATTACTTGACGGTTACATCACAACGTTATCAACAGGTATTGCGTAACTTTGAACAAAAACTTCGTAATGTTAATAATAATATAATAATAATAATATCACTTTATTTCATAATGCCAAACAGGCGTAAAACAAGTCACAGGTGTAAAACAGAGATAAACTAAAGTAAAATATAGATAAATGCACATATATATGCATATTATGTAAAAACAAATATCATTAAACAACAATTTAAAATTCATAATTAACAAAATCAGACACAGAATAAAATGTTTCACTAAGCAAAAAGTTCATTAATTTTTTCTTAAAATGTTTAGAAGGTAAGTCTTTGTAATTATTTGGTAGATGATTGTAGATTTTTATCAATTGTGTTACGACATTCCTTTGCACTTGACTGTAGGTAGTCTGTGGTATGCGTAGTTTTACATTTGTATAGTCGCGTTTATTATATAAATGATCTGTTTCGTATCTCCTGATAAATTCTACGTAATTGTTTTTCACAAAACAGGCACTCTCATATACATAAAGACACGGAAGGGTAAGTATGCATTTTTGTTTAAATAATATACGACATGTGTCAGTTCGTTTTAAATGAAAAATACTTCTTATACATGTTTTTTTGCAATTTGAAAATTCTGTTGGCTTCTACTGAATTTCCCCAGAAGATAATCCCATATTTGATCCTAGAGTTAACATAGGCATAATAAGAGGCCAGAGCTGCTGCCTCATTTACGGATTTAGTTATCATGCGTAAGGCATAAGTAAATGAGCTAATCTTTCCAGCTAGGTATTCTATATGATGCTTCCAGTTTAGCTGTGGATCAATTACGATACCCAGAAATTTTGTGTGATCCGTGGATGTCAGCATCTGATTGCAATAGTCAATACACAGTGGTAACTTTTTCTTTAGGCTGAATCTTATTAGGTGAGTTTTATCAATATTTAGTTTTAGATTAAACATAATATTTTTAGTCGCAAACTCCTCTATAAATCCTTATTTTACTATAAGGAAAGTAACCAGACTGCAACCAAAGTTACAAATCTGGCGCGTTAAGTGTAATAATTGCATATTACCATCAAAACGCTAATGCTTCGATTGCAACAAACACCAGCCGAAAGACTGATCCTACTTAAAGGAGCTCCCTTGCCAGTCGTCACACACCACTTGCAGACTGCAGTTTCGAGCTGTTGGCTCTCGTCAGTGCAAGGTAGGTATGCAACGACCGACATGAGAATCCTTTGACTATAGTACATCCCGGTATTTTTACAATAGCGACATGTAAAACAGCCAGCAGGCGCCATCTAGCGGTCCAGTGTCTGTTGCAATCGAAAAATGAATAGCCTGACTTGGCTTAGCATATTTCAGATGTGCTTTTAGAGGGCGGAATATTAAACATAATATTTTTAGTTGCAATCGAAGCATTAGCGTTTTGATGGTAATATGCAATTATTACACTTAACGCGCCAGATTTGTAACTTTGGTTGTAGTCTGGTTACTTTCCTTATAGTAAAATAAGGATTTATAGAGGAGTTTGCGACTAAAAATATTACGTTTAATATTCCGCCCTCTAAAAGCACATTTGAACTAGTTTTAGATTGTTCCTGGTATACCATTCATTTAAAATGTCAAGTGAGGTTGAGACTTCCGTTATTAATTATTCGTTAGAGTTAGCTCTAATTACTAATGAAGTATCATCTGCAAATAAATTTATAAGATGTTTACTAATATTTGGTAGGTCATTTATGTAAAGTAGAAACAAAATTGGACCTAGAATTGAGCATTGGGGCACGCCTCTTTCAACCATGACCCAATCCGAGGGAAAGTGACACGTAGTTTCCATGGTAACCAACTAGTAACAACTGCGATTTTTAATGAATTTTTATTGAATTTATTACAACAAAAATAAAGAGATTGAGAATTGTAATAATTTAATTATTTTGGAATATATTTAAACAATCGGCGAAAAAATTATATGTTCAACTCAGCAGCAAAATAGATTGACTGCCTTGGCTGAGTTCCGCGGCAGTCAATCTACTATTTTGCTGCCTAGTTAAACAAATAACTATTATTTATTGCAGCTGCAGTTCCATGTCTAATATCGACTCGTAAAAGATAGAGGATGCCTTTGTTAAAATTCTAATAGTACCCTGGTATTACGAGTCACCAAATAACCTTATTATTTCGAGTTTTTCGCCTTTTAGACGCATTTTACGATTATAAACTAAAAACTTAATAATAGAACTCAAAGATTTATCAGAATTACAATTAATTTAATAATTTTTGTTAATAAAGAAACTTGTAACCATGTGTGGACTGCGGAAAAATATTGAAAAAACTAAAATGCGAATTTCGTAAGGAAATTTGGTGCTGCTGCTGAAAATAAGATTTTGAACAACTTTTTCTAATAACTTTTTTCGACATTTTTAATGCGAAGCAAAATATCGGAAGTGGGTCCCATTTGGAAGTTGCCGTTGTCTCAGTTTGTTAAGTAAATTTAAGTTGCTTACCTCGAAATGTACTTCTTATATAGCACTACAAAGCCCAAATCCGGATTTCAAAAAAATGACGAAAATGTCCGGGAGTCTTCATTTTAAATGAGACGCAACTGTCTATGGCCATTGTTGTACAGAACGTCTTATGCCTCGATTTAATAATAACTTACATTTTCAGTTTTCCACATTTCAGTATGATGTATTTAAAGGGATCATCGTAATGTGATAGAAATACCTCAAAATTTTCAAAATTCTATACCAAACTATGGATGTTACTGTTTAGTACTTTAAAAATTTTAAACTTCAAGATCTCGTTTGCTTGATATGCATTTTAACCATTTCTGTTTTAATGTTTGATATCTGAAAATTTGTTCATTCCTGTGCTAATCGGGTAATAAAATCTTTAAAACTATACATTTAGTAAAAATATGGGGCGAGCGTAGGTGCGTCTTTACTATGTACATACTTCGGTATGCGATGTAAAGCAACGACAGGCGCAGTTAGTACTTGGATGGTGACCATTCCAACGGAAACCGCGTTCTCGCCTCACACATCTTCCAGCGGCTTGTATATCAGTGTATGCGCGGAAGCTATACAACCTTAGGCGAGGGTTGTATAGGAGATATACCATCCTTCGGAGGGGATGTAAAGCCGTCGGTCCCTTGTCTATTAAATGTTAGGCAAGTAAAAGATCCCTACTCTTCTTAAGGGAAGAGGTTCGGCAAAATTCCTGGTTGGGGGTAGCTCGTCTACAGGCGTCGGTGTTAGGCCTCAGTAGCGGAAATAGGCCGACGTTAAATAAATGTGTAAAAAAAAAAAGTAAAAATATTTAAAACTAAGGATTTTAACGATTTTAATTTATCTAAATAATATAACCCTACAAACTATACTTTTAATAAAATTATTTTATTTTATATTGTACTTAATTAAAAATATTATTGAAAAATAAGTCCTTTTAAATCCCTATTAAATTACTATATAAACTAAATTAATATGGATCTCTCCAGTCTTATAAGACTAAGGCCCACTTTATCCTTATATAAAATATGTAAAAAACTTAGTAGTAATGCCTTATTATATCTTTTAATTTTCATTACTTCTCAAATCCTATAAAGACTGACAAACATAATTGATGTAATACGTCACTGACGCTTTTTAATATGTGCCCTTATAAATGAAATTACTAGATAAACTAAACTAAAATAGAACCATTGATTCTTGTAAAAATATGTACATAATCCAATATCAATACTTTAATATATTTTTTCAATTTCATTATTTTTCAAATAAATTCCACAAATATTCATAAAAATAATGTTTGTAATATCTTATTGACATTTTCTGATAAATGTCTTTCGAGTGTCTTTATAAATCTGTATTAAATTACTATAAACACGAAACTAATGTGGATCCATTATGTCTTATAAAAATAAGTTCCAATTCATTCTCACAAAAATGTGTGATAGGTACAACTCTCTAGTTTCATTATTCTCCAAATCCTATTAAAACTCACAAGTGCAATAGATGCACAATACCTTATTAATATGTATGCTTATAAGTCTGTACTAAATTTTTATATAAACTAAACTAATATGCACCTATCGAGTCTACGTAACAAGACCTCAAAATAATACCCTAGTATATTGCTTCAATTTCGTTACTCTTTAAATCCGATAAAGACTAAAAATAATGGATGTGATACCTTATTGGTACTTTTTAATATGTCTTTATAAATCTGAATTAAATAACTATAAACTAAATTGATATGGATCGAGTCCAAATATATTCGTATAAAAAAGTATACAAGATTTTATTTAGTCTTCTTCAATTTCATTACTCTTCAAATTCCCTAAAAACTCATAACAACAATGAGTGTAATATCTTATTGACACTTTTTAATATATCTCCTTTTAAATCCCTATTAAATTAGTATATAAACTAAACTAATAACAACCTGTCAAATCTTATAAAAATTATATGCTAATCGTCTTCTATAATGGTTTATATAGTTAAGGATCCAGTCAGTCCTATGCAACTTGTGGACTTTTAAAATTAAACCTATATTGTGTAACATGTTCTGTTGTAGTGGGGCGGGTATGATTTGAGATTGCATTCATTTCCTATATTAATTTTCACCCCTTTTCAGTTATACAAGATATTTGTAGTTTTTTAAATATAATACGTGATATCTCAAAAAATAAAAGAGTTACAAGGATCAACTTTCAAACGGATGTTGGTTAATGTATGGTGGTTGTGGTGGTGCTGTTAAAAAAGTGTTTTAATCAGTTATTTAGCAAGAAAAAAAAGAACTTAGAAGTAATAAAATATTGTAGTGAAAAATGTAGAAAATGTAGAACCGAGGTAATTATTTTTTATATTTCTAAAAACATTGTGTGGATTGTAAGAGCATATTCTTTTCTCATATCTTTCGCACGTAACTTCTAAATTATCACAAAATCTACAAAAAATAAATTAGTATATTAGGAAAATAACCTCTACGCCTGTGACGAATGTGACGATTATATCAAAGGAACAGTCAGAGGCTATTCTCGCCAACCAATACAAATTATAAAGCCGACCTCACACATATGCGCAAATGTACAAACCCACGTGTAGGATGGCATTTGCAAAAGCATATGTGCACCTTCGAGGTTTGCCAAAGCGAGTCGGTTTCCTAGCGCACATCAAGACGAGCGAAACTCGAATATTCTCCGACACATGCGATTTTCCCGATTTCAGTTGAGCATGGGCCGTTCACGAAGGTATATTTAGAAATGGATTTGAATAACGAAGCAAAGTTAGAGTTTGTGGAACTTTTGCAAGGCGAACCCGGAATTGGGGAAAGAAATCGCATAAAGGTATTCAGCAAACGTTGCGCCAATGTCTGGGAGGGTGTCTTTGCGCAAACTGTCAAGGTACAAAGGTTTGTACATATTTATGCACATATGTGTGGGACCGGCATACACAACTAAAATTAAATATTTCGCTGATATTTCGGAAACAAAATATGTTTTTGCAGTTGCTTAATGCAAACAATACTTGTCTAATTGACAGGGCTGTTATTAACATATCAAATAGAGTTTTATCCATTTCAGATATATTTGTCTGGTGAAATGGTTTAAATTTACCAATAGATCAGAAATCAGCTTCAAAATTGACATTACAGAAAACTGCACAAAATTTACCTACAGATGAGGTAAATAAGTATAGTGTAATTAAAGGTAACTTAACTCCAGTTGGAAAACAATCGATAACATCACTAAAACGTGATGAACATATTAAAATCTTGCCAGCGAAAAAATGTACTGCCACAGTCATTTTGGATAGAGATATATATGACACAAAAATCATGTCTCTTATAGATGAGGATTAAACAAGAGTTCAACAAAATCAATCGAAAGCAAAATATATAGAACTCTATTTAAGTACAAACATGAATTTAATGACTTTGAACGAAGAAACCTTTCACAACCTTGTTATTTTTATGGTTTACCAAAATAACACCAACTAAATATTTCCTTAAGACAAATTAAATTGTCAGTTCTATGAATTCGCTATGTCATAATTACTTTTACTAAAAATTATAGATCCATTAACTGAATATATGAATTTGTATATCAAAAATAGTAAACATTTTATCGAAAAAATTTATGGAAACGATATTCATAAATCATACTTGTCATCAGTCTTTTTACCATACAGTAGATAAAACATAATAAAAGATAGATTGCTGAATGATAATTTGGAAAATTGAACTAAAATAAATGCAAATAACATAATGGAACTTTTAGGAATGTGTACAAAATCAACCTATTTTCAATTAGAAAACGATTCCTATCAATAGGATTTTGGTATGGCCAATCTTCAACAATATATTTATGGAATATCTTGAAAATTGACATGTTTAAAATAGTACACACAAATAAGTTGTCTGCTTGAGATATGTTGATAACATATTTGCAATCTGGTCTCTTGGGAAATATAAAGAGCAAATAATCTTATATTAAATTTACTTTAGAAGTAGAAGATATGAATAGACCAAGGCTTTTAGATGTTTTAATTGAATGTGTATACAATACTATTCAAACAATCGTTTATAGAAAACAAACCCACACAAATATATTTAATTTTTAACTCAAATCTGGCAATAAATGTTCAAAGGGACGATATATTGTTTATGTGATAGAGCCAAAATAATTTAAACTAATAATGAAATATTAAACAATGAAGAACAATTATTTATCGAAGAGGTTCCAATAAATAACCTTTGTTGCATGATAACAACTTTCATAGATATTAAATATAGAAACAAGTACGGCAACGGCATGAACATTACATTCCATTACATTACAGAACATTCGAATTATCGGAAAAGCTATGCGCTATAGGTGATAAATTTGATGTTAGGATGATATTTCAAACGAGAAACACTCCGAGATCTATTTTGTCAAAAACATGGTACGATTTACTTTCTTCTTAATATTCAATTATAGATATATTGCACATATTAGTAGTATGTTAATAGTATATGGAATTATCACACTGAATTTATGCGAAAAATTGTTTTATTACTTAATTCTCGTATTTGTCAGTAAACTTACGCCCTGTCCTATTCACTGGGCTAGCTTGGTGCGTTCTGCGGTATTTATCCTTTGGTTAAATAGCTAAATAATTATTTATCTAATCTATGTGAATCTGGAACAACAGCATAAAATAAAACTAAGTAGTAACTATGAATGTAATTGTACCTTTTGCAAAAATTATATATATATATATCACTTACCTCTCACCACTACTCAATTTACTATAGTTTGTATAAAACTAGCAGGTTGGCCACTATCATTTGTCTGTTCCATGACCTATGGCATACTGATGAGAACTAATAAGTTCGAAACCGGTCTATGTCTGGTCGGGGAATTGACAAATGATATTGGCTACCACTCTTACATGATTTGTAGGTGTAATTCAATGCAGGTCGGGGTATTTTCCCGCTGAGTAGTTGTTTCCTACAAATCATATATTATAACAGTAGGTTAAGTCCACCTAGGACTGAAGGGTCGCCGCTCTCAGGTACTTGCAGAATCGCAAGTCGCTATACGCTCATGGAGACATCTATGGTGTATAGTTGCAATTGACCATATGAGAGGATTCACTTACCTCTCACCACTACTCAATATATATATATATATATATATATATATATATATATATAGTTTTTAGGTTTTCGCGGGTATTAAATGAAGTGTTATTGTACTTCCGGGTGCTCTCCCGCATCGATGAACTGAACAGTTCGAGTTCAGTTCGAGCAACGAGGAGCAGCAGTAGGCAGCTTTCAGTGAGAACCTGAAGATGGTAGATGAGATTCTGCCGAAACGTCGTTTAGACAACCGTGACTCCTGGAGGAATCGACCATCGACGCCGGAGAGCACCCGGAAGTATATATATTAAAGTAATGTGGTATGTTATTTTATAGAAATGCCTCACGTTTTTGGGCGCAAATAAAGTAAAATTTGATAGTGTTAAAAATTATTAAAATGAATTTAATTGATTTATAATTATTGAAATTTACTTATTTATTTATCTCAGGTGTGGAGTTCGTTGGACGAGTTTCATAAATGTTTTCAATACAGCTTTCATAGAGTTGGTATGCTGTGTTGCATATCCTTCAGTAAGCTTTTATTTGAGAATGAAATTTACTGCTTTCACTAGTGTGCAACTGTGGTTGCCTAACTTTGTTTGTAAGAAGAAATGACTGATATTAATGAACAAAATTGATGTTTATTTCTTTCAAATATCAATGAAATGATTAATTATTGCAAAGCATGTGCAATACTTAAATCTACTCTAGTTCCCTACGCTAGCTATCTTAATCTTAAATTATACTGGTCGATAGCCGAGTGCCGTGAGGGGTACAACCGGAAGCAGTGCACCGTCCTATTACTGTTAGACATACAGAGTGCCTTTGCCTTTGACCGCGTTTGGCACAACGGTTTAATATATAAGCTAAAAGAGACATGTAAGTTTCCAGACTACATCGTCTCATTAATAAAAAATTTCTTGTTGAAAGACAAATTAGGGTGAACGTAGGAGGCTCATTTTTTAGAATTACACACTTGATGGCGGGAGTTCCGCAAGGATCTATCCTGTTCCCCCTCTTTTACTCCCTCTATACCTCCGACATACCGACAAACCAGACCGCCAACTTATTACTATACGCAGACGATACGCTACTTTACGCTACTTTACGCGACGTCATTTTATGCACAGACTGCTACATACAAAATACAGTACCATTTACTGAAACTACTCGACTACTACAAGACGTGGAAAATTGCGGTGAATGAAGACAAGTCACAGACTGCCACATTTCACCGCAAATTCATCAACATACGCACAATAACTCGACTAAAACTTAACAACAGGGACATCGAGGAAAATACCACGATCAATTACCTCGGTGTCACCTTAGACACTCGACTTTCATTCGGACCACATATAACTAAGACTATAAACAAAACATATGCTACCCTCAGCGGGCTCTACCCGATTTGCAATCGGAGGAGCCTGCTGACGACGGGCAATAAACTTACACTCTACAAAACAATATTCAGACCTATACTGATGTATGCCTGTCCTGTCTGGAACATGGTTTCAGACACACAGTGCGACAGACTTCATCGTACACAAAATAAACTGTTACGATTACTTACCAACTTGACTAGATATATAACTATAGACGAATTACATAGACAGACTAGACTTCTCAGAGTGCGAGAATACATTGATGAAGCCTCACAAAAATTCTATGAAACAAAAATAGCCTCCTCCACTCTGACAAGAGACATATCAGCGACCGACAAGACGCTACAATAATACGGGACATACACATAAACTAATCTACCAACGCTTACCAATTTATGAAGAACAAATACTAGACTGACTAGACAATCCTCCCTCTATTCCTCCTTCCCTTTTATCCTACCTACCCTTTTAACCTATCTCCCTAATTCTTCCCCTTTAGCCGTTGTATGCACACTCGTGTGCATGCACGGCTAGATACAATTTCACTGTAACGCAAAATAATGCATCTAAACTACCATCATTATCTGAAGTAGGTTTTTCATAGTTTTTCCTACACAATTAAATAGTAATTAAATTAACATACATTATTGTAATGCAATTATTTTAAATTACCTGGTAATTAATTCATGGAACGTAAAACATACCGAATACGACTGTGAGCGGCTATCATCCCCCCGAAATTTAACATTTGCCTAATATCTCTATATGCAAACTGTGGCGAGTCGGTGCTACTGGCACTTTGTCACGCTTTTCTATAAATTATATGAAACATACAAACTCCCTCTGTACCTCACCACACTCATAAAAAATTTCTTAACACATAGAAAAATAGTAAAAAATAATACTATCTCTAACATCAAATACATATCTGCAGGCGTCCCTCAAGGAGCCATACTTTCCCCCACCCTATACAACCTTTACCTATCAGATATCCCCACCCTTCCCACGACTACCTCACTATTATACGCCGACGACGCCGTTATCTGCGGGCGGTCTTTCTATGCGGAATCGGCCGTCCAAAAGATACGGCGTCACCTCACTAGACTCAACACTTACAATACTGACTGGAAAATACATATCAACGAGAACAAAATAGAGACTATAACATTGCACCGGAAATTCACCAATGTGAATACCTTCACGAAAATTAAAATTAACGATAAGCAGGTGAGGGAAAAAAGCAGAGCTAAGTATCTGGGGGTAACCTTGGATACAAGGCTCTGCTTTGGACCCCACATAACTGCAACATTGCAAAAAACGTATTCAGCCCTCAACAAGCTGTATCCATTGGTGAATAGACGGAGCAGACTTTCGACCGACAATAAATTGATTCTTTTTATAGTAATTTTTAGATCGACAATGACATATGCCTGTGCGTCCTGGAATTGTATTTCAGACGCACAGTGCAAAAGACTACAGACCACACAAAACAAAATACTCAGACTTTTACTTAACGCCAACCGCTACACATCGGTCGCTGAATTGCATGAGAGGGCTGCCGTCCCCCTTATGAGGCAATACATAGATGACACGGCTCAAAAATTCTTTGCAAACAAAATTCAGCGATCGATATTAACACGTGACCTGACTAACATACGTCGACATAACGATACATTACACGCACACCGTTTATTACATCAAAACCTACCCATTTACGCCACACGAGACTGACGTTGGACAATTACATAAAACTTTTAACATACATATCCCTCATACAATCCTACCTCCCATTCCCTCCCCTTATTTTAATCCTTTGTAATATAATTATCAGAATAATTTTTAATTTAATACAGAATTCACTTATTTTCAAACCTTGTACATAAATATTACTTAAGAAAAATTTTTTACTTTCATTTTTATTTTATTTTTTAACAATACAGAATTATTTTTAATTTTTTGGACAACACACACACGGTTGAAACAGGTTTTTCATTTTATTTTCCTGTACGTACACCAAATAAAACTTTAATTTCACTTAATAAAATATTTTTAATTTCACTTTACAACTGCATTGCAGATAAAACTTATAAATCTATGAAACTAGTAGAAAATAGAAAAATTAAAATCATTAATTAAAAATTTCGGAAGGAGTAGTCATTTCCCGGCACAACACCAGCCACCCTAACTCATAAGGAGGAAACTCTAATATTAGCTAGGTTTAGAATTATACAGCACGCAGTGCAGGTTTATAATAATATCTTATATAGGGAAAAATGACATAAACGGAATGATATGTACTTAAAAAACTCAATAAAAGATTTTTAATTGGTAATTGGTAATTGGCACTTTGTCACGCCGCAGATAAATACATTTATTGTCAAATGCAATAAATAAAATAAATGAGATAACTTAAGGCAAAATAATTTGTACATATTTTTAATATTGAATAAATGTTTTTAATTGGTAATTGGGGTTAAGGCGCGAGGTGGCAATCGCGATTAATCACACGGACATTGCACCACCGGGTTCGAATCCTGGCTCCGGTACTGGCACTGTCGGAGGAAATGGTTGTATGTGTCCGCGTTTTTTCAATGTGTAACCCCCTTCCGCACAAGCCCTGGCTTCTGGAATTGGGGGTTTCTAATTTCTGTGTTGTGGTGTTTTTACTATCATAAAGCTGTGTAAATGCATTTACTTTGGTAGACCGGCTTTTAAGTTTTCTGGTTACTTTTACTTACTGGCTACTTACTTATGTTTCTGGTTTATGACTCACGTATGTGTTTAGACAGCTTTAGATAAACAAAATGTGGAATGGTGAAGAAATACATATATTATTAATAGAAATGTCTTGTAAAAACCTTTGTTCTTTGATGAGTGGTGTGTTAATCCCTCGATGTGTGTCCTGTTTGTTGCTACTCGGCTTAGTTCAGCTAGACAGATGAAATTCTCACTACACGGGATGATTATATTCGCAAATATGGTTTATTTATTTACGGACGTGCATGAACACGATGCCCCGTACTCTGGAAAAGGTAAATTTTATTTACTTTTTTAGTTTTTATCGCTTTTGAAATGACGGTATGTCACCGTATTGTCAGTTGTGCCAAAATAAAACTTCTTAGGTTAAAATCGATTGTGGTTACTTATCAACAAAATTTTACGGCTCTTGATGTAAAATTTGACGTCTCTTATATAGGTTTTGATAGTTACCATGGCAACCAAATTTACCATGTCAATTTCCAAAGTTTCTGTATTCCCTTATCTCCTGTTTCTACGTTTAAATTTCCATTCTAATCTATTTCTTCGGCTTTTCCTGGTTCTTTTGGCACCACTTTCGCGTCTCTACGTGTCCTATTAACGTTTTTACCTTTCCGTTGCACCCCACATGATTTTTTTACCCACTGCACTTTATTTACACGTTTTCAGTATTCGTTTTAAGTTCCAAGTTTATTACAAATGTTTAAACTTGCTTTGTCCACTTTTTATTTTACTATTTTGACTACATGAATTTGAATGGTTTTTGTTGAGATGTCAAAATTGTTAATTTTGGCCCCTTAGCTTAATCATTTTTGGCCCCGTTATGATTTTAGTTAATGATTTATTAATAAATTTCATCTATAAAAGCTGTTCTTGAAACCCACCATGTTTTTTACCCAATTTTTGTTCTTTATAAAATTATTTTGATTGAATTTGGAAAACTGTCTCTCGGTAGACCTTAGATTTATAAGTTTTTCTGAAATCAACTCCTGTAAATTGTGTATATGAGGTATTAATTTGTGTGACTACTTGGTTTACTATATTGTTGAGACTTTTGTAGGATTTGGATAAAGTTTTGCTTTTAAATTTATTTACTTCCAATATAACTTTTGATTTTTTTTTATATATTATTATTTAACGTCGGCCTATTTCCGCTACTGAGGCCTAACACCGACGCCTGTAGACGAGCTACCCCCAACCAGGAATTTTGCCGAACCTCTTCCCTTAAGAAGAGTAGGGATCTTTTACTTGCCTAACATTTAGTAGACAAGGGACCGACGGCTTTACATCCCCTGCGAAGGATGGTATATCCCCTATACAACCCTCGCCTAAGGTTGTATAGCTTCCGCGCATACACTGATATACAAGCCGCTGGAAGATGTGTGAGGCGAGGAAGCGGTCTTCGTTGGAACGGTCACCCATCCAACTACTAACCGCGCCTTACGTTGCTAAGGTATTTCGTATACACCGTGGGAATCATTAGGTATTTGGTCTTTTGGGGTCCTGATTAAATTGGAAATTGTTTGGTGTGTTGTGGATATGGTTTTTAGGTTATTGGATTTCAGGACTTTTGAAATTTTGTCTGTGACACCTTTGATGTAGGGTAGGAAAGCTTTTTGCTGAGGAAGAGTTTCTGTCTGTTGAATTTGGGAAGGATTTTGTGCTTTGTGTATGGATCGCGTTATATGTCCTTCGTCGTAACCGTTTTGTAGAAGTGCTTCTTCTAATGTTTGTAGTTCGGATTGTCTGTTGTGATTGTCTGTTAGTCTGAGGGATCTGGTTACAAGAGTATTGACAACGGAATTTATTTGTGATTGATGATGGTGTGATTTTGAGTTAAGGTAGCGGTTGCTGTGGGTTGGTTTTCTATACACAGAGTAGGAGAATTGATTGTTGTTTTGTTTTGTAATGAGGACGTCTAGGAAAGGGAGGGAACAATTGTTTTCGATTTCAATAGTGAACTGGATCTGAGGATGTATATGATTAATGTAAGACAGGAAGTTGTTTAGAGAATCTCTATCATGTGACCAGATAACGAATCATCTACGTATCTTAGAGAGCAGGTAGGCTTCAATTCGAATGAATTCAGGGCTTGGGTTTCGAAGTTGTCCATGTAGATGTTGGCTATGACGGGGGACAGAGGTGATCCCATTGGAGCTCCTCTCACTTGTTTGTAGTAGTTCCCTTGAAAGAGAAAATAGGTGTTGGGCAGACAATGTTCTAGAAGGATCAGAGTGCTGGGAGAAATATTGTGTTTAGTTTTGAGAACGTTTAGGGCTTCAGTGAGTGGGATATTGGCGAATAATGAAACAATATCGAAACTGACTAGAATATCGTTCTGGGAAATAGAGTAATTTTGAAGAAGATCAATGTAATGGGTGGAATTTTTGACATAAGAAGGGGCTTGTTCATCAATGGATTGTAGAGTATGGGCTAGATGTCTCGCTAATTTGTGAGTTGGGGAACGAAAAGCACTAACTATTGGTCGTTGCCCTTTTCGTTCCCTAACTCACAAATTAGCGAGACATCTAGCCCATACTCTACAACCCATTGCTGAACAAGCCCCTTCTTATGTCAAAAATTCCAACCATTTCATTGATCTTCTTCAAAATTACTCTATTTTATATATATATATATATCATGATTTGTAAGGTGTAATTCAATGCAGGTCGGGGTATTTGCCCGCTGAGTAGTTGTTTCCTGCAAATCATGTATAATAACAGTATATAGGTTAAGTCCACCAAGGGCTGAAGGTCGCCGCTCTCGGTACTTGCAAAATGGCAAGTCGCTATACACCATGGAGACATCTGTGATGTCTGGTGTATAGTAGCATTAGACCACATGAGAGAATTCACTTACCTCTCACCACTACACCATTTACATTAGTCTGTATAAGACTAGCAGGTTGGCCACTGTCATTTGTCTGCTCCATGACCTATGGCATACTGAAGAGAACTAATAAGTTCGAAACCGGTCTATGTCTGGTCAGGGAGTTGACAAATGACATTGGCTACCAATTTTTCATGATTTGTAAGGTGTAATTCAATGCAGGTCGGGGTATTTGCCCGCTGAGTAGTTGTTTCCTGCAAATCATGTATAATAACAGTATATAGGTTAAGTCCACCAAGGGCTGAAGGTCGCCGCTCTCGGTACTTGCAAAATGGCAAGTCGCTATACACCATGGAGACATCTGTGATGTCTGGTGTATAGTAGCATTAGACCCCATGAGAGGATTCACTTACCTCTCACCACTACACCATTTACATTAGTCTGTATAAGACTAGCAGGTTGGCCACTGTCATTTGTCTGCTCCATGACCTATGGCATACTGAGGAGAACTAATAAGTTCGAAACCGGTCTATGTCTGGTCAGGGAGTTGACAAATGACATTGGCTACCAATTTTTCATGATTTGTAAGGTGTAATTCAATGCAGGTCGGGGTATTTGCCCGCTGAGTAGTTGTTTCCTGCAAATCATGTATAATAACAGTATATAGGTTAAGTCCACCAAGGGCTGAAGGTCGCCGCTCTCGGTACTTGCAAAATGGCAAGTCGCTATACACCATGGAGACATCTGTGATGTCTGGTGTATAGTAGCATTAGACCACATGAGAGGATTCACTTACCTCTCACCACTACACCATTTACATTAGTCTGTATAAGACTAGCAGGTTGGCCACTGTCATTTGTCTGCTCCATGACCTATGGCATACTGAGAACTAATAAGTTCGAAACCGGTCTATGTCTGGTCAGGGAGTTGACAAATGACATTGGCTACCAATTTTTCATGATTTGTAAGGTGTAATTCAATGCAGGTCGGGGTATTTGCCCGCTGAGTAGTTGTTTCCTGCAAATCATGTATAATAACAGTATATAGGTTAAGTCCACCAAGGGCTGAAGGTCGCCGCTCTCGGTACTTGCAAAATGGCAAGTCGCTATACACCATGGAGACATCTGTGATGTCTGGTGTATAGTAGCATTAGACCACATGAGAGGATCCACTTACCTCTCACCACTACACCATTTACATTAGTCTGTATAAGACTAGCAGGTTGGCCACTGTCATTTGTCTGCTCCATGACCTATGGCATACTGAGGAGAACTAATAAGTTCGAAACCGGTCTATGTCTGGTCAGGGAGTTGACAAATGACATTGGCTACCAATTTTTCATGATTTGTAAGGTGTAATTCAATGCAGGTCGGGGTATTTGCCCGCTGAGTAGTTGTTTCCTGCAAATCATGTATAATAACAGTATATAGGTTAAGTCCACCAAGGGCTGAAGGTCGCCGCTCTCGGTACTTGCAAAATGGCAAGTCGCTATACACCATGGAGACATCTGTGATGTCTGGTGTATAGTAGCATTAGACCACATGAGAGGATTCACTTACCTCTCACCACTACACCATTTACATTAGTCTGTATAAGACTAGCATGTTGGCCACTGTCATTTGTCTGCTCCATGACCTATGGCATACTGAGGAGAACTAATAAGTTCGAAACCGGTCTATGTCTGGTCAGGGAGTTGACAAATGACATTGGCTACCAATTTTTCATAATTTGTAAGGTGTAATTCAATGCAGGTCGGGGTATTTGCTCGCTGAGTAGTTGTTTCCTGCAAATCATGTATAATAACATCATATATATATATATATATATATATATATATAATGCGCTTAATTACAAATTAAAGTTGCAAACTCAGGTCTCTTTTTCACTAGCTTCACAGTTCTTGTGATCATCTATCAGGGTTGCCATCCGTCCCATATTTCAAGGGACAGAGTCCTGTATTTAAACAAAATTGACAGTATTGTCCAGTATTTTATGCCACGTCTGAAATTTAGCTAAAATATAACATTACAGCGTTTTTGAAAGCCTATTGCCTGTACACATTTTTTATATACCAGTCATCATCGAACTTTGGGAGGGATCATGAGAAGTAAAAGATTAATACTTTCGTCGTTAATTTTCACTAACTTTTACTAGAGTAGACAGTTTATATTTTTTAAGTAACAATTCATTTATCAGTGAATATTTTATTTAAAAAACAATACAGATGATAAGGGCAGAAACTATTGAAATAATCAGAAAAACATGCTTATCTATAGACAGATAGAGAGACTTCTCCTCTAGCAACTCCTCATGCACCAATATCTGACTCTGTCCATAGTAATTCTTCAAGAAGTACTATGAAAAGAAAGCGAGAAAAAGATGATGGCATAAAATAATAATAGCTACTGCCACGAATACTCTGCACAAATTAGGTAGAAAAGATACCGAAGTAAGTTATTTTATTACATACTTTGTTCTATACTTTTACTCACCTCACAAACGTTTAGCGAGAAAATATAATGCAACCAATGTAGAAAGCAACGAGTGGCATAGTATAAATTATGTAAAAAATATTAGCTAATTCAATATGTAATAATACAATATTATTGAATAAAAATAGCGTAGATCATTTGTTGGTTAATAATAAAGACAAAAGCTGTAGAGAAAAATGGGAGGTATACGAAATAAACTGTGAAGATCGCGATGCTCTATATATAGATCAGAGGGTCAGAGCTGGCGAATCATGGACGTAACGTTAAAAGAAGATATAAAGTTTATGGCAGATAATAGAAAATCAAAGTGTTACAAATATACAAATTGAATTTGCAAACTACTCAAACAGAAATACCAACTGTGTCTAGTAGCGGCAATCGATATTCTGAAGGGGATACCGGGGACAGGCGGGTAATCACTAAGCTTGCCGATAAAGTGCTCAAAGCCGACAAAGGATATCGACACTCCCCTTTCCCCGCTACCCTTTTGTGGTAGTATATGTATTTCTTCACCTATACATTACTTATTCTAAAAGTAAAACTATCAACACTTATGTACAGAGTATGGATTACATAAAGGTTAATTTTGTTTTTTTTTTCTTCAGAATGTTAGCAAGTGAAATGGAAATAATAAATAACGAAGACATGATGGATAAGGTGAAACAAAGGCTTTTGACCTTAGTATATGATGCAAAAACAAAATGTAGGAAAATACAGGAGTCACAGTAATATTTATATCATGTATTAATTTTATAATATTTACATTATATTCCATGCTATTACTATTATTAATTACTATTATTACTGAAATAAATCTTAAAAACACATTTTTTAATTTATTGCTCTTATAAAATACCTAATTCATTAAATTATATCATTCTGCCAGGGAATACTACCAGCCATTGACATATTCCTTAAATTAATCTCATATTTGAATATCTTCATATCTTGTCCTGTTGCTATTCTGCCTACTTAAACCGTAAATAAAATTATATCTTCTACCAATATTCTCCTCAGAATTTGCATCTAGATAATCTAAATTACACTCCTTTCGGAGAAAGTTATGTAAAGCAACACATGCTTGTGTAACAACTTTAACTTTGCTTGATCTCGGTGGAATAACATTTAATAATATTCTAAAACGGTTTGCTTAAATCCCAAATTTATTTTCAACTACCCGCCTGGCTCGGCTTAGTCGATAATTTAAAATTTGCTTCTCTCTAGTTGATCCTCTAAATGTATATGGTTTTAGAATACTTCTTGACAAACTAAATGCTGCATCGGCTACAATTGCATGAGGTAGAGGCTTTTTCCTAAATGGTAAAGGTTTATCTTCTGGAATGGTTAAAATATTACACCAGAGCCTAATATAAATCACTCCCTTTAAAAACTCCACCATCTGAAATCCTACCATTCATTCCTATGTTCACATCTGATTCACAATCTCCAATTATTATCATATTCCCGCTAATGTTTGAGACAGTTAACTAGCATGAAAATGTTCATCTTCTAGTTCTTCAGAAATTGCTTTGCACACTACCGATACAGAGAAATTGTTGTAGTCTCAGACATTCTATAATTATTGTACACAAGACTTCTGTAGCTTTCCCCAGTTGTAAGGTAGCGTAACTTGTCTTTTGCAGATATACACTTACACTCCCTATAAATTGAGTGTTTCTTTATTCTAGGTCGTATTTTCTCCAACATTTATTAAAAGTTCATTCTCAAGAAGTTTTGGTAACATACTTAATTACTACTAAGGAGCACATTTTGAACAAAATGGCACAAACATATTCCACGCGAATAAATTTTCCCGGTCGATGACTGATTTCGTCCGGACTAAAAATAGTGATGCCAACTTTATTCTGTATTGTCAACGTTTTTATAGGTGTACTATCGACAACGATAGTGAAAGTAATTAAGCATTTTAAATTAATTTCCTGTAGTAACCTAATTAAGTATTCAGAAAAGTAGTATGAGACCTACGGAAAGTATACCGGGGTGCCCGTGATATTACTAGACTAGTAACTTTCTTGTAAATAAAAGCTTTTAAAAAAGAAAGATCTCGATTTGAAATTTTAAGATGTTGTATTATAATACAATTTTAGCGTCGACATGCATTGTCAGGCTCGACTTAATTTTGCTAAATTAAGAACAAAAAAACTAAAAAACACGCTTTAGTAGCAAAACGAACTAAAAAGTAAAAAATAATGTTTACATATTTAAAATATTTTATTGTAAAAAGCGTGGGGTGCTTTTTATTATATTTTTATTGCACCCCACGCTTTTTACAATAAAATATTTAAAATATGTAAACATTATTTTTTATTTTTTAATTCGTTTTGCTATTAAAGCGTGTTTTTTAAGTTTTTTTAAATTATATTTTTTTTGTCACGCCATTCATCCTGCTTTTCGGAACCACTGAGTATCCGCTAGTAGTACATAATTAATATTACATTATAATGTATGTATAAAGTTGGAACTAGCGTTTAACAAGAGCTTATACAACGGCAAAATGTTATATTATTAACTGTGGCGCCTCCGCTAAAACATCGACAATAGATTAGTTATTTTTTTAGTTTATTTTATCCTGATGATCCTGGTGAGGACATTAGGACAAAGTTGTCAAATTATTGTATTGTCATCGGTCCTTGATAAGTATGCAGTAGTTTCAGTTTAATCTGACGTTTTGAGGTGGGTAAGAATCACGTTCAAAGATTTAAAAAGTTTACATACTTACAAATATACAGGTGAAGCTAATATAAAGCGTGTAAAAATTAAAATTAAAGCTACTTAGGCAAAATGAAAAGTTACAGTTATGATTTTAATATGAAAGATAAAAGAATGAGGCTTGTTTAAAATCTATAATTATCGGTTTAAGCTACAGCAAAGAAATACTTTCAAAAATTGTTAGATAATTAGATATATCTGTATTTTTTCCATTTACTTCCATTTTACGCCCTCCCGTTGGTACTACGAATGGTTTATACGCTTTTTTAAAATGGATTACTACTTTATTTAATTACCTAATATACCAGTAAAAAAATATGCAAAGTCTGACATTTTATTAAAACTATATAAGCAAAATGGCTTTATGGTCCAAGAGCTCGTGAACCCTCTATATAACGGTCTTCCTGTAAGACGGGGAAAATTGTATAGTGATGAATAAAATACAATAATCATGAAAATGATGACCTGGCAGGCATCAGCCCTGCACATCTCCCTTATTTTTTGAAAAAAAGAAATTTTAATACGATTTAGTTTATCCATAGTTAAGTATGCATTTTGACGTCACTAATTTGACCTGAATTTGCTAATTTACATTGTTATTCTTAATCTTGTTATTACTTATTGATTAATATGACGGATAATCATTTCATAACATCCCTAACGTGTTAATCTATAACCACATCATTCCTTTTAGACGTTTCAACAATAACGACGTGACGCTGCAGGTTACGAATGACACCGTTCATTAGAGATAGGGCGTTTTAATGGTTTTAAATTCTCAGCCGAAATAAATATTTTTTTTCACCCTCAATTTTAACAAAAAAGAAAAAGAAAAAATACGAGGAAGCCTATTTTTCTGTCATCTATCTATCTGTGATATAAAAAAAATCATGCAACTTCCTCATTGTATCTAGTGATCACCTTTTAGCGAATTTTAATTTTCTTACTAGTTATCAAATATTCGACTGGAGATTTTTTTTATCTCGAAAACCACTGGTTTTAATGGAAAAGTCTGTAGATATTACAAAAAGTACTGAGAATTATATTATACTCCAGAGTTCCTGTCATGGAAAAATTTCTTTCTGCGTTCGCGATGCCGTAGACGCCGGCTATCATTGGCAAAATTTGAAACACAAAATAAAGTCACCAAGAATATCTAACGACTGAATTTTACAGAATTTGATGGAAACTGCCTGGGCAGTTTTATGTGCACCAACCTCTCCCTCTATTTTTTGAAATCTTCTTTGCTATTGTAGGATACCTGCTGAAAAATTTAGTTTTCTTTTTCTACTGTTTTTATAACAAACTATCATTATTATTTTTACTTTTCCATATACGTAGTATATAGGAAATATTATATAATGTATTGTGATCGTACAAAAAATCGACTTTGAGTTTTGGCAAATTTTGTATACATATTCAGGACGGCGACACCTCGAGGCAAAATCGATCCTAGGTCATATGTAGGGAGAGGTAACTCCTCAAAACCGATAAGAAAAACGTAAAATAATGTTTTTCTCAAATTTAACGCATGGATACCTACTTGGTACTAGTATAAGATGACATAATCCATTCCTTTCTAAAAGAGCAGGAGTGGAGACTGTGGGGGTAAGGTTGAAATAATTAAATTATTATTATTTTCCTCTAAAACCGTTTTAATGGTTTTGACTAAATTTGACACATGGTCCTTCAGTACTAATATGAGAGGACATAACCTGTTATGCAAAAAAAAAACATGCAGCGACTGAGACTGTGGGGGATAAAACTAAAAAATGATTAATTTTTTTTTCTGACACAAATAAAAACATAAGTCTTGCCCCGCTTCTATAAAAATAAGTATTTATTTTGAAGTTACTAAAATTTGAAAGTATATGTACAACTGTACCATGAAGAACTTGCTTTTATGAAGGATGATTTAGTGGCTTAGTGGATAGAGCATTTGAATATTACGCAAATCAAAACCTTTTCGAAATCAAAATTTTAAAAATCAAAGTTTAGACCAGCTCTGCGCAGCCCAGCATTGACGTATCTCGCGGAAGGCGCCTCGTTCAAGTTAAGGTTCCTGCGTCAGATACTAAATTAAAAAGTTTTCATGTGCGAAAGTTGTAAGTTTTATTAGATCTGTTCTTTGGATATTGTTAAAAATTGTATTACCTACTTTTACTTGTTCCTACAAAAGACGTTTAGGTTAGTTTTTCTTTGCATTGTCGTTTTTCGCCGACTCAGACCTGTCCCGTCCGATCCTGCAATCCGCCACCGCGTCAATGCGATGGTTGCATGATCGATCCCGGAGCAGGCTCTGGTTAGGCAACTGTTGTATTATTTAACATTAATAAAGTCATGTTGAATTGAATTGAATTAAGCATTATACAAAAAATTACCCGAAGAATTCGAGTTCAAATCCTATCCTGTTTCTTTTTTAAAAATTTGTTTGTTTGTGTAGAAATATCTATTTAGCAAATTGGGGATTTTAGATAACTTTCAGGGGTATTTGTAGAGTGATTTAATTCACTTGTCGCCCATGAATTGAACTAACTCATTTTGAACTCCGCATGTCTCCACTAATTCTGGCCGACGAATACCCTTTTATCAACTGACAGTTACATTTTTGATTTGTGATCGTCAAGGCATTAAGGGGTGGGAAACAAACAAAGCCATTAAACTATTCAAAAAACTATATTTACAGTATCCCGCGTGAATGTAACAGATATTATGTGGGTGAGTCTCCAGACCTTTTCAGTGTAAGATTGGATGAACGCAAGAATTACATTAAAAACAATGAAAGAGGCAAATAACAAGAAAGGAAAATTTAACGAATCACCAATAATATTACTAAACGAAGAACGCATATCGAATTGTTAATAGAAGAACTTAACAAACGTAACATCATCTAGAATAGGATATCAACATTTCTGTGTAAGTAGTAAATATCTATGGATATGACGTAAACACGATCTTAAAGCTGTGTAGTTAATATAGAGCAATGAAGATTTTTTTTATAACTGAGTGGAATACTTTATTTTCGTTATAATTCCTATTAGTTGGCAAAAACAGCGTATGACTGCTTCTTAGAACGGAACGAAACGGTCCCGTATAACCTAGCCACAAAATAACCTAACCAGTTGAGTGTGAGTTCCTTATCTAAAATATATTTGCTGCTTTTAGATGGATATGGACGTTTTATTTAGTAGTTCTTCCAGCGAGGATGATGAAATTGATAATATAATATTTCATAGTGAGTAGACTTTAACATCATGGACTCTTATCCTACAATAATTTGAGTGAGATGATAGCATATTTTATTTTGTGATTTATTAACCAAATGGAGCAGTATATGAACAATTTGGAACGTTATTCACGAAGATCAACTGAAAATTATGTAGAACATACAGTTCAGAATTATTCACAAGTTGAATTTATTAAAATATTTCGCTTCAGTTGAAGAACTATCTAGATTATATGAAGTTACACCAGAATATGTTGGTTTGAAAGGTATTACTGCATGTAATATACATATGAATTTTACCTCTTTCTATTTATAGACAATGGTGGCAGATCTTTATAGATCTGCTACCATTATCTTCTATCTACGCAGTAATTATTTACTGCGTTAAAACAATTTCTTATTTACTTGTGGTTGTTAGTCATGAGGCTGAATCTTATGACCAACAGTTGACAGATTTAATATATCTAGAAATACAGTATTTAGAGTTATTACAAAAGTAAGCAATTTTTTTTGTGATCATATGGGGCCTCAGGTTATTAAATTGCCTCTACATCAGAAAGGAAAATGAAACAAAATAGTTCTATTACCAAAATAGGTTCTTTCCAGATGTTATTGGTAAATAACTTAATGCATTTTATAATGTTTGATGCTTTTTTCTAGGTTGCTTAGACGGTACACATATCGGAATAGATAGACCAGTGGCAGACGGTGACAGTTATATTAACCGGAAAAAGTATTATTCTGTTCACATGCAGGTGCTAGTTAATGAATCCTGTAAGTTTTACGATGTTTTTGTTGATTATCGAGGATCAGTCCACGATGCCAGAGTATTTAAAGCTTCTAATTTATATCGAAGACTACCAATACTCTGTGAAAGTAAAAAATTCAAAAAATTACATAATATTTTATATTTCACATGATGTGTATATACTAGGTGACAGTGCGTATCCCTTCTTGAATACTTTACTTACTCCATACCGAGACAACAGAAATTTAACAGACAGAGAAATTATAATTATATCCACAGTCAATGTCGAGTTAAGAGTGAACATGGAATTGGTAAAGTGAAGCAATGATTCCGTTTTTTATACCATATAAAGTTGCGAAAATATGTTAGATTGCTTAAAGTGATTTATTCCTGTTTTGTTCTTAGCAATCTCGCTGATCAAGATAATTACCAATATATTGAAGCTCCAATTCCAGATGAAATATGGCAACACCAGAACCACTACTAGTTCATTATCCTCGAGAAGAAGATGATGAAAATGTAATGAGAGAATTTATCACAATGGCACGTGTTGAGAGATGAAATTTGTCGATAATTCAACTGGAGAAATGCTTAATTTGATTATTAAAGGCCGTTCTATAGAAAAAAATAAAACAATAAATGTTGTGATATATTTATGATGTTTCTTGGCAGGATTCTGAGATAAATTATAAAAATAGTCAATTTTTTTCCTCCTTGCAGAATTTTAAAATAAAAATACCGTACAAAAAATAAGTAAAAAAATGTTTTATTAAACATAGAGAAAATCAAGCAATACATTTCTATTAAAATGAGTAATTAATCTTGGTTTAATAAACTAAATAATACATTGTACAGAAAAACACAATTTCTGCCAGTGGCATCAGGTGAAATTTAGATTATTAGCCACATGTTATAATATTCAAGCATGGAAACCAAGCCATACTTTAAAGACACGGCCAGCAAGATCATTGACGAGTTTCAAATTTCATTAAGAAATGTTAATTTTGATGGAAATCTGATGTTCATGTCGATGAATATATTACGTTTGTAAAATAATGGAACAGAAGGTTATGAATTGAAAACCATTCTAAAATAAAACTTCAGAAAGGTATAACTTTATAAAAAATTGAATGAAATTTGAAACTCATCGGTTAATTTTTCTTCTGAATAAAAAAAGTTTGACTAGCATTTTGCATATATTTTCACAAACACTTTTGGTGAGGTCAATCTATTTTAGATTTTCTTTTGCAATTTTCCATTACAAATATGTTTTAAATTTCACCTGCCGCCACTAATTCGGCAGTCTATTTTAATTTATATTATCTTAACACTTTTTTCTAATTTAATGCTATATACTCTTTGAGTAGTTCTATTTTTTGTTCTTTTAATTCACTGGATCTCTTGCGTTGGCAAATAAATTGTAAATTATTATTTGTTGATTTTGTTTGGTTTTGAAATGCGTGTAGCATTTGCGCTGTTTTCCCATCCTTAGTTTTACCAAAGCTTTTACCTTATTTGATGAAGCCTGATTTGAAGAGGATTCGCTCGAAGATGCGTTTGTATGGTTTTCTGAAGTATTTACATCTGTTGAACATGACTGACCTTCGATACTAAAACAAATTCTATACTAGCAATAGGTAGGTTACTAATGGAAAAAAAATTAAGGGATTTATCAAATAAAAAATTTTAAACGGTAAAATATGAATTCTGTGCTTACTTAAGGGCTGCAGTTTTAGCATTTGTATTTGATGAAGTATTATTTATTATGTCTCTTCTTTGCTGTAATCCTATATTATTGTCAAATGTTGCAAGTGGGAATATTTTGGCCTCAGTGCCAAAAATTGACATTAATTCTATAAAATTTAAATATATTCATTAGTATATATTATGTACATAAATATTTACATGATCTGTCAGAGGTCAATAAAATAATAAGACTTTGAAAGTGAACTAGGATCAACAGCTTTATTTTTATTCTGACCTATGATAAAATAACCAAAATAAAAACAAAGAAATATCAGCGTATCTGCTATTATATATACGCTGGAAATACATTCACAGATGAAAATTATGTATAAATAGAATAAATTATTTTTGCCAAGAATATTTGTATATACAAAAAAATTGTACATATTTCGTGTATTATTTACGTTTCGAATGGAATATGTTTCGGTGCTCTGCCCGTTTTTTATCGTTCATTGTTGCATTTTTGTATCTTCGTTGCAGACTTGTAGTGGTATAAATACATATCCTTCTTCTGCTAGTTTTTGAGAAATATATGCCCATATTTTGGTTTTTGTTTTCAATATTGATGTTTTTCCTAATTTTTGTTTATATTCTTTATGCAATGAAATTAGTTCGTAAGTTTCAGCATCGCATAATTTTGTTTCATGTGCGTTTTTTACAGAGATTTAGTAATTGAATATCTAAAAATTAAAAATGTACAAACCTCCATTTCCAAAAGCTCTTCCTCCTCTGTCAGTGCGTCATTCTATTGTTCCTCAGTAGTAACATCATTTTGATAATCTGGTGAATGTGGTAATATTAATTTTATTTGTTCATCGTTTAGCATACTTGCTATCAAATCTGGACCCGTTATCTCACACATTTTTGTTGAAATAATTAAATCTTCAAGACCATTTCCACCGTAACAAATAAAATATACACTTGTATAATAGGAAATAGATAAACATACAGATTTAGGTATGGATAAATGTACTTACGGGAGAATATGTAGCACCCGTCTTTTACTACAGGTTCATTTTCCTCTATTTTGAAATAGGCTTTGTCCATAATATTAAGATCGATAAATAATAGATTTTGATATACTTCTCTCAAAATGACGCGTTTATAACCTCAAAATATTTGAATATCTTGACAGATTACGCTATTGTGTCATCTACACTATCCACACCCGATAAAAAGGAAGTGTGCTTTGTGCAGTTTTGGCACTGCTACACTGGACTAAAGGAACGTTATGAGGACACTTACACTCATCGAAAAGAATGCCATTTATAGCTACACTCTTTACACTTTTAGAACTAGTGCAGAAAATGCAGACGAAAAGAATTGACCTATTGTATCAGCAATAATGTCATAAAAAAGAACAAGAATAAAAGAATTTTTGTAATCCGATTATTTCCGCCAAAAATATAAATTAATTTTTCCTTAAACGTCAAAAAATCATGACTTTTGCGGTAAATTTTGGGAACTTAAACTCATCTGAACAGTAGTAAAAGACATTTGAAAAAAAATAACAATATTTATTTAATCAATATTCGAAGCTTTTGTGTCTTGGTTGTTCTCGCCGGATTCGCTCGCTCGATTGTCAATTATATCCTTGATACAAAAATAAAACAATATACTATTATAACGGAGAACAATCGTAGAGACATATTGCATATTAAATTACGCTTAATTTTTTATTGCTATATGCATATCTCAGACATATTTTTAAATTGTGTTCATATTGAATTTATTTCCAGACGGTGCAAATCGATTCGAGCTTTCTCTCATTCCCTATATTATTTTTCACTTCGTGATATCTCAACCAGTACAAAAGTCCATAAGTACATTTATTTAAAAACTACAAAATTAACTTAAGGACGTTACAATGCTTTCGTCTAGCATACCTACATACTGTTTATATGAAAAAATTTTAGTGATCCGTTCCTTAATCATTCAAGAATTTGGTTCGAGAAAAAATTTAATAACTTTATATCTCATGGTTACAAAACACCGGAGACCGCAATAAATCAACTTTATTTGTAAAAACTAATAATTGTAGTATTCGGTGTTGTTGTAAGAATTTATGGGTTAAATGATTAATAAGTTGCATTTGATGCAAATTGTAAACAAGATATTTTGAATAAAATATTTTTAAATCTATCTTTGTATTCTCAATAATAGCACATAAGCTTTTTACCTTTACTCATTAACTTAAATGTTAGTGCAAATAATTGTCCAATTTTTTAAATTCCTTCACTATCATTAAATTTCAAAGCGAACATTTTTCTCTACAATTTTTGCGCAATGCGCACATCTATGTTTTAATGTACATGCAATATTCGAATATTTTTCGACGTCGAACGATGCCAGAGCCCGTCTTGTGTGCGTTTTACTATAATTTTCATGTAATGGGTGAACGCGCTTATGGTTCTTCAACATAGAATAATTGATATATTTTCCAAGAATAATAGGATTGTAAAAATTGTTCCACTAAAATTAAATTTGAAGCTTCTGCTACACACAATATAGATAGTATTTTTAGAAGTACAAAGAGTACCTCTATAGCTCTATACTACATTTTTCTGTACAATATTTTATTACTTTCGTTCTTTACTTTTTTCTTGAAAGATAACTAATCAAAGCACTCTGTTAACATTACCATCGTAATAACCATACATCATTCAATAACCATGTAAAGCTGGGGCCTTGTAGTATTTTTAGTTTAGTTTAAAAAAGTACAAATATTTGTGTATCGCCAAAAGGGGGTGAAAAAGTAACACAGGGAATGAATGCAAGGGCAAATCGCTTTACGCTCTTCGAAAATTGATTCAGCAAAAAAAATTACATATTATGAATCTAGTTTTAAAAGTACGTCCAAAAAGTCGCATAGCAATAAAGAAATAAACGAGATTTAGTATACCGAATCCCTGTCTAATAAAACCCTGATTTGGTTTTTCTGATTAAACTTCTTGTTTTACTACTATTGATATCCCATGAAAACTTTATAAATCAATAGTTCTAATGCCTTATATATTTCAAAACATGTCCATTTTTACACAACACAAAACACTTAAGAATAAAATGTATTTGTGTTTACTATATATTATTTATACTATAATTACTTATATAGGGTTAAGTGGAAGAGTGTCGTATAGACAACTTCACCATTACAATAAAGTCGTTTATTATTAGTATTATTAGATACTTATTCATTCTAATATAATTTATATAATTTCTATATGGTAAAATATATGTACCACAAACCATATAAGTTATTATGATTAGGGTTAATCACAAAAGTATAGTTATCTATAAATTTGAAAAATAATTTAATTCTTCGATAGGGTACCCTGTGCTTTCTAAAATTGCGAGGATATTATACAAATATGCTCTCTAGGAGTCATTTGACTAAATTGTTAACATCCACTGCAATTACTATATCGTCTGCTTTACCTACAGATGGTACTCGTCGAGACCACAGACTAACCAGACTTTGCACTCAATGGTATTCCTTATCTAAGCAGAACGCCTCACTAATCGAACCCCCCCTCCCCCTCAAAACTGGCATAAATGTATCATCTGATATATTGTCGCGGCAAACGGTATAATAGAATGCGGACGCGGTGAGATGTGAGCTCGAGAAGCTTTCATTGGTGCATCAATAATATAACACTCTTCTATCTCGCTTTCACGTAAGCGATGTAAAGGACGAACTAGATCCCTCCCCGCGACCGCATTCTACTATAGTGCTTTCCTCGACTATACACTAATCTGTGTCGAGCGGTTGATCTTGTCTCATTGCTACTCAATTTCGTTTTTTTTGATTTTTCCGAAACAGAAATTCATTTCGAAAATGCCATAAATATAAAACCGTCACGCCCTATTTATATAACTTTAATACTTTAGTTTATTCTTTTGTTTCTATATTTTTGTTTGTAAATCGTAAACATTTACGATATGTTAGGATCTTTTTTAATCTTAAATAATTAATCGACAGTAGATTTAGCCACCAAATTTTTACTTCTATACTTACTAATTATGGTTAACGTTTTATAAGTTGATTAAAATCAGAAAGTAACGATATGTTAGTCAAAATTAAAAAACTAACTAATATAAAAGCTTTAGTTGCAAAAAGTGATTAAAATTTCTGAATCACTTACAACGTGTGTGTGATTACTATCAGTATCTCGAGGCCTAAGTCCAAGTTGATTGTAGTGATGAAGTCCTGAGAGTCCGCCATAAGGATCTGTAAGGTAATCTAAATGTTGTTGAGGCGGCGGACTAGGTGCATGATGAAATGGTGGGGGGAAATATGGCGGTTGAAAATCAGGTTGTGGTAGCTGGTGTTGCATTGCTGCTGTATGGTGCAATCCTCCAGAACTTCTATGATGTGCGCTAGAACCTCCCGCACTATATCCTGGAGAACTGCTACTCAATGTTAGGGATCCATGTCCACTTGCAGTGAGGCGTTCCTGCAAAATAAATTATTAGTAAATTCGAAATAAAAAAAATTTGTAACTTATTTATTATTGGAGGCAAACTAGCTCGAAAAAGCCGAAAAAACGAACTATTTTGTCTAAGACTCGTCTGAGTCTTTTACAACATGATCAGGATATCAAGGTAAGTTCAGAGTTAAGCTTTGTAGAATAAAATCGGTTGGAAGTATATATTTCATTTTAGATTTTTTTTGCGAATTAGCTTTTTCGGTATATTCGTTAATAGAATAGAATAGACATAAATCATGTTACATGAACATTTTAGGTTTTGTCGCAAAAATGTATGAAAGAAGTTCTACAAAAGGCATGTGAACAAGAAAAGTATAAAAAAACTAATATATTATACACTGTGTGCGATTTAATACCGCAACACCATGTTATTTTGGAACGCGCTGCCTGATTTAATTTTTGACCATTTAAAAAAAAAAATTCATTTTCGTATTTTCAAGGCCTACTAAATAATAATAAATAAACACCACATAAATTAGACAACCCCCAATTCCAGAAACCATGGACTTGTGCGGAAGGGGGTTACGCATTGAAAAAACGCGGACATACAACCATTTCCTCCGACAGTGCCAGTGTCGGAGACAAGATTCGAACCCGGTGGTGCGATATCCGTGTGATTAATCGCGATTGCCACCTCGCGCCTTAACCCACTCGGCTATCGACCAGACCAAGTGGATCGAAATTTCATGATTGACTATTAGGCATTTTTTTTATTGGAAAAGTGGATAGCGTATTCGATTCGCAGTTATCTCAAATAGTCTTATGCAAAATTTTAGTTCGATACCTCATATAGGGAGTTTGTTAATCAATCGCCAAATTTGGAAATTTTTCAATTTTCGGCTGGACCTGTATAAAAGCTTGTTATGATCTAATAAAACAGAAGTTGAAAAATTAGTGTTTTTAATAACATGAACAACATCAAATAATACAACAACAATCAACACTAATTTAAAAACGAATAAATAACATAAGCAAGTGATTGAAGAAAATCGGAATTCGGCCAACAAACGGATGGAATAACACAAAAATCTAATAAAGTATTTCAAATTATTGTATTCTATAATCTCCTTCACATCTTACACATTTTTCATAACGCCCTTTCAAATTTTGACGGATCTTCATTAATTGTTTGTTGTGGTGTTATTTCCCTGCACTTTCGTTCAATTCTTCCTCTTAATTCGTTAACATTTTGTGGTCTCATGCGGTAAACTTTTTCTTTTAAAATTCTCCACAAAAAATCTAAAGGTGTTAGATCTGGCGAACATGGCGGCCAATGAATAAGATGGCTACCTCGACCTATCCATCTGTTTGGAAAATTTTCATTAAGCCATCTACATACTGTATCACTATGAAGTATGATAGATCTGTGTACACATATACTTCGCCTTCTGTTAAATAGCTGGCAAGTCATTGATAAAAATTAGAAATATGGGTGGGTCAATAACGGAACCCTGAGCTACACTGATTTCCGAATTAAAAATAATAATAATAACATAATGTTTTTATTTTTGATTTAATAAATCATTTACAAGGGATAATTCATAGAGAAGGCGACGTTCAACTAGGTTGCTTCTCCACGTAACCTACTCACTCAACAAACAAAACAGTACGATATTAATAGATTTAACAGATTTTTTTCTATGAATACACACACACACACATAGGCATACAGGTTAGTCAATAATTGTGTGCCCACCCGTTCGTATATCACCGACAAATGAGATATATACAGGTTGTTGGATTCTTGTATCTTTCAAATTTTCTATTTGTTTCAGTCTTCACTCGGTATATCTATTGGTTTTTTTAGAAAAAGACATGCGAGTGGCACCATTAGTCTCTGAGGAGCAGGTTACATCATGTGTAGTGACCTCATTGATCTATGTGACGCAGGTCACTGTTAGATATACATTATATGGACATATCCGTTTTCACACAAACATTTTAATTTAATTTAAAAAATATATATAAAAGTGTGTATTCAAGACATCCAACTTGTATGCGCTTTTTAAAAAATTTAAGCAAATATGTTTGCAATAGCCATTTCCTTTGTTAGCACTAAACTGTTGATTAAAAAAATATTTTTTTTGAGGATCGTCGGGCCATTGCATTTGAATTTGAATAATTTTAAAATGAGAATATTCAAATTATTTTTAAAAACAAAAGTATGCATTGTATCCCCCATTTAGTTTGCAAGAGATACATATGAGAATTGATTAAACTACTATTTGTCAGTAATCTAGAACATTCTCTAATATAATATAAAAATACAAAAATTTCCAAATATATTCACTAAATTTCTAGAGTCTTTAGATGAATTAAAATTGGATTGAGAAGTATATCAACAATTGTAATTCATGAAAAAGTTAAAAATAACATGAATAATTTTAAAAAACAAAAACTAATAAAAAAAGTTCGATCACTCATAAAAGGATCTATTTATCCATGAGAATGGCGCAATAGTTGATATAACTAAACTATTTGTGCTGGTAGGACTCCAAATGCGGTCATTGAACATGAGATTTTTATATTGGCGGTAAACTTGTTTGGATCCCTTTAGTTAAAATTTCCTTTTTCGTAATCGAGTTTTCTGTTTTTTAAAATTATTTATTTCATTACTGTCATATTTATACACCACCTAACTGAAGTTGGAAACAATACTAAAAAAGTTTCTCTCGCAAATTTTGTTTTCTGAAATTTGGACGGGTACATCTTCAGTAAAGGGATTTTTATTACAATGATAACTCACATTCACATAAAAATAAAGATATTTAGTTTCTTTATTTTGCATAGACAATGTTAATTATTTGTTAATAACAAATTACAAAATAGGCAAGAACAAGAACCTTATATATATAATATATTTATATATTATATCTTGCACATAAGCTTAAATATTCGCAAAAGACCATCTTTTCAATTATTTAGGCAATCCTAAAAATTTAATCACAGTATTTACGGATACGAAAAGCAAACTTATTCATAACAGAGGTCCTCCGCATTAGATAAAATCTGATCTAATTGGAAAACACTTTATTTAGTTTTTTGCATGCAGAACATTACGATATAATTTGGTGCACTTAATATGGGAACTTCCTATAAAGAAATTTATATCAATTTTATACAGAGTGACCCATTTAAAAGCGGGGCACCTCTCTACATTTTTTATTTGTTAACCGATTTAATAGAGTTTTAATAACTCTACCGTGGTGCAAAATTTCAGATCGAAATTTCAAGGCCTATTTCGATTTTTTTTCAAGGCCAAAAATCCAAACAGTGTTATCAACTTTTTTATCTCAAATTTGGTTACGCCACTGGGTTTAGAATACCTTCAAACGGATGTGGCCGAAATTTAACAAAAAAATAAATATGGAAATATAGCATAATTAAAATTTATAATGTTACAGAAATATTCATCATGTAATTCACAATTGTTTAAATAATATTGTTTACAATGCTCGTTTAGATTGTTATCAGTTAAATTTTAGAAATTATAACCATCAGTTATTCAATATTGGCAATATTTGTTTTCTTTAAACATGCGATATAATAATACATAGTGAAATAAATAATATAACAAATAGCGGTGGACGTTTAGAGGCACATTAATTCAGAAATTATTTTATCCAAAAATCTGTATAATTGCAACTAATAATAAGTGTGTTATTACGTAAATGCTAAAAGTTTTTTCCGCCGTTCTGGGCATTCTGAGTATCATACTCGTAAAATGTAGGTACACAAAAAATATCCATCCAATAGATTTGACACGTTTCGGCGGCAAGGCGAAACCATGCTATTTTTTAACGTACTCCTTTGATTTCTCCAAGGACAAATAATATTTATCATCTTAAGTGTGTTACTGTCAGTATATAATTATAAATCATCTTACTGACGTGTGGAATGGCAAATGTATTAAAAATATTGAGGATTCGTATAAAGAGGCAACATCCTAAATATAAATAAATAATTTTCTCTTATCATGTGATCTCTATAAATGCGTATATTGTTCGTTTTTCAAAATTTGCTTAGGCAATCATCTTAGAAACATGAAAAAAAAATCACATCAATTAAATAAAATTGATGTAATATAGACACATCTTCGGAATTACGTGAATGAATACTTTATGTTCTTGTTTCAAAGTCCAGATCTAAATCAAATGCGTATAAAACATACACCTTCTAAAACCACATAAACGTAAGTAGAATTCAAGCAATTTTAGTATCAGAATAGCTGGCTCCGATGAGACAATCACTCATTATGTTTACAAGAAAGGACACTGTGAGAGTCGAGAGTTCTACGATCATGTGGGGCCCTAGGGGACCGTGATCTGGGCGTACACTTGCCTGACGGCATTCCGCAGTGCTTCGGGCAACTTACACCTCTGGCATCAAACTAGAATATCGTTAAAGTATAATATTAAAAATTCAAAACGTACAAGTTTAAGTAATATCGGTGAGATTATAATGAATGGTGTAATTAACAGAATACTTAAATGATTAAAATGAATACGCACATTTTCATACTGTTCAACTAAATGCTTTATTTAAATATATAATATTATTTATAGATACTATCATATACATATATGTAAAATTTTTAATTTTTTTTTAGTAGATATGCAGTTTTGCTTTAACCTAATCATATGTACTACCGTATAAAACGTATATTAAATTGAAAAAGAATTTCCTGAATATCAAATCCATCGTCTCTTATGAATCGAAAAATTGTCAAATATCAAATAAACATTAATTAGGATCAAATTTGCTACAAAGCTGATGGGATATTCTTATTTGAAATGATTACTTACAGTAAAATTTGTTTGTCATTATTTATAACTTTTTAACATAATTTTGAATTATTAGTATATAGTTAAATAGTCAATGTAAAAAACGAAACTTATAGTTAAACATGAAATGGACCTCATGTTCTATAAAATATGTTTGTATTTGTATTGTTGTTACATCGATAGTATCTTCAATTTTACATATTGTTTCCCTCTCCGCGAAACATTATTTTGTCACTTATTATGTATTCTAAGGTTGTTATTAAACTCGGGAGCAGTTTTGCTGCTTGATCTAGTGTTCTGCAGTATCTCTCGGTCCGAGAACGAGGACCTGAGAGAGAACGAGAGACGATGATGGTAACCGTGAGCAAGAGCGAGAGGTGCGGGAGTTACTTCTCGCCCTGGTTATCGATTAACAAAAAAAATTCAAAATCGCAATTATAGAAATGAAACGAAATAAAATAAGAATTATATTCTTCAAAACTATCAAAATGTGCGTCTGTTCGTTCATCTACCTGCCTGTCCTTTCATGTGTCCGTTACGTTTTTGTAAGCACGATAACTTATGAAGGGACAGTCCGATGGTATTGAAATTTGAATAGTACATTAATGTTAATTGGAGAAGAACCCTATTGTTTTTGAAAAATCAGTCAGTAACTATAAGTGCCATTTTAATTTCATGAATGGTACTAAAAGGCAACTTTTACTACTATACTAAGTCTAAAAAAGTACTTAAAAAACATAAATAATGTTAAAATTTACTGGGCACTTTGACATATTTTGCTACACACAACAGTTGGCATTATCAAGTGATTGCAACATTGAAGATTAATAATATAACAAATTTCGAACTTAAAATATAGTAGTTAAGCAAAATATTAATCGTAGTATACTACGTATAGTAGACTATAACTCGTCAACCAATTTGGCAACAGAGGTATATTTAAAAAAAATAAATAAAACAATAAAGAAGTAGCTATTATACTTAAAGATTAAGCTATTTTCAAGAAATTGGGAAATGTCCTATAGAACTTTGCAACGCCTGATTAGAATTACAAGGTACAGGGCAATAGAATTAATTTCTACATACAATGCGTTCACGGCAAAGCGTTATTATAGCTGTAGATGATAAAATTTTAGTATCGAAAATACTTATAGGTTCATTTATATGGGACGAAGCCACATGCAACAGATTTGGTGGGCGTGTGCGTACGGGAGCCGTCTGAGCGACATGTTGATCTACCAAATTCTAAGGTTCTCATTTTCTTCGAGTTCATGACATTGTATTTTAACGAAACTTGAAATATGAACCTCATGATGTGTGCTGACAGAATCATAAGAGAGAATATTTTTGATAAGTCAATAAATAAAAGTATATGACAACCTAATGACGCCTAAATGTCGAAACATTATTCACATTATAAAATTATACTTCATCAGAGTTCATGGCATTGGGATTCAATGGAACTTGATGATGCCTACTGAATAGGCGAGGTGAATCAGTTTCATGAAAATGTCAGTATTTCATGCTGAAAAGAAACAGATATAAACTGTGCCGTTGTCATTTTTCTCTTTAGCTGGCTAAACTCCAACTTGCTTGTTGGGCTGCTGTCGTCAATGTATAGTTTTTAATCTTACTTCAGATAGGTTTGATTTAGCTAGTTTTTTGAAAATTTTCATTTCATTTTCATTTTAATTAAAATCGAATCAGAAATGACGCAGTGGTCATGATAACCATATTCAAGTTTAGAGTAGTTAGTAAATACCTACAGTATTTAACTGAAAATTATTTTTACACATTTTTCACTCAAAACATGTGAATTTAATTAATATGTTTTTTTTGCTTTTCTTAAATAAAGTTTTCTCAAATAGCAAACCGTAGTTTATAGTTCAGTTTAAGTTTTCAAATTGCTGTGAATATATAAATTAAAGGTCTACCTAAAGCATGTAAAACTGATCTGGGTGCCCATTTTAAAAATGTGAATTTCAGGTCGTTCATCTTGGCACTTTGCCGGTCCAGTTATATGGTTTACGTATTATGTGCCTAAGCGGGGCTTTCCAAAGTATTTCAATGGTAATACTTATAATTACGAATTCCCGATTATCTCTAATAACAATTTCGAAATTAATATCATTGCCATCTGTCGTCATTCTCGACAAATCGTTATACAGGGCGTTTGGTTCACCGATATACAGCTAAAAGGAGGTGATAGGAGAGATGTTTTTTTAAAAGCTTTTATTTAACTTGTAACGTTTGTATGACCGGTGTGAAAACAGCAGCCCAAGCGTTCATGGATGTTCGTGTATGAAGGAGTTGTAAATAAAAAAATTACTTAACTAAAACCTGTCTCATCTCCATTCTCAACAAAAATTGTAAGTAATGTCAGAAATCATAATACATACATTTACTAACGGATCGTGCGACTGAAATAATAATTTAATTAATATAAAATATCATATCTTTAAAATTACAAACCGTCGCACATTCTCACGTCCAAAAGGAATTGATAATATTATTGGCAAACTTAATATCAATAGATTCTCGCAAACTTTCGATGGTAAACGCAATTTAAATATCATAACCCTGAAACTACAAGCCGGCACACATTTTCGTTATTAGAAAATATTCATAATAATGTTAGAAATTTTAATATGGGTTTTCATTTACTTCCAACGGGATCCTGGGGTAGAAACAACCATCAAAATCAAAAATCAAAATAATTTAATAAATCATAACTCCGAAACTAAAAGTCGGCACACATTTTCGCTCTTAGAAAATATTTATATTAATGTTAGAAACCTCAATGTGAGTTTTCATTTACTTCCAATGGGATCCTGGGGTAGAAACAACCCTCAAAATAATTTAAAAAATCATAACTTTGAAACTACAAGCCGGCACACATTTTCGTTCTTAGAAAATATTTACAATAATGTTAAAAATCTTAATGTGAGTTTTCATTTACTTCCAGTGGGATCCTGGGGTAGAAACGACCCTCAAAATAATTGAAGAAATTATGAGTTATGACTGAAACTACAAGCCGGCACACATTTTCATTCTTACAAAATATTTATTTATAATTATGTTATAAATTTTAATATGAGTTTTCAATGACTTCCAATGGGATCCTGGGGTAGAAACAACCCTCAACACAATTTAAAAAATCATAACTCTGAAACTACATTTTCGTTCTCAGAAAATATTTATAATAATTTTAGAAATCTTAATGTGAGTTTTCGTTTACTTCCAATGGGATCCTGGGGTAGAAACAACCCTCAAAATAATTAAGAAAATCATAACTTTGAAACTACAAGCTGACACACATTTTCATTCTTACAAAATATTTAAAATAATGTTAGAAATCTTAATGTGAGTTTTCATTTACTTCCAATGGGATCCTGGGGTAGAAACAACCCTCATAATAATTTAAAAAATCATAACTCTGAAACTACAATCCGGGCACACATTTCCATTCTTATAAAATATTTATAATAATATTAGAAATCTTGATGTGAGTTTTCATTTACTTCCAATAGGATCCTGGGGTAGAAACAACCCATTGGAAGTAAATGAAAACTCATGTCAAGATTCCTAACATTATTATAAATATTTTCTAAGAACAAAAATGTAACTTGTAATTTCAGAGTTATGATTTCTTAAATTATTTTGAGGGTTGTTTCTACCCCAGGATCCCACTGGAAGTAAATGAAAACTCATATTAAGATTTCTAACATTATTATAATATTTTCTAAGAACGAAAATGTGTGCCGGCTTGTAGTTTCACAGTTATGATTTTTAAATTGCGTTGAGGGTTGATTCTACCTCAGGATCCCATTGGAAACAAATGAAAACTCATATTAAGATTTCTAACTTTATTATAAATATTTTCTAAAAATGAAAATGTGTGCCGGCTTGTAGTTTCAGAGTTATGATTTTTAAATTATTTTGAGGGTTGTCTCTACCCCAGGATCCCACTGGAAGTAAATGAAAATTCATATTAAGATTTCTAACAGTATTCTAAATATTTTCTAAGAATGAAAATGTGTGCCGGCTTGTAATTTCAGTTATGATTTTTTAAATTATTTTGAGGGTTGTTTATACCCCAGGATCCCATTGGAAGCCAATTAAAACTCATATTAAGATTTGTAACGTTATTATAAATATTTTCTATGAACGAAAATATGTGCCGGCTTGTAGTTTCAGAGTTATAATTTTTTAAATTGTGTTGAGGGTTGTTTCTACCCCAGGATCCCATTGGAAGTCGATGAAAACTCATATTAAGATTTCTAATATTATTATAAATATTTTCTAAGAACGAAAATGTGTGCCGAGTTGTAGTTTCAGAGTTATGATTTTTTAAATCATTTTGAGAGTTGTTTCTATCCCAGGATCTCATTGAAAGTCAATCTATTCATATTAAGTTTACCAATAATATTATCAATTCCTTTTGGATGTGAGAATGTGCGATGGGTTGTAATTTCAAAGATATGATTTTTTAAATTATTTAAATTGTTATTTCAATCTCATGATCCGTCCGGAAGTCAATAAATGTATGTACTATGATTTCCGATTCGGGTCAAAGTCGATATCTGGGGATTACAGCATATCAAAAGACTAAAAAATAAAAAATAGAATTATATAAAAAAATATTTTGTTTAAATGCTCTAAAAAGTATAAAATAAACTTTGAAGCAAATCAAACCCATCATTTTGTTACATTATATAATTTTTTTATGATATAAAAGCTTGTCGCGAGCAAACTCCTTTATATAGGAAAACCTCGCGACAAGCTTTTATATCATAAAAAAATTATATAATGTAACAAAATGATGGGTTTGATTTACTACAAAGTTTATTTTCTGCTTTTTAGAGCATTTATATAAAAGCTTTTTTTTAAAAATATTTTTATATATATATTTTTTACCATATCTAATCATATCTATTATTATATAAAGTGTCATGGTTTCCGAGATATTGCTGCCTTTTCAAATTTTACCTATTTCGGTGATATTTCCCATATATATTTTAATAAAACATTCTACGTTTCTATCTCTTTGTAATATATTAAACATTGATTCTATCGATTTAAAATATTTAACGGGATCTAGATGAAATGAAAAAATATTGATTACCTAGTGAAAATTCAAAAATGTATTGCTGTAATATCATATTCCGACTTTGTAAGCTAACAAATATAGAATGTACCATACAATATGCCTTCAAATATTTTAAAAAGCTTTCTTATTTCTGGTCTTTCAAATAACGAAGCAAGCGTAAAGTAGTTTATAATATGGTAGAAGTTCTCAAAAGGGTTATATCAGGGATGGAAGTGGAATTATTTCTACTATGACTATTAAATAAAATGAAACAATAAAACCAGAAATAGTTATCCATTAATTTTCATGAGAATCACCTTTTTCATCCATACAAGTTCGGGCTCTTCCACGGATCTCGGTAGTATAGTTGAAATGAGGTGGGAGGTGATATGATTAAATTTATTTTTCTACGCCTATTATGTAATATGAGCATTATGATGTCGATTCTAAATAAGGAGTGACCTATATTCCAGTGGCTGATATGTAATATTTTATATATGCCTCTAGAATGTAACAAGCATAGGTGGCGCCATCCAGTAGCAGTGCAATTTATAATACTGTTTCTTTGCGTTTCTTTTGACAGTTGACGTTTCTATTGACAGTTAACTTTTCACGTTTCATCGTTGCAGTGGTAAAACAAATAGACATATAGACTCAAATAAACCTAATTCATAGGTGTAGAAAAAGTATAATCTGTAAAAGTATAGTCGCGGACCGTCCCCCTCGCTTCGCTCGGGTGACAAACTTCCGCTCGCGCAAAATGTGCTTCATTCCAAACTTATTACAGAATATACTATTCTGTCTTCATTATTTTAGTATCAGTTTTAAATTTTTGCAATAAGATGGTTTCAAAATATAAATAATAATCCTTTAATTGGCAGGACTGTCATTACTATGTCAAAAAGAGTTTTGTCCATTTCAGACAGGATTATTTTATCAAAAGGTTTAAATTTTGCAATAAACCCGAAATCTGTTCCAAAATTTGATATAGTAGCGGCAATAGAAAAAACGGCTCAAAATTTGCCAACAGATAATGGCAATAAATTTCGCATACGGGCAAAAATTGCTTTAGAGAACACAACAATTATGTCTCTTGTAAATGAGGGACCCTACTCAAAACTAAACAAAGACCCAACAAAATCAATAGAGAGCAAAATTTACAGAACTTCATTTAAATACAAACATGAATTTAATGATTTTGAACGAAAGAACCTTACACCATATCATAGTAAGCCTCCTCATTTTTATGGCTTACCAAAGACACATAAACAAAATATTCCTTTAAGACCAATAATTGTTAGTTCTATTAATTCAAAATGTCATAATTTGGCAAAATATTTACTTAAAATTATTGATCCATTATCTGGAAATACCGATTCTTATATTAAAAATAGTAAACATTTTATAGACAAAATTTATGAAAACGATATTCATGAATCACACCTGATGGTTAGTTTTGATGTAGATAGTCTTTTGACCAATGTTCCGGTAAATGAAACTTTAAAAATAGTTAAATATAGGTTGCTGAATGATAATAATTTGGAAACTAGAACTAAATTAAGTGTAAATAGCATAAGGACTCTTAACAATGTGTATAAAAACAACCTATTTTCAATTGGAAAATGAGTTCCATCAGCAGGATCTTGGTATGGCAATGTGGTCTCTATTATCGCCAATTTTAAACAACATATTCTATTGAATTCACATTAGAAGTAGAAAGTAGGAATGAACTACTGTGTTTAGATGTTTTAATTAAAAGGGTAAATAATACAATTGAAACAACCGTTTATAGAAAACCAACACATACTAATAGATATCTAAAGTTTAACTCAAATCAGTCAATAAATGTTAAAAGGGGTGTTCTAAAATGTTTATACCATAGGGCCAAAATAAGCTCATCTAATAATGAAGTATTAAATAACGAGAAAAAGCTTATCAAAAGAGGTTCTAGTACAAAATCAATACCCTGAAGCCTTTGTTGATAGAGTTTTCATAAATGTTGAAAATAGGGATAATCAGGTACGACAAAAACCTGAACGTCATTATACAGCAATAATTCCTTATGTCTACGGACTATAGGTGACAAATTTGATGTTGGGACGGTATTTCAAACGGGGAACACTTTGAGATCTATTTTAATAAAAACAAAACCGATAAACAGGAAACAGAATTCAAAAAACTATATTTACAATATCCCATGCGAATGTGATAAGTGTTATGTGGGTGAGTCATCCAGACCTTTCAGTGTGAGGTTGGATGAGCACAAGAATTACATTAGAAAGAATGAAATTCATAAATCAAAGATTTGTGAACATGCTTGAGAAAATGGACATATAATAAACTGGGACTCGGCAAAAATTTTAACAAAAGAGGGAAATAACAAAAAAAGAAAAATTAAAAAATCAGCAATAATCTTATTAAATGAAGATAAATGCGTATCGAATTGTTCTGGAGATATTTGTGCAACCTGGCTACCAATGTTAAAAGAAAAACTCAACAAACTCAACATCATCTAGAAGAAAATATCGTCAGTTCTGTGTAAGAAGTAAGTATCTATGGAAATAATATAAACAGAATCTTAAAGCTGTGTATTTGACATACAGATCAGCAAATAACTGTTCTTCAAAAAAAGCTTTCAACACAAAAAGAGACTACTTTCCGGAACGTCAGTAAAATACATTATTTCTGTGTTTATTCCGATTTACATTATTTGTAAAACATAACTTCTGACTGTTCCTTTGACGTAAATGTCACAGGCGCAGAGACTTTTTCCAATAATTCTATTATTTTGTAGATTCGGTGATTTGTTTTTGAAGAGGATAATACATGTGGAGAAAACCCAAATAAAAGGAAAGAATATTTGTATTTCTGCTGTTTCTAAGTTTTTTACTTGTGCCCTATTATATTTAACCATTTGATAAGCAGAAATTAATTTGCCAAATATTTGATTTTCTACTTTGAGGTAATTGATCTCCAGTTGATGGTTGTATTTAAATAAATAAGTAAGAACATTGTCATGTTTTTGGTATTACACTCAAAGCAGTCAAAGCCGGAAAATGTTATCTCTTGTTTGGGTGGAAGGTTACCTTTTTCCGTATTGATAAGAAAACCTAAATTGGACAACGTATTTATGGTTTTCTCAACAGATATGTATGCTTTTTTCTTTCTCTTCGAGCACTAATAAATCATATAAATAAATAATAGACAAAACATTTGTTTTCTGCTCGTTTGAACAATTTTGAAAACAGGAACTTAATTACTAGTTTGAAACGTTTTGTAAACGGACAAGATACAATATTTAGAGCAAAAGGAATGCAAGTAAACTGGTGTCGTTTATTTTTACTTGTTAATAGGTAAAAGGTAATATGCGTATTTTTGGCAATACTGGTAAGAGCTCTTTGAATCTTCTATTCCAGTTCAAATGTGGAACATCAACATATTTTAACCTATTAAATTGAAAATAACTCTATATTTGCTGTTAGATTTTTTTTTTTTTGTTAAAAATAAGATGGTGAAATTCTCCTTTTTCATATGGACATAGGTACAGAAATTATTCCTTTTTCTATAACTCTAGGTATAATAGTTTGATGTGGGTTTGTTTTAAAGGGCATCCCCTGGATCCAGCTCAAAATTGGTTTTGTTGTGTGTAGAAGTAGGAAACTATCAAAAAATGGAAAGATAAAGATATACAAGACCTTGTGCCTGTATGATGTATGTAAAAGCATGGACTAACTCTAAAAATGATGTAGCAACTGGTCTACGTGTTCGAAAGAAAAATTTTACGGACAATCTTTGGTGCAATAAATGATAATGGCATATTGAGACGCAGGTTCAACTAACATAACGATAATAAAGGTGGGGAGGGTCAGATAGGCTGGTCATGTGATGATGGTGGAGAGCAATAACATGGTCGAGAGAATCTTTGAAGCAGAACCACTGAGAAGTAGGAAAAGAGGAAAGACTCACCTCAGATGAAAGCAGTTATCGAAGATATCAATATAATTGCTACGAGAAACTGGAAAGTTGCAACACAAAACTAGAATAGAATGGTGGAGGAAACCGGAGGAAGTCAGGACTCACGATGGCTGTAGACTAATGATGATGATGATGATGATGATGATGATGAGGGTAATTTAAAATACTCATTTCTCAGTGTACAACTGAGTTGGGAATATCCTTACAGGCTCATATAATATAGCTAAGCAATTTCATATATCGCATTTCTTAAAAATAATATCATCTTTTTGCGCACATTGTAATTTTTTTTTTTTTAGTTTTTTTTTGCAAGATTTGAAATAAATGGATCCTGTGGCACCAAGAATATTCTATTAATTGTTTTTTGACTTGACTCATTATAATGAGTGCCTTACTATATGAATTTTCATGAATGCGCATTTTTTTGAGACTTTTATCTATATCTTGGCATATTTAAAAGTAATTATAATAAACGTCTTTATTGGAAAAAAGAAATTACACATGTGTAATTTTGTGTACATTTATAGGAGATGTTTAGCTTGACAAGCTATTATTACACATAACCAATACTACAAACAAAATGTGTAACTATAAGGCATACAAATATAAAATACCCCTACCCACCTTGATATAATCTAACCCAGTGGCGGCTCCTCCACCAGGACATCCAGTCAATGCCCCCACGCATGCACCGCACGTGTTGCAACTCGCACATGGAGACACAGACTAAACAACCTAACTCAGAACCCGCCACTGCCTTAACCTAAAAGAAAGAAAAATGAAAAAGCACCCGTTCTCAAAACCCACACAGATATTAGACCGCGATACCGCTGCAAAAAGTCTCACTAGCTTTTTTGCTGGCTATTTGGGGTCATGGCTGGGGTGTCCGGAGTGGCCATGTTTCTTATTAAATTCGAAGTGAAATTTGATATCGGATATTTAAAGGGCTTTTTGCAGCCCATACATGTTTTCAGATGTCTTGAAAATTCCAATAATACCCTTGACAGTCATTTTGGTGGTCGTGTCTGTTTCCCAGTGCCATGATGGCACGAGAAGCTTTTTGCCAAAAATCGAGATATTGCTTAAACGTGGCTTTTATGAAGCTAAGATGCTATTGACAGCAATTTTTTGGTTCGTCGAAAGGGTTAATATGCAAAAGTGTGTTTTCCAAGGTCGTCAAAAGCAAGCTGTTCTTTGCAGAGGATATAATATCAGAACCAATAGTCTAAATAAGATTTTCTTACTCTAAATATGTTTGTATGGCTCTTAACTAAAACTTAAAATACTTGATTTCACCCCTATATTAACCCCCGTGTTTTCATTAAAAAATTTCAATATAACCAAATTCATAACTATACTTAGCTTTAATTACATGATAAAATTGCTGTGCTAGTGAGAGACATGTTTATAGCGATATCATGGTCTATATTACGTGACTGCTATCATTTATATTGTCAAAAATGACTGCATGTAATATTATTTTAATTTACGTTTGAAGGCAGCACAACTTCATTCAGAATTGATTTGGTTGTATTTTTTAACCGAATTATAAAAGAATGACCGGCGAAAAGTAGACGTAAAATATCTTGGCATATTCAGATTGCGATTATATTAATGCGGTATAAGTTAAATCGATTTCCCAACCAAAAGTAAGAGGATTCACATCCTCATTATTGCTGAATTATTGTGATTTTCCCGATTATTCTCTGAATGTTTCTAATTCCTGACTTTTCCAGGTGCTCCATGTTTTCCAGGTTGCTGGGCACCCTGTCATGGTATTCCTGTCCCTTGTGGTAACCTGTCAACACTCTCTTCCTTGTGTTCGGTAGTACTCCCTGGTAGTTTAAATAATTTCTTTGGCTTGGTTTGACTGATTGCTTTCTTTTCCCGTATTTTCATGACTTCATTGGATTTCCTCGAAGAAATTTTTTTCCAATACGAATTCGTCAGTTTTGTTTGTTTACACCATCTTCGGAGAGGAATATTTCAACTATGGTAAAATGTTATTTTAAGTTGAAATTGCATAGACAACTAAAAGTTGAGACGTATCAGCCAAGGTGGAAAATGTTATTTATTTATGTGCGTAAGAGTAACTAAACTGTGTGCCGTGTAGGCTTGAATGTTCCGCAGAAATTTGTGCTGTCTAAGAGCCTTGCTATCCAAGCACGTTACTATTTTTGCATTTGCAGTGAAGGTTTTAAAAGAGCAATTTTCGAAAAATTATGTATATCAACAATTTCCTCTTGTTCGTCTTTGTGCAATACTCGTTGCAAATATGAAGTCCTAACTACTAATTATTCATGCAGAGGTTCAATGGTTTGTTTATTTGTTATGGGATTGGTGCCTAAGTGGCTAAAGTATTCTGTTGGAAAAAACATTTTTTCCATTTCAGATGTGTAGTATAACGACTATCGATGGAGTTTGATTAAACTGTAATATCATTAGTTCAGTTATTAAACGCAGAATATAACAAACCATATTGTTTCAGTTCATTTAGATTTTTAGTACAAAACTGTAACTAGTTTTATTTCATTTAGTGGCTAATGACTAGTTGTAATCATTTGTTAGGTTGTCAAATATGGAATATAAAGAACTATATTTATTTATACTTGCACATTTTTTTAGTAGTTTAACAGCTACATTGTATTAGACTAGGAATAGAAATCCAAATTCGAGCCGCGAGAAGCATAACAATTTGGCAACCGATGCTTTTAGGGTTTTCGACTCCTCTGAATCCAAAAATGTCTGTTGCCAGATCGACAAATAAACCGGAAGCCCGTTATTAAAGATGGCGGGAATTTTTGAAATTTACTAATATGAACTTATAAAAGGACTCCAGTGCCTATCTGCGGGTTGTCGACGTCGCTAAATCCAAATTTGATAATACCATAGCAATATGGCTCACCGAAAGTCCGGTGGTGGTCAATATGGCGGCTATATTTTAAAATGCTGCAAATATAGTCTAGTATACTTTAACTTGGCGTGTGTATGTATGAGCTAATATTTCCGTACGATTTCATTTTCTCTTGTACACAAAGATCCAGAAATATTGTCCACGTAGACAATGTTTCTGGACTATTGCTTTGACTTTGTGTACAATATGGGAGAAAATGAAATCGTCCGGAAATATTAACTCATACATACACACGCCAAGTTAAAATATACTAGACTATACGTACTTATAGAGGGATTCCAGGACGTTATGGGGGGGCGGGGGCGGTTTCGACACCGCTGAAATTAAATATGTCAATATCACAGTCAAGAAATCCACTGCGAGTCAATAATTCATGATTGTGGTCAGTATCAAACGTTTAAATGCCATAAAATGAAAGTATTTTTTCACCTCCGATGTGAGCACTTTCTAGTTATGTGTTCTAACCAGCGCAGCGCAAGTCATTTCAGACCGCCGCCCGGCTCAGCGATGGGCATAGCATAGGACCTGCCTTGCAAGTGTAAACTTGCAATAGTGAAAAGTCGGGGTGATGTCTTAAAGTTCTGAAACATGTAACAATAAAAGTGAAATACATTCCAGTTCATGCAATCGCAGAAAATCTGTCCCCGGTGCAGAGAAAATATTTTAGCTTTCCATGCAATTACCAATTCGGACACCACACCAAAACTTGCCACCGTCAGTAAACTGGCTGCATGGGCGCGGTACTTAAAGTCATCTGACCTGCTCTCCGGGCTAGAAAATCACCCTCTGGAGGAGCCGACTATTTCTTATGTTGAGAAATTCGTCGTCCAATTCTACAAGGTTAACACTTATAAATATCAAACTAAACTTCGCTACCGCTTCCCACTATTGAAACTTTCCAAAATCATTCTTTTTAATCTTACAGGTGCCACCGCAAATTTCCACGGGTGACGAAGCACGACACATTCTATTTGGGACAGTTAAGCCTGAAGGATTTCCGCCCACAAGTGATGCTTTAAGATTACACATACTGAGAAATCATTATCAAGTAAGTATTCTTTTAAAGACCATGCATATCAAACACTTAATACACACCATTAATTACATTTTTTACTTGCAGTACTGCGTTTGGAAAAACGTCCACCTGCCAGACCCTCCCTTACCGGATCCTCGGGAAATGGGATGGAAGCTCTAGATGGGAATCTTGTTCCAGTTCTCACGACATTGGAATCAGTTCCGAAAGCCTGCAAGGACATTCTAACTTATGGGTACAAAACGGGATGCGCCACCCGAACTTGTAGTTGCCGGGAAAGTAATTTGACTTGTCTAAAGTCATGAACCTGTAATACCTCCAGCGTGCAATGCGTAAACATGATTGAGTGATTACTAGTCTCAAATATTATAAAACTTAGTTCAAATGTGCTTTTAAAGGGCGGAATATTAAAACATAATATTTTTAGTCGCAAACTCCTCTATAAAAATCATTATTTTACTATAAGGAACGTAACCAGACTGCAACCAACAGCTACTCTCTGGGCTATGTGCCCCGCCGAATGCTGAATTACAAGTCACAAGCCTGGCGCGTTAAGTGTAATAATTGCATATTATCATCAAAACGTTAATGCTTCGATTGCAACAAACACCAGCCGAAAGACTAATCCTACTTAAAGGAGCTCTCGTGCCAGTCGTCACACACCACTTGCAGACTGCACTTTAGAGCTGTTGGCTATCGTCAGTGCAAGGTAGGCATGTGACGACCGACACGAAGATCATTTGACTATTTAGTACATTTCGGTATCTTTGGGATAGCGACATGTAAGATAGTCAGCAGGCACCATCAAGCGGCCCAGCGTCTGTTGCAATCGAAAAATAAATGGCCTGACTGGGCTTAGCATAGTTCAAATGTGCTTTTAGAGGGCGGAATATTAAAACATAATATTTTTAGTCGCAAACTCTATAAAATCCTTATTTTACTATAAGGAGCGTAACCAGACTGCAACCAACAGCTACTCTCCGGGCTATGTGCCCCGTCGAGCGCTGAATTACAGGTTACAAGCCTGGCGCGTTAAGTGTAATAATTACATATTACCAACAGAACGCTAATGCTTTGATTGCAACAAACACCGACCGAAAGACAAATTCTTACTTAAAGGAACTCTCCTGCCAGTCGCCCCACACCACTTTCATGCAGACTGCAGTTTCGAGTTGTTGGCTCTGATCAGTGCAAGGTAGACTGTGACGACCGACATGCGGATCTTCCGACTATTTGGTCGATGTCCTTAAGATAGCGCCATCTAGCGGTCCAGTGTCTGTTGCCTGTTTGTTGTCTATCGAAATGTACCAAATAATCGAAGAGTCCTCGTGTCGGTCGTCACAGCAGTGTCGGCAACCCCCTGATATGCCGGCATATTCTTTCTATAAGTTCATGTTAGGAATATTTCAAAAATAGCCGCCATTTTGGACGCCATCTTGAATAACGGGCTTCCGGTTCATTTTTCGATCTGGCAACAGGCATTTTCGGATTCAGTGGGGTCAAAAACCCCTAAAAGCACAGCTTGCCAAATTGTTACATAAAATGCTTCTCGTAAGGTTAAAAACGCTTTTACTCAAGAATGTTCCTAGTCTATATTGTAGTTAGATATTTAGTGCAAAACTAACAAGTTTTATTTCAACAATTAATTGAATTAAGAAAAACTACTTAGTCTCATTTCTGGGTGTTTATAAATCGTCTAATCTATCTCCTCTATTAGTCCCTTATTTCTTCTAATATATGATCACATCATTCCATTTTGTTATAAAACTTTTATTTTACATGATGTTTAACTATTTAAATAATTGTAACGTTTTATTCATGATTTAAAAGTGGTTTGTTTAGAAAGCACCGATTGGAAATGCGTTAGAATTTCAAATCGCTTTTATATCCAGAAGGTTACTTTGAAGTGGTTGTTTCAAGACGTTCAAAGAAGTATTCAGAACTTTCAAGGTTTAGAATTTGGTTTGAGATAGAAAATTTACATAAAGATTTTTATGATGCAAATTGTATAAGCAAACCAATAACGATCAAGATAGGATACTTGTATTTTATTTAGTTTTACGCAATGCACGAGTTAAATATTTCTTATAACTAGAAATTACAGGAAAATTATGAGCAGACACCAGACACATTATTAACTAATATTCAATGACAAATAACTGCTTAGATAAACACCAAGATATTTAGGTAAATGCATATACCTATGCTGTTCTCCATACATCCAAAATAATTATTAGATAATTGAAAATTCATAGTATACATTTTTAGAAGTAATATCGCATAACAACTTCTTCCACATTGAATATTATATTTTCGATTCCGATTATTTCGCACTGCCAATTGAAAGGGATTTTGGGAAAATCTTGATTCATCAGCTTTATGCACATGCTTTTTACTTATTATTTTATCATGGTCAGTTATCATATTTTATATATTTATCAAAAACTGTATTCGATTTTAAAAAATAAGAGTTAGCGAAATTGAACACGTTTATATAATTCTTGAATCACCGGGTTTATTTTTTCATTATAGTGCATTTAGAACTTTTCGATGGTTTTCACATATTTTTGAAAATCCCGTATTTAGATTTACAAAAATAGGAGTTGCCGAAATTGGACATTTTTGTGGAAATCTTGGTCCTTAAATGAGAATGAATCGTAAATATTAAATCGAATACGTTATTCGGATAAAATTTTTATATTTTGAATCATTGAAGTATTTTGATATTTGGGCTAATCGAGTATTTTACATTGTGCTGATGAATACCAAAAAAGTTCGAAACAATTGTTCACGGTTGTATTTTTTCTTTGTGTGCTTGCGCATGAGTATTCTCGTCAGAAAATCATTATGTACGTATATCTATATATATATATAGTATATAGTTAGTTTAAGTGTGCTTCTAGAGGGCAGACATATTAAAACATAATATTTCAGTCGCAAGCTCCTCTATAAAATCCTTATTTTACTATAAGGAATGTAACCAGACTGAAATCTACAGCTACTCTCCGGGCTATGTGCTCCGCCGAACGCTGAATTACAAGTTACAAGCGTGGCGCGTTAAGTGTAATAATCCCATATTACCAACAAAACACTAATGCTCCGATTGCAACAAACACCAGCCGAAGGACTGATCCTACTTAAAGGAGCTCTCGTGTCAGTCGTCACACACCACTTGCAGACTGCAGTTTCGAGCTGTTGGCTCTCGTCAGTGCAAGGTAGGCATGTGACGAACGACATGAGGATCCTTTGACTATTTGGTACATCTCGGTATCTTTATGATAGCGACATGTAAAATAGTAAGCAGGCGCCATCTAGCGGTCCAGTGTCTGTTGCAATCGAAAAATAAATAGCCTGACCGGGCTTAGCATAGTTCAAATGTGCTTCTAGAGGGCAGAAATATTAAAACATAATATTTCAGTCGCAAGCTCCTCTATAAAATCCTTATTTTACTATAAGGAATGTAACCAAACTGCAATCAACAGCTACTCTTTGAGCTATGTGCCCCGCTGAACGCTGAATTACAAGTTACAAGCCTGGCGCGTTAAGTGTAATAACCCCATATTACCAACAAAACGCTAATGCCCCAATTGCAACAAACACCAGCCGAAAGACTGATCCTACTTAAAGGATTTCTCGTGCCAGTCGTCCCATACCACTTGTAGACTGCAGTTTCAAGCTGTTGAACTATGCTAAGCCCAGTCAGGCTATTTATTTTTCGATTGCAACAGACACTGGACCGCTAGATGGCACCTGCTTACTATTTTACATTTCACTTGCACTGACGAGAGCCAACAGCTTGATACTGCAGTCTGAAGTGGTATGGGACGATTGGCACGCGAGCTCCTTTAGTCCTTTAAGTTGGACCAGTCTTTCGGCTGGTGTTTGTTGCAATCGGAGCATTAGCGTTTTGTTGGTAATATGGGATTATTACACTTAACGCGCCAGGCTTGTAACTTGTAATTCAGCCCGGAGAGTAACTGTTGGTTGCAGTCTGGTTACATTCCTTATAGTAAAATAAGGATTTTATAGAGTAGCTTGCGACTGAAATATTAGCGATATATTACGCAGATAAGTAGAAAATTCGTGTAGGTACATCAGAAAAATACATGCATCTTCTGAAGTTCCGCCCACTTTTTGGAGAAAATATTTTTTTCTCAATCAAGCGGTCACATTACACAAGAAATATCGATAAAATTTCCCTTGGAAAGTTGTTCCCGAAAACAAATCATTCACATCAATTCTGCTGTGCTAAGATCAACACATTATCGTTCAAAAATGTCAATTTTAGGATATTTATATTCGATAATAAATAGAGATTTATTTCAGCTATCATAATATATTCAAATTCAAAATTGTTGTTCGTTGATAATCAGATTCTAATAATTGTTATTGGTTTTTCATCAACTAGTTACCGAAAAATATATTTTTTAGTTGGCCATCAAGTGGTTAGTACTGGTTAGGTAGGCTTACATTTCACAACAACTGGCGTAAATGAATGAAAATTCATAATTATCCTTACAGAAATCCTAATCACATTCCTCTCCTCATTATAATTATATTAAAGAAAATGAATATAATTTAAATAACGAGAACGTGCCTCTTCTATTGCTATCAATTTAAAACTTTATAGGCACTGCTGTAATTAATGTGTATAAGTTTATACTTGATCGTATATTAGACAACATACAAGATGAAATTGTATACTTTGGAATATATATCGGCATAAAAAAGGAAAAATTTATTTCAACGTTTATTATACCCTGAGGTTGACCCGGAAGGCACTAGCTATACGGGGCACACGCCGCACGCATTGCCTGAAGGCTTATGTTAAAAGCTTCTCGGTTCAGCCCAGTCAACAGAAAACAATTAGCTACCGGCTGATATTCATAAACTTGTAGACATTTTATTAATGTGTTTGGCTAATTGTACGCAAAGCTTATAATCAAATCATTTTTTAATTACAGTGAAATAATTTTCAAACACGTATGCAATTAAAATAAAAGAATTTTTTTTTCAACGTCTCATACGCAAATCATATTTATGCGAACGTCCTCTTGATTTTATGATAATGACATTAAATTATGAGACTCTTGCACATGAGGTAATTATTTTGGTTTACTGATTATACAATTGCCATTTGCATATAGTCGAGTAGATCTGGCGGAAAAAAGGGGGTCAAATGCATTCTCTCCCATCTTATAGAGGACAACTTCCCCCACTTCCCTGACACTTTCTCATCATCCAGGTATGTGGTGGGGGGGGGGGGAGGTTCAGTTGAACATGTGGAACCGGACAAAAAAAATTTTGGGACAAGAAGGCCTCCTCCAGTCGCGTAAACTGGTTTTTAGTTTTTTTAAATCGGCCAATTAGGACCGGAGATATGGCCGTTTGAAGGGATTGAGTTTCAGGGTAGGAAAAGGGATCGGACAGATTGGACAGGGGTGTTTAAGAGATAAGGAATGGGGTTAGGAGGGTAATTTTTTTTCTGTTGTAGGTAGTCATAGGAAGCGGTCGAGGCCGCGGGAGGAGATCTCTAGGGCAATTACGGAAAGGAAGTAGCTGTGTATGCTTTCACAGATATAGAGGGTGCTTTTGATAACACCTCATACGAATTCATAAAAAGAGCCGCCGAATACAGCCTCCAATAATTAAATGGATACAATCCATGTTAAGAAGCAGAATAATTACCACAAGTGTGGAGATGAGTCGGCCACGGTGACTGCAATCAGGGGCGTCCACAAGCTGGAGTTCTGTCACCCTTGATGTGATCAATGGTGGTCGATGATCTCCTCCATAAATTGAGTAACTCTGGCTTCAACGTTCAGGGCTATGCTGATGACCTGGTCGTGACTGTGAGAGGCAGACATGAGGTTATGATCTCAAACTTTATGCAATGTATCAATCCGAACAAAACAGTTATTTTTTCATTCACCAAAAGGAGAAAACTAAACTTGAGAGCTATGTTGAATATAATAGTGCTGAACCTATCAGTAATGTTAAGTATCTAGGAGTAATCCTGGATCGAAAACTTAGTTAAGTTAAGAGAGTTAAGAACTCACATTTAGAAAGAACGAAAGCGCAAAGTGACTATTTGGATGTACCGTAGGCTGCTTGGTAAAACTTGGGATCTGAAGCTAAAAATGACATACTGGTCCTACCTTTCGGTTGTCAAACTTGTGATGACCTACGCATCATGCGTATGGTGGCCAAAAGCAGCAGAAAAATTAGCACAAGGAAAGTGGCGGAAATTGCAACGTCTTGCCTTCTTAGGGACTACAGGAGCAATTATCTCCTGCCCCTCAGCAGCTATGGAGACCACGCTCGAGCTACTTCGTCTGTATTTGCATGTGGGAAGGGAGACGGCACTTAGTGCCTTTAAGACGGCATCAGGCACTTATATTCAAACCAGGCGATCTAGTCGGTCGTTTAAGGATTTTGGAGCTTACCCATTTTGAGTCCATGACCAAACCCACTGATTCAATGCCAATCAAACGGGACTCTGACTGCCCTTTTGATATGCATATTGAAAATCGTCAAACGAGCAGGATCGAAGCAATGCGGTTGGAGAAAGGGTCACTCATCTAGTACACATATAGATCTAAGATGACTGAAGTGGTAGGTGTGGGCGTAGTGGAACCTAAATGAGGCTACCTAGATCCCTTGGCAACAAATCAACCATCTTCCAGGCGGAAACTTACGCCATAGATCTATGTGTCCAGGAACGCCTAAACAAAGGCATTCGAAGGGCAAAGATCTATATACTTTCAGCTTACCAGGCAGCAATATTTGAAGCAACTGACAAAATAGAATGTAAACTTCAATGTATCTCTACTAAAAGTTGAATTATTTAATCCTGGAGAGAGTTAGAACCGTTGCTGTGGCAATAACACTAGCGCTATTTACATATTGGCAGCTTAACAGCGTTGCTGAATTGCAAATAGGCGACTAAGTCGCGTTGCTGAATCGCGGGGCAAACGATTTAGTCGCGTGGCTGCGAGATTCCGACGAGGAAATACTTGTTCTTGCTTTATTAATCAAAAGGAGATATAGACTCTAGACGGACAGAATTCTGAAAATTTGGGTATTTGTTCAGTTCGTAGTAGTAATAATAGAAAAGTGTTTGAAATTTTCTAGCAATGTTGGGTATGAGTTTGAAGGGCGGAGGATGTAAACAATATGCATGTTCAAGGTTGTAACATGAAATTTTTATAAAATGTATTGTGAGAAATACAGACAAAATGTTTTTAACATTCTAGCTATAAAGAGGGCGAATTGGAGTTGTGGGGATAGGGTGGAGGTGTGCAAGATGTACGTAAAATATAAAGTAAAGGCTGAAATTGGGATTATGAAATACATAAGGAAAACTGCAAAAATATGTTTTTAAATCTAGACTCTAGCCACTTGTAGAAAATAGAAAATAGCATAGTTTTCGTAAATGTTGAATATATTTAATTTTTAGAAGATAAAGCGATACATTTTTTAAAACCTTCGATTCTGTTCCTCCAAATTTATCACTTACGCTTGTCAGTATTCCATTATCTTTTACTGGCTTAGGAAAACTCAACAATAAGCCCTAAAACATTGGAATTTAAAAAAAAATACACACAAAATTGGAAACTAGTGCAAGGTCTACCCTAATCCGTATTTTAATGTGACATAATTACACTATGAAACAAAAAAATATTCAATTGTTTTATCGCTTTAAAATATTTATCGTGATATTAGACCCTAAAGTTGATGGTTTTTAAGATGGTGGAATAATATAAGTATTGGATGTTTCATTTGAAAAAACAAAGTATAAAACCTCCTGTACATAAAAAAGCTTTCGATCCTCTCAAACATTCCAGCTAACCCTTATCTTTGCAGTAACTAAATGCTTTACATTAACTATTATATTAACAGAAAATTGTTTGTCTTTTGCGATGCATTGTTTTTCCGCGAATTTTCATATTTTTCGCAATAACGTTGCAAACAAAAATTAGTACTGGACGTAAAATTGTACTCTGAAATCAAAGGTGTAAAAGAAGTATTTTAGAGTCCCATATTGCAGATTAGAATTCTGTTTCGATATGAATAGTTCGACGTCGAAAATAATTTTTAACACGCTTTTATTAGCTTCACATGTATGTTTGTTTGATTGCTTGTGATGGAATCTTTGAACGTGATTCTCACCCACTTCAAAACGTCAGATTAAACTGAAACTTTGTAGACTTATCAAGGCCCGATGACAATACAATAATTTGACAACTTTGTCCTAATGCCCTCACCAGGATCATCAGGATAAAAAAAAAACAAACGAATTCGAGATTTTGCCGGAGGAGCCGCTGTTATTAATATATATTCTAACTCAAAATACAATAGTAATAAAAAGCGTGTTAATTAAATGATTTTTAGTAAGTTTTTAAAAAATTAAAATTTAAAAAAACTAAAAAAAAACCACTATAATAGCAAACTGAACTAAAAAGTAAAGAATAATTAAATATTAAGATTTTGTTCAACAGCGATAGATTGTAAAAAGCGTGGGGTGCTTGATAAAAGTATAATTATAATAAAAATCGAAGACTTAGATAAACCACTAACAACGGAAGAGATCTTAACCGCCATTGGACAGCTAAGAAATAACAAATCTCCCGGCGCCGACTCACTCCCAGCTGAGATCTTTAAAGCTGTGGCGTCAGAGCTCATACCCTACCTCAAAAAACTGTTTGATGTCGTGTGGGAAAGTGGTCAAGCTCCGCAGGAGTTTCGTGATACACTTTTAATCAACCTCTTCAAAAACAAAGGGAGCGCTGCGGACTGTGGAAATTACAGGGGTATAGCTCTCCTGGTTGTTGGAGGGAAGATACTCACTAAAGCGATGGCAAATAGGCTAACACCTGTTATGGAAAAGATACTTCCTGAAACACAGAGTGGCTTTAGACCAAACCGAGGCACATCGGATTTAATTTTCACACTTAAACAGCTTCAAGAAAAAGCACTCGAACATCAAGGAGAAATTCACATGGCCTTCATTGATTTAACGAAGGCGTTTGACTCGGTGGACAGGGAAGTGCTCTGGAAATTTATGTTCCGCTTAGGTATCCCTAGAAAATTTGTGGAAGTATGTCGCAGTCTACATACAAACAACAACGCCCAGGTTATGTGTAATAATGAGGCAACCGAACCATTCCAAACCCTCACTGGAGTTAGGCAGGGATGTGTCCTGGCACCCCTACTCTTTAATTTGTTTACCACTGCTCTAACAATTGTTGTTGACAACAAACTAACAGTCAGAGGAATAGGTCTCAGATACCGTTTTGATGGCGGTCTCTTTAACATAGGGCGCTTTAGAGCTTTCACGAAGACACGCACACGATTCATTTGTGATCTCCAGTATGCGGATGACTGTGCACTTTTAGCCTCTACGCCGGAAGAGCTTCAAGAACTTTTAGATGTGTATGCCCAGAGCTATGATTCCTTGGGACTTAAAATCAACATTGGAAAGACTAAGATTATGTCAACTCCTCATCAAGTGAACCAAATAGACATTACACTTAACGGAAATTCTCTTGAAGTGGTGGATCAGTTCAATTACTTAGGTAACGTTGTTAATGACAAAGCAAACATGGACAGCGAGATTCGCAATAGAATTAACGCTGCATCTAGAGCACTCTGGAGACTTAGAGAGAGAGTATTTGGCAACTACGACCTTGCTTTGTCAACGAAAATGGCTGTCGACAGAGCAGTTGTCATTCCAACACTGCTATGTGGATGTGAAAGCTGTGTCACTTACCGTCGTCATGTGAAAGAATTAGAACGTTTTCAGCAAAGACACCTCAGAAGTATGATGAAAATCCGTTGGTTCCATCACATATCAAACGTGGAAGTACTCAGGAGAGCAAACAGCCTTCCAATTGAGGTGCTTATTTCAAGGGCACGCCTAAGATGGGCAGGTCACGTTCATCGTATGCATGATAACCGCCTTCCTAAATGTACACTTTATGGTGAATTGCTAAGCGGTAGAAGAAGGCGTGGCGGTCAACGAAAGAGGTTCAAAGACGCTCTCCATGAAAATCTAAAATCCTGCGGTATTACAGACGAGCAATGGGAACAACTTGCAGCGGACAGAACCGAATGGCGAGGGGTTGTGGCCAGCTATGAAGGAAATGTTGCTGCAAGAAGGCCGAATCCAAGACCTAACCAGGTCTATGTTTGTCCTGACTGCGGTCGACATGTGCTCTCTCGAATTGGCCTCTATAGCCATAGTCGTGTGCACCGTAGATGAATGGGAATTACAGTAGACTACACCTTTTACTTGTTTTTTATTGTACACAATTTATCGACTGTAACATTTTTATACTCGGACTCGAGTAACGGCTAATAATAATATAATAAAATTATAGTAAAAAGCATCCCACGCTTTTACCATCTATCGTTGATGAACAAAATCTTAATATTTAATTATTTTTTACTTTTTAGTTTGGTTTGCTATTATAGCGTATTTTTTTAGGTTTTTTAAACTATACTTTTTACTAAATTACCCAAATTGGCAGGTAGATACTCGAGTAGACACTGTCGCAATCAGAACTATACTTATTATTGTGAGTTACTGTGGTGATGAAAGGAACGGGAATGCAGTTGTGCGGGCTAGCAGAAATAGTGTACAGGACTGTCGCGCGGCTGAGTCGCGCTGCTGTAAATTGTAAGTATAGTAACGGTAACACTGATGTAGTTTTCACAGACACTAAAATATTTGGACACTACACCCCAATACCTTATTTTACGTGCGTTACGCGATCCATGATAGCTCCATCGGGAGAAGATTAAAACTCAATCAGCTTTTAATCACATCCCAGTGAGGCCAACATGGTTGGTGAAATGCGCGTCGAATATTGATTCGAATGTAGTGTTCAAGTGTGTTTGTGAAAACTATGTCAGTGTTAGTGTTACCTAATACCTATATAAATATACATATAATAACTTCTTTCAGTTACGTAATAATTTTAGCAAATATAAAAAAAATCGGAGAAATGTTTCTTTAGAGAAATCTATCGTATAGTTTACAGTAATTTTTTATATGTAACTTCTAAGTAACAAACTTGAAATAAAGTGCACAGGAAATCTGGACTACTTGAGGTACCTATAGGTATTTAGATTATATCAGATTATAACCTACGTATTATATCAGACCAATAATTCTGGGTTTGTAAAAATTACAACAAACTAGTTTATAGGTCATTACATTAAATTTTCTGTCTGGCTGTGATATGCAAATGGCCTTATCTTCACATTGAGTGATCCCATTTTTTTGATTTTACTACTTTTATACCATGGGTTCACTTTTATTCGTAATAAAACTCTTTGGACAACTTATTGTGGTTTTTATTATTCCTAATGTAAACTGATATTGTTAATACGGCGTTTGAGGTCTATATAATATGGTATGTGAAATCCTTAATCTTGGATTTCTGAAGGGTTCTCTTGGACACTACACTCGAATATTCCACTTGCAACACACTTGTAACATCCCTACTTTTCCATAATTTATAACATGGGCCGAAACTCGTGGTAATTATTTACACTAACAAACGATTTACCTGTATGAAGTTCGTTCTGAATTATATAAGATATATTCATCCAATTAGATAACACATGTATCGGCCGGCTCCCAGATCAGGCATTACCACTGGAGATTTGTTGAAACTTTTAAGATTATGAAACAGCACTTGCATAACTTGATATCTATAGGTTAGATAGTTTTTTGTTTACTTATCTATACTGGTGGGACTTTTTAACAAATGGATATGTACTAACAAATGTTTAATCTACCATAGTAACTGTCAGTATTTACCTCTACCTCGACTAACTACGTTTATTGTATGGGGGTTTGTTCAGTCTCTTTCTCATCTGTGTTACTCTCTCATCTTGTATTTTTCTTTTATTTTCCCTTGTGATACCTCAGCTGGTAATAATCAAAATTGTATTTCGTAATAAAAAGAAAATGGACGAACGTTTGACTGTAACTTTTTTCTACTAAATTTGCATTTTATTTACAATAAGCTGATTGCTTTCGTTTTCAGTTATAAATCATACAATTTTTTTTAGAGTGATTTACAGTTTTATGTTGGATACCTGCTCAATTCAATTCAATTCGCCACCTTAAAGATGAATTAGTTCTGTGAGATCTCTGTAGATGTGCACTATTACAACCTGCGGTAAATGTAGAAGGTTTTTTGACGAGATGATTTTTTATCTCCTTTCGTATCCTCCATTGGGACTTAATTTCTTTGAATTTTTAACCAAACATTTTTACAAATATTTAACCCAGCGATCTGCAAACGTATGAGCTGTAGCTAATTAATTCTTTTGATAGACTCTACAATGGTTTGTATTTTATAGTGTTTAATAATCTTTTGTATTACATAACGACACTAACGTATGGAAACTTTCGAAAGTAATGTTCTATAATTCTGTTTCAGAAATCAAAAGAAAATAGTAACACCAGTATATAATAATTCTTTGTATATGTATACGCTGCTGGACAATATGTTGGAATAATTCAAATTTCCAAGGTAATTTTGAAATCATATGTCTTCAAAACGATTTTCAGAATTTTTTTGGAAATTTCATTGACAATAACTGGCCTGAATATCAATTTTCAAGTGTGTTCAAAATAGGTATATACAGGGTATAAACTAAACCCTTTACAAAAAGTCAAAATTTCATTCTTACCGATAAAAGAATTTCGGCCGATTTTTGAAATCTCGCTTATTTTTTATTATACGGGCTTTTTATTGAAATCAGAACATTTTTTTAAAATGTGGCTCTTACTTTTTAACAACAAAGCAAGATTTTTTTCTTATTATCAAGTGAACTTATAGTATACAGGGTGCATATTAAACATTTAATGAGCGTGTGTCACGAAAAATCTATAAATTTAAATAAATTCTTTGCAGTGCCCTGTATAATTAAAATTAATAATAATTTGAAAATTATGAAACTGTGGGGTGAAACCATAGACAAATACCTCGAAAGGTTTCTTTTTCATTTTTTTATAGGTTGACTATTACCATATTTACAGGGCGACCCAATTTCATTGTAGTTACACGGCAAATCACTATAAAACATTTAAAAAACCTGCAGTAGTAACAATTAAATGGACTGAGTACTGTAATAATCTAGTCACCTTTGGAGACAAAAAAAAATGCTTCGTGTGACAATTGCTAATGTAGCAGAATTTCTAAGCGGCTATGTATTGAAAGTTTTGGTTGAAAAATATCATTTTTTCATAATAAAAAGAAGTTTATAATGCCACAATTGACAACAAACGAAAGAAGAAACTGCATTCGACTTTTAAATGAGGGTCTATCTCAACAGATTGTTGCCAATATATACTAACACCGTATACATTGACAATGATTTAAAAGTTAAAAAGGAGGTTTGATGAAACAGGAGATATTAACCTTTTATTTCGTGGACGGCATCGAAAAAAATTGGAGCGCGAGAAGGACGAATTTTGGTAAGAAATGTACGGATAGGACACGGACTGCGAGAAAAGTTATCGATGTGTTTAGGAATCGGACAAGAATTTTACTTTCAAATTGTACAGTAACAAGAACCCTTAAGCGCAACAATTTAAGGTAAAGTACATATAGCCGTATGTCGTGTGTTGTATCATCTTTATAACTATGAAACAAGTTTTTTAAAATTAAAATTGTAGAAGGTGTACTGAAAAAATTGTAATTTTTCATAAAATTTTGAATTAAAATTTAAAAGAGTTAAGGATTGTTTTTGTTTTATTTGCGGATTATGCCACTGCGTAATACTAATACCCTAATACATAAAATTATTTTTCAAGAGCCACACGTCGAGCAAAATGTTTATGCTGTTTCCCCGCCATCGCGCAGCTCGACTGGAGTGGGTTCGAACTTCGAAACCGTTTACATTGGAGGGAAGAATGGAAAAACTGCCTCTTTACTGATGAGACCAGATTTAACCTGATTTATTCTGATAGTCAACCTAACAAAAAAAAAAAAAATTAAAAACCTTTTCGAGATATTCATCTAAGGTTTCTCTCCAGTTTCAAAATTTTAAAATTATCATTCATTTTAATTACACATCAGGGTACTGCAAAGAGTTTATTTAAATTTACAGATTTTTCGTGACACACGCTCATTAAATGTTTTAGCAGGCACCATGTATAAGCAATTGCAATTCTGGGTACTAAGGCAGTTACAAGTACGCAAGTTTACTTGATAATAAGGAAACAATCTTGCTTTGTTCTTAAAAAGTAAGAGCTATATTTAAAAAAAATTCCTAATTTCAATAAAAGGTCCGTATAATAAAAAAGTGAGATATCAAAAATCGACCGAATTTGTTTTTTCCAATTGGTTCCTGGATCCTGGTATAAAAAATTCAACCCGATTTTGGTTTTTCTAAATTTTCAGTAAGATGAAATTTTGACGTTTTGTAAAGGGTTTAGTTATACCCTCTGTATACCTATTTTGAGCACACTTGAAAATGGATATTCAGGCCAGTTATTGTCAATGAAGTTTTCAAAAAGTTCTGAAAATCGTTTAGAAGACATACGATTTCAAAATTACCTCAGAAATTTGCGCTATTCCAACCTATTGTCCAATGACCAGTTGTGTATTTAGTTGAGGTATGTCACTTGAGTGGTTAAAAACAGAATTAAACCAAATAATAAATTATTGTTAAATCAACTAACGCTCGGCTCCTAATTTACATATTAGTTGCCTACTACAACCTACAATTAATAATTTTTGTTAAATATCCTTCCGAAATGAATTAGAAGAAATTTTATCGATATATGTAAACAAAACACCGTTGATATGAGACAAATTTTTACAATTTAAGCTTTACTCTTATTACTACATTGTTACTGGGTAATGAAATTAATATGTTCTTTATACAAAATATTTTATAAAACAATTGATGCTTTTCTGTTCCACAATAATTATTTTTCTGAAACTATACTGAAATCAAGACATCGTTTGTTTCATAAAATTAATAAGACGTAAGTCAATTACATTTTATCTCTTATTTGAGGAAGAGACGTAAAGTCAATCGTTCCTAATTTATAAATAAGTAGTTGACCTACTTTCATTACAATAGTCCATCACTCTAAAAAAAATCTTATGGTGACCGGATCCGTGTACATGCAGAACAGCAAGACGTCAGTAATTGTTGGATAATTTAGTGAGACAATGTCCATCACTATAAAAACTTTGATGTGTTGATACATTCATAATTATTAAGAATCTTCATTTAAATTAAGAAAAGTTGGGTAATTTCTTATTAATTTGTGTTTGTTAATATAATGATTCTTTAAACTTTTATATGTCAAGTTCAGATGAAAGAATATCGATATAAATATAAAAAATAGGTAATTTCTTATCAGTGTAGAAGTTTTGCTTGAATAATTCCTAAATAATGCGTTTCTCTAAAACTCATCTATCAGGCCAACAGAATGAAAGTTTTATTTAATTATTAATCCAACATTATGAATAGATGCCAATTTAAATAGGTGGCTTATAGGCTCTACTTTAAATTAAAGCTTTTTGACTTCAAATTTGAAACTATCGTCCAGCTTTAAGGGTTCTAGCTAACTGTAACTAATACTTGTATATCTCATGTGTGTAAATACTGCAGTATAATGCACCACTAAATTATTTACATAACATAATGATGTAATAAGTACTGCTATGCATGTAGGTTTAACAGATTTACCTATTTTTTGACTTGTCTAAGGCTTTCGATAAGTATTCTCTGAATTTTTAATAAAAAAAAAATAGCATTACTTTGCCAAAAAACATAATCAACTGGATTCAATCGTATCTGGAAGAGCGAACCATGGTTACTGGAGTTAAGGGAGTGCCCTTAACAGCAGTGACATCAGCATGACATGACGTTAAGCCTGGGGTTCCACAGGGATCAGTGCTGGGACCACTGCTGTTCCTACTATTTATTAATGATCTGCTAGAACACATCATTAGTGGTATCCTCACAGTGTACGCGGACGATACCGCAATAATTGTATCCTCGTAAACTTGAACTAGTGATAAAATGTGCAATACGTGGATTTGACACTTGGTGGCAACGTAATAGATTAATTCTGAAAAGTAATAAATCCAAATGCATATGTTTTTATCCGAAGGATATCTCGAGTGATATTCAATTGGTGGACGGTATTGAACTTTTAGATTCACTAGTGTTTCCAGGTACTCTCCTAGATAATAAACTTATCTGGGATGATAAGATTGACAATATTAGTAAAAAATTAAATAAGGCCTACTACGTCATTTTGCAAATGAAAGACATCCTGGATACTCAGCTTTTAAATTTATACTATTATATTGTATAATCACATATTTCTTTCAATATTATTAGCTGGGGTCGTGATAGAGATTTTACTAGAAGTTTTGTAGAGCACAAAAAAATTAAGATTATTATTTAATATGAAAATTAATGAAAGTTGCCGACAAGTGTTTAAAAATAAAGACATCCTAACTGCACCTGCTATATACATATACAAATGCTTAACTTTTGCACAAACAAATTCTGCTATTCACGACCACAGTACAAGGCATGGTAATATTTTGCGTATCCCCCGGTATAATACCACTGCATTTAAACACTCTCCCATCTATAACTGTATAATATTTTATAATAAACTGGCAGCTGATTTAAATAACACATCTAATTATACTGTTATATGCACACCCACGCCCTCTCACGAAAAAAAGGTATCAACCCTGATGGTAGAGTGAAGGGAAACCTGCATATTAGTTGCCGGTAAAGCAGCACCATCTCTAGGCCAACTGACAAACCGCCATTATTAACGCCTAGAAAACGATAGAAATTTCGAGGCTATTGATCTGGAAACGGAAGATGGAAAATTCGAGTACGTTCGACGCGTATAATTAAGAAGTGAATTCGATCAGAGAGTTCAGATTTATATATTAGATGACAAGTGAGCAGATGAAATAAAGAACAGTAACAAGTTGTGATTTAAAGTAGTGAATTTATGTTAGTAATAGTTATTACTAGTTATGCTATTTTTAAGGATTAATTATTGGAATTTAAGTGATTAATCAATCAGTGGTTTGTGAAGATTCTTGATACAATTTATGAACCTACGTACAAAATATATTTACTGGAGGGTGTAAATACGTAACAATATGGTTTTTAAGGGGAAAGGTAGAATATCACTGACTAGCGGATGCTATTATTATGGCACTGGCAAGTTTTTAAGTGATACTTCTTTAACCTCAAATATTTAGTGAATTTTTTACAAAACTGTGCATACATATATTTTCATATATACACATATTTTTTACTTAATTCGCCGTAGCTAAATATGCCCGATACATGTGTGCATGTATTTATATGTTTTATTATGTATATGTAAATAAATCCCCCACATAGATTTTCAATTAATAACCTGACAATCATCTTATGTTAGCTATTATTGTTCTATGTTTCTTGTTACTATTTTATTACTTTTGTTATTATTTCGCTGTCTTTCTCTTTATATATGTCTATACTGTTTCTTTTCTTTTTTTTCCCACTGCGGCGTCGATTACAAAGATCATTAGCCGCTCCCTCCACCATTCATAAAGGACTATATCATGAACTGTACGGTTTAAGTAGTGATCTCATTGAGTATTACAAGAAGTGGTAATTAAGATTTACAATAAATTGAGAAAAAATATGCAAGCAGACAATAACAATAACAACAGTCGAGTATCAGAGAGTATTGTGTTCGCTATATTAAAGTTTTCTTAATAAGCCAGTTTCTTTAATGAATGATATTGTTTTCATAACTGATGTTGTTCTGTTTTGGAGACATTCTAACAGAGAGTTGGGGAGTTGTATTCTTTGACGCAAGTTTTCATATTGTGTGCACTCTATTAAAATGTGCTCAACTGTGAGACTGACTTGACAAGTTGGACAGTTCGGTGATCTTCTGGCACCTAGAAGAAGATAGCTCGATGTGAGATGAGTGTGGCCAATTCTTAGACGAGTTAAAGCCACTTGTTCTCTTCTACAGCTGGTAGCATCCATGAGTCAACCAGTGGTTTATAGTTTTTTTAAATTTTCATTGCAATCATTCCACTGTTGTTGCCATATATCCTTAATTCTCTGTTTTACATAACCTTTAACGTCATCTGGACGAATGGGAATATCTTCTACGAGTTCTTCTTCCGCAGCATAACGTGCTGCTGTATCAACGATTTCATTACCAGGTATACCTATGTGGCTTGAAATCCATAAAAATTTAACTTGTTTTTCAGAGTCTTGTATTAAATGAATCACGGCGAGGATAGTTTCGATTAGGGGATCGTAGTTGAATACGTCTCTTATGGACTGAATAGCACTAAATGAATCTGTACATATGAGATAGGATGTGGTTTCTCTTTGTATATGTATAAAACGTAATGCTTGCCAGATGGCATAGAGCTCTGCTGTGTAAATGCTAGCTATTGGGCATAGACTCCAGGAGTAGGTTTCTCTAAGACATGAAAATGCGCATCCGACGCCATGCTCGGTTTTTGAACCATCTGTATATAAAACATTACTTTCTACGTATCTATTTATAATATTGTTGAATTGCGTAATATAAGTTTGAGGACTAGTTTCGCCTTCTTTAAATGCACTACATTCTAAATGTACGAATGGTTTAGTTATGATCCAAGGGGGAATTTCGTTAAAGCCCAGTTGGTAAGTGGGCTGCAACGAAATTCCTAGATTATTTAATTGTTCGGGGATTCGAGCACCTATTGGTCTGGTGATTGTTGGTCTATTTTCAAATAGTTGGTAGTCTTCATTATTAAAAATAGCATGATTAGGATTATTGGGTTGGGCTTTGATTTTAATTCCGTAGTTGAGTAATGACTGTCGCCTTCTTAGATTTAGAGGTGGTATTCCCGATTCACAATAGATTGATGCTAAAGGGCTAGTGCGAAAAGCTCCAATAGCAAGTCTTAGTCCTGCACAATGGATTCTCTCCAGTATCGAAAGATGCGATTTACGCACTGAGGAGTAAATTATGGACCCATATTCCATCTTTGATGATATTAGTGACTTGTATAGGCGCAACAGGACTTCTCGGTCTGCTCCCCAATTAATGTTTGATAAACATCTAATGATTTTGAGAGCCTTTTTGCATCTGACAGCTAGATCTTCTATGTGGTATTTCCAGTGTAATTTTCTGTCAAATATTAGTCCTAATAGTTTTATATTTTCCTTGACTTCTATTGGGTGTCCTTTGATGTTTAGAGAAGGTTCATTGTGAGGAGTTCTAAGTCGGCAAAAGTGGATACAACTGGCTTGTTGAGAATCGGAATCCGCGCATTTCAGCTTCACTGTTTAGATGGTTAGTAGCGTTTTGTAGTTTGTCCTGAATTTCATTCATGTCCTTGGCTGAGTAAAAAAGAACTAAATCATCTACATATGAACATCTTCCGATGGATGGATCTATTGATGTTAAGAGGTTGTTTACAGCGATAAGAAATAGGGTGACACTGACAGTTGATCCTTGCGGTATACCGTTTTCTAGAATATGTGGGTTAGACAATTCATCTCCTATTTTTACTTTGAATCGTCTGTTGGACAAGAAACCTTGTATAAAACATGGCATATTACCTTTAAATTCCCAATCATGAAGAATTTCAGAATTTTCAGAATACTGAGTCTATACTGTTGTATGACTTTTCATACTTGTATCTTATACGGCTTACATGAATAAATATTATTATTATTATTATTTTCAAAAAATTCTTATTCAAATAGGTATTCATTCCTTTCCAACTTTCAAAGGATTAAACAAAAATAGAAAGTTCGTAAAAATTATAAGCATTAAATAAAATTGAAATATCTGCTACATCTGGGACCCAGGAACCAAGTAACAATTAATTAACAGTCAATTAAGATATATTTTCTAGTTTCAGTCACCAATTATTTCAAATTATTAGATTGTATATATGCTATAGTATAGTCTGAACTTGAAAAGTAAATTTTAATACATTAAATGACCGAGTTGTCCCAACGTTTCTCATTTGGAATTCCCTGACTTTTCCAAGTATTCTCTGATTAAATACATAATTTTCCATAATTCATTACTAATAATCATTTGTAAAAATTTAAACCAAGAATCTCGCCAAGAATATAAATAATGGTACATCTATAAATCGAAAATAAGTTGTATGTATATAACAAAAATTAATCGTTTATTCAAATAAATAGAAATTAAAATAGGACCATTGTTTTTATAGATATGTCTCCCGATCGATGTATGAATAGGTGCAATAATCCGAAAAATATTTGAGTTGAAAGTTAATTGTGTTACTAGTAAAGTGCTTTTTCTGTCGAAGACATAACAACATGTTATTAGGAAAAGTTGTTCAGAAAGTAAAATTTAGTAAATAAAAAAATTTTCAAAATCCTTTGCTTACTTTAGTATTGTTTTATTATTAAATATTTATAAAGAAGTAGCTACGGTGCTTTCCACGGTGAAGACATTGACAAATTTCGTTAAGAAAATTTGTTCATAATGATAAATTATGAAGTGTGTAAAAGTTCAATAAGATCGGTTTATGATCGGAATATGAAAATAACAAAACGGAATTAATTCACTCCGTTCGAAATATCTATTTCTAGACTAGAAAGACATGGTAGCTCAGTCGACCAGAGCGCGTTATATGGCAATTTCGCTTTGGTTTGTTCTGCTGTGTTCTGAGTTCGATCCTCAGCAGCACTGTCGGTGGATAATGGGTGTTGCCTGCGTTTTCTCCAATGTGTAACCCCCCTCCCGGACAGCCTTTGACTTTGTATTTGGGGATTGTCTATCATATGTGATGTGTTTATATTTATTTATTCAGTAAGTTCGTCGCCTTTATTTACGCATTCCTCAATTGAAGTCTTCTCTTATCTCCTCAAGGGAAATAGAATTTACAGTATCTCTAATGCAATTTTTCAAACATTTCTTTATTATTTGGGTGTCTATTAAATATGCACTTTGTTTTAGCTGATCTCAAAAGTGAGAATCCATTATTGTTGGATCCAGTGCTGCGCGGTCCTAATGTGGGACCAGCATTGACTATTCATTTTTCTTGAAACTGCACATATTCGCAAAGTTCAGTGCGGAACACGATCAAATATGAAAAACATCTTAGTTCATATAGCAGTCCGTTCACAAGCTCCCCTCAATAAAATATGCTCCAATAATGTCAATATGATATGAAGTGGCACACAGAACAATAACTTTTCAAAAATACTGTCGCCCAGAATTAATTATATACTCGGGATTATTTTCAGAGCAATATCGGCAATTCTGTGATGAAGGTACACCATTAGTTATAAAAGTCAATTCATCTGAGAAAATATTATTTTTTATAGAAATTTCGACATTTACAGTTGTCTCATCTAAAGTAAGACAAAATTCTAAGCTTCGGAATTCATGTTGTTCCTCTAACGTGATTTTATATGAATTTATATTATATAATTGCTTTATAAATGCGTTGCAGATGTGATTTACTAATGCCAATCTCCCGGCACAACTTTCTTAGTGATGTCACTAAGAGAGCGGTGCCGGTTGTTCGTTTAATTATCTATTGCTAATACATTACTTACAACATCTTCATCAAAGTTCTTCCTTTTTGGTATATTATGTACAGGGTGTCCCAGTTAACGTGTTATGCTCAATTTTCTCGTTAGCGTTTGAGATACATTTTTGGTTGAAAAGCCAGTATGACGTAATTTTTTCCAAGGAATTCGATACCGCGCAGAAAGAAGCAATTAAGCATCAAGAAAAAAGTTATAGCCGAAAAATTAATTTTATGAAAGAATTCAATATTGGAGCAAAATGTTCCAGATTCTTACAAAATCCAAGGTTTACTACGCCAGATTTTAGGAGTAAAATTTTAATGATTCATGTTAGCGATTCTTTATCAAAATCTATGTACGCTATTGGATTCACTACAACTCAATTCTGTCGAAAATCTATAAGTAATCATGTTTTTGTAGACATTATTAAATTATTAAAAATACACAATACTTCATTTTCATAAATTTATTCTAAAAGTTATCCACAAGAAAAAATTGGAGTCAAATTACACCCTAGTAACATGGTATTATTATTATTCCTATGCCTAGTTTTAACAAATCAAAAAGGAAATAGAAACTTATAACAAAACTGAAACAAACAAAATAAATAATTCCATTACAAAACTACTAGATTATGGTCACTTCTACCAATCCACATTTATTTCAATACACCTGTTAATCCTCCTACGCACATTTATAGTAACTTTTCGTATATTTGTTCTGGAGTAATTTCTGCGCAGACTTGCATTATCCTAGTCCGTAGTTCTTGTACAGTTTTTGGCATTGCTTTGTAAATTTTTGTTTCATTAAGTTCCAAAGAAAAAAATCGAGCGGCGTCAAGTCACCGGCGGCCACTCAATCACTGGACTGTTTCGTTCAATTCAACGATTTTCAAGTGTACATTAGCCATATTCTTACCAAAACAAGGTTATGGACAGAACTTTCATCTAGCTGAAACTTTAAATTAAGGAAATTCTATAGTGATAAATCATCTAATGCGTTTCAAAACTCGTGCTCAAGAAAATTTAAAAACATATTCGCATTCACATTACCTTTAAAAAAGAAAGGACCAATTATTTTGTCATTTGTATTCCGGACCAAACGTTAATTTTTGCGAATACTGTATCTTTGCATTTATGATGAATTCCGGATTCTAAGCTGATCAGTGAATTTTGACTTGAAACTCTCAATTTGTGGTAAATGTGGCTTCATTGCTAAATAAAATTTTATAAAAAAAGTAGGACTATTTGGGTATTCCCTTTGTAGCCAATGGCAAAACTCTAATCATCTTTCCTCATCTCCCAATTCCAGTGCATGAAAAATTTTTGACCTGTAAGCTTTTATTTTGTATTTCTTCGGACGTCTGCTAATACTTTCTCTGGAGATATTAAGGTTTAAACTAGCCGTTCTAATACTAACTTGGAGGTTGTTGTTAAAATATTATAAAATTTGGTCATTACCACGACGTTCATTATGTCTTGTTCTAAACAAGTTTTTTTAAACACAACCTGTCTCATTGAAACTTTATTAATGCGTTGTACATTAATTCGACTTACTCGTCTATTTGGATGTCTATTATTGAATTCAATCACAGCTTCTCTTGACGTACGCACATTATCGCCAACAAGACAATTTATATTTTCGCTCTTCTTTCCGTGACTATTAACACTAGACACTGTAATAGCTTTCCTACACCTTAACTTGTCACTTTTGACAACTTTACTTACTAAATTATTTATGAAAATGGTGTTTTGTGCATTTCTAATAAATAAAAATAATGGGTCGACCTAAAAACAAATTTGGGACAAGCTAATTTTAGCGTGATTGTGTTCTCTATGGGGTACTTTTTATGTGCATAAAAATTTCTAGTGAGCCCCCGAGCTAAACTACCCCAAAACCACCTCAAAGGCACAATTTTTTATTTTTTTGCGATTTTCTCAAAAACCTTAAACTTTTCCACAAACTTCAAGATCATTTTTCGTAGAGTATAAAATTCCCTATCCATTGGTATATAAAATATAGTATAAATTCGAGCAATTGCAAGGCCCTCTATAGCCTTTTAAAAATAAATAAAATTTAAATTCTGCAAAATAATTTTCAATTTCGCAAGTTCTGACCAATACTTTAAAACTACAATAACATTACTTGTGTTTAATTGTATTTTTTATCATATCTGCGTTATTTATGTAATCCGCAATTATTTTTTTAGTGTCATAATAAGTGCCAAAATACCGTTGTTTGTTATTGATGGAGGTTTTTTGCTAAGAAAGATAGTATGGTAATTACCCGCTTTGTACAAAGACATTTTTATTCAATACTAAATTTTGTTAAATATCACTATGGAATTAGATGTATAATAGTTTTTGATGTCTATGCGAGTGAAGATTTAAGTACCAAATTTACAGAACGCCAACTTCGAGCAAAGAACACAACCTTTACACTGAGTTATCTGTTAATATAAACCAAGATAATTTTTTAGCAATTTCTTCAAATAAAGATATGCTCATTAATGTTTTAGTGATCTATTTTGTTAATGTCGGTTTTTCAGTGAATGTAGCAAAGACTGATGCAGTTTATATGATTGCTAAAACGGCTGTGGATTGTGGCACAAAATACAGATATTATGCGGGCTTCTAGAGCATTGTGCAACTCAAAATATTTATATGTTGCGACCCGGTACATCTGGTAAGCCAAATAAGCTAACAAATATGTACTGTCGTAAGCAAAAAAAATAGAACAACTTTTTTTTCTAATGTAAATCTGTCTCTATTTGAATACGTAATGAGTAGCCGAAATAAAATAGATAGGTATCACTTTTAATTTATTTTTTTATTTTAATGCTGTAGTTATTGCTATAGTAAATGATGGATGGTTAATGAGACAAATTGCACTGCATTATAACATTAACAAAAATTTGGTGTGTAACATTTTAAGAAAGCGGAGAATAAACGGTACGATTAGTAGAAAATCCTGAATCAAAGTACAAGGGACATCCTACTTAACAAGAAACTAACTATTAATATTTCGTTATTGCACCATTTCTATTTATAACTCCTATAAGTATGTTTGGCGTAGAATTAAATAGCCTTATACAATAATCCTTAGTAATAATATTTTCCCATGCATTATTTACTATTTCCAGTAATTCTTCGGCATTCCATGGTCTCACATTTCCTTTTTGGATACTTCTTACGAGTAGTTCAAATGTGCTTTTAGAGGGCGGAATATTAAAACATAATATTTTTAGTCGCAAACTCCTCTATAAAATCCCTATTTTACTGTAAGGAACGTAACTAGACTGCAACCAACAGCTACTCTCCGGGCTATGTGCCCCGCCGAGCGCGGAATTACAAGTTACAAGTTAAGTGTAATAATTGCAATTACCATCAAAACGCTAATGCTTCGATTGCAACAAACACCAGCCGAAAGACTGATCCTACTTAAAGGAGCTCTCACTGGACCTTGCACTGACGAGAGCCAACAGCTCGAAACTGCAATCTGCACGTTGTGTGTGACGACTGGCACGAGAGCTCCTTTAAGTAGGATCAGTCTTTCGGCTGGTGTTTGTTGCAATCGAAGCATTAGCGTTTTGATGGTAATATGCAATTATTACACCTAACGCGCCACGCTTGTAACTTGTAATTCAGCGTTCGGCGGGGCACATAGCCAGGAGAATAGCTGTTGGTTGCAGTCTGGTTACGTTCTTTATAGTAAAATAGGGATTTTATAGAGGAGTTTGCGACTAAAAATATTATGTTTTTCTTACGAGTAGTCCCCATACTTCTTCCACAGGGTTAAGATCTGGACTATGACTGGGCCAGTTAAGAACATTGATGTTGTTATCTTGAAATCAGTTAGTTACGGTATGAGCAGTGTGAACGGAACAATTGTGTTGTTGAAATATGAACTCATTATTAGGAAATAATTGTGACACAGAAGGGAGCATAATATTGTCTAAAATCTTAATATACGTTTCACTATTAAATCGTTCCTCAATATGCCATAAAATACCAGGACCACGTGCCGATATCCAAGCCCACAAATTGACGGAAAATCTACCACTTTTATCATTGTTAGATATATATTTCTCATCGAATCGAGTATTTGGAAGGCGGTAAACACGAATACGACCACTGTGTGTTGACTGGAAAGTTTTTTCGTCTGTAAAGAATTTAAATTTACAAAAATTTACATTATGCGCTAAAAATTCAAGTGCAAATCCTACTCGAGCTTCTTTATGTTCAGCTTTAAGTAAGTATTTATGTGCTGCTGCATGACAGCGTAGCTCCAATTCTCTTACTCGTCGGCGAGCAGTACTACTCGATCCAGGAAAATTCGTTTCTTCAGCAGCCTGAATAACTGAGTAAAATGGATTTTCTACTAAAGCATTTACCAATTGCAAATCTTGTTGTTGAGTTGATATCCTTCGTCGCCTTGATTCAGGATTTCTACTAATCGTACCGTTTATTCTCCACTTTCTTAAAATGTTACACACTCAATTTTTGTCAATACTATAACGCAGTGCAATTAGTCTCATTGACTATCCATCTTCTACTTTAGCAATAACACCAGATCTAACTAAATCGCTTATATGAGGCATATTAGTTTTTTGCACGCTTGCAATAAATTATGATAACTAACTGACAATGTCACAAAAATTAAAGTTAGATGTACACAACCAGATTTTAGCAAAATACCGTGATAAGGCTTGTCCTATTTTTTTTTTCTCACGACCGTACGTACGCATTACAATATATATTAGATAAATCAATTCTTCAAAATATATTATTTCTTCATGCTATGACTGATTGCGATTCAACGTCAGAATTTTTTAAAAAGGTCAATAAAATGGCATTAACAATTTAAAAAATAATAATGCTCTGTCTAACGATCTTTCCATATTTAATAGAGATTTTCCGAATCTATCTGATTTAATAAAAGCAGGTCAAAATTATATTTTAAAATGGTATGGCAGTCACAAAAGTGAAAATTTAAATTAATTAAGGTATTATAAATGTCACAGAACTGCCCGTCAAAATTTATTTTAAAATTTTGAGCTAGTTACATTGGCCACCTACAACTGAAGCTGCTGAACTCCATATTAAAAGAGTTTACTTGCAAGTACAGCTATGGATGGGCAACGAATTAAATCCAGAGGGTTACGGATGGATAAAAAGTATGGCGCACTACAACCGCAAAAGAATTCAAAAAAAATTTCCGAATTCATTTTGAAATTTTTATTTCGTTGATGTAAATATAATTGCAACAAATTTAATTTAAAATGCACTGCAAGTTGTAGTTTTTTTCTGGGACAATATTGCAGTAATGTCGCATCAGATGTGTCTTTAGTTGAAGATGATGAGGATTTTTAGTTAATTTTGTTTGAGTTTTAATTCATCTTTTAATGAAAATGATTTATGTTTTTTGCATTATTTTTACTTTTCTTACTCTTTATAAATTATTCAGTTTTTTAAAAATTTTTTAACTTTTATATTATTTATTATTACTTGGAGATTTTTATGCAAACCAGCAAGATATTCTCAAGCTTAAAATTATTTGTAAAAATAAATATAGCTAATAATATTAATACAAAAATAATTGCGAATTACATAAATAACGCAGATATGATAAAAATACAATTAAACACAAGTAGTGTGTTATTGTAGTTTCAAAGTATTGGGCAATCGAAAAGTATTTTGCAGAATTTAAATTTTATTTATTTTCAAACGGCTATAGAGGGCTTACTCGAATTTATATTATATACCAATGGATTTTACGCTCTATGAAAAATGTATCCTGAAGTTTTGTCGAAAAGTTTAAGGTTTTGAGAAATCGCAAAAAAATTAAAAATGTACCTTTGGGGTGGTTTTGAGGTAACTTGGCTCGGGGGACCATTGGGGATTTTTAGGCACATAAAAAATACCCCCTAGGGAACACAAATTCACATTTTTAGTTATTTTAATATTTCTTCGCTAAATTTATTTACTCTTTCTCAGGAAGAGTTTAAACTCTATTTTATTTTTAAAAATTTCAATATTTAAACAGCAAAGGAAAACTACTTATTATTAGATTTTAACAAATCTTGTATGACAAAAGTCTAACAAATGAATAATGAAAAATTAAAAACTTATCCCTGATCAGAGAATACTGACTATAGTATACGACCTTCGTTATACTATTATGTCTTCGTCTCTTGACAGATTTAATTCCTCCTCAGCTCCCAAGTTCCAAGCACTTTCTCACCCAGACTTTATATTTTGTTTTTCTTGAACAACTACTCTTTCCAAAACACTGATAATTGTCTATTACTCTTCCTTCGGTTAACTGAACTGCCTTTTATAAATTATCTTTTCTTACACCTTCACTTTATATCTGTTTCCTTGGATATTTATTAGCTTCTATTCAATATATTTCCCTGTTGTAATGTAATATTTTTATCTTATTTCTCTCTAGTGTTACAATGAATAATTTGAAACTTCTATTTCTTTATACTTTTCTTGGTTATGTTTTCTAATATAGTTTTGATGCACTTCGTAGGCTGAATATTTTGAAACTGAACTTCTAGAAAATTGTTTTCGTATTTATACTGAATTCAACTGAAATTTCCATGTTCTTATTGGCAACAAAATTTGTTATATAACTTTATTTTCAAATTTGAATCTAAATCGTTCATACAATTAATTTAGTGCTACATTGTCCACATCCTGACATGTCTATATTTTTCCAAGAGTTAATTTATATCAAAATCTGACAAATTAAAATGTACTTTACCTAATTTTGCTCACATGGGTTCTTTTCAACATATAATTTATAATGGACATATGCCATTGGACCTTCTATGGTATGTACGATATGAACTATTCTTTAATTAAAATTTTTTAAGGGAAATTCTTTCAGGTCGCTTTTGCTTTAGAAGATGTTTTTTCAGATCAATCCATTTTCAACTCCAAAGCAAAACAAATATTGCTCGACATGTGATTTTTCAGCAATATATTATATCCAGTTGATTATTTTCCTCTTTAGTTGCTATTTTTTTATTATCAACAGTATGTTTTATTGATCTTTATTCATTCAAGGGTACTGTTTGATTAACTTATTAAATTTATTTTTACAAAATTTCTTATTTCCCAATACCTGTCATATACTGAACTGATTTCTCAAGAATAAAATTTAGACACCGGGTGTTATATTTTAATACGCGATATTGAGAAAAGCTTTATTTAAAATGTTCAGTAATTTTCTTTCAGAATGTGAAATTTGGCTGAACTAATGTACCTAATTATTTCTAAATAATTGCAACATGTCCATTGAATGCCCCTAATAAATTAAGGTGAACATGGAAATTATTTTAACAACAATCCAAACGCCAGTGTATGAGTAGCTAGCCTAGATTTGAATTTACCTAGATAAAATATTCGCCGATGTCTTAAAAAGAAAAAGGTAAAACCATTCAAACCCAAGTTTTTGCATACGTTGGAATGATGATGAAAGATGGATGGAATTTTGCTTGTGGGCTCAAGGAGAGTATCTTAATAACATAATTTTCTTCTAACTATTTTATTCAGTGATGAAGTAACTTTTGCTACAAATAGGATGGTATCGTTACAAAATTCCAGGTTTTGAGCTACAGAAAACCCAGAAATTGTAATTGACAATGTTCCCAAAAAAGTTAGTGTTTGGTGTGGGCTACTCAATAAAACAATCATTGGTCCTTTCTTTTTTGAGGGTAATATGAAAAACATGCAGTGTTTACAGTTCCTAAACGAATTCTGGAATATATCACATGACCTTTCAATACCAGAAGGAATAAATTTACTCTTTCAATTAGATGGCAGTGCTGTCCATAATGCCAGAGTGGTTACCGAATGGCTTATTGCTAACTTTCCTAATCGATGGATAGGTCGAGGTAGTCCGCTACTTGAATGGCCACCCAATCCTCGGACTTAACACCGATGTTGGTTATGGGCTTTAATAAAATTTAAAGTTTACAGGTCACGCCTGAGTAATAAGGAAGATTTGTATTTACAGAATGCCGCAAAAAATATTAACAAACGATTCGACAAATACATCAAAATAAAAGGCGGTCTTATAGGGGCTACAAAGATTTTGGATGAGTTGTATTGTCGTGTTTTAGTTTTAGTGAAATGTTGCATGTGTGTCGTTATTTTACTTATTAAATACATCATTTTTTTTTTAATTGTTAATACTATGTTCTTAAATCCAATATGATTAAGTTTGTTTAAGGCAATATTTATTAAAATTATCCACTTAATTTATTTTTCTTTTGTTTATTTTACATGGACTACTTCGATTTTTAGAAAAAATCATGTAAAATTTATTGCATATATATATACCTACATTAATTTTGTCATGAATCTGTCATTATACAATATTTTTTCACGAAATATTGGATTTACCTATTTGAGATGTTTCTGAATCCCGTGGTATGGTTAGACTTTTAATAAAAACATAACTAGTCAAATTTGTCCATTATTGACATTGAAAAAAATCATAGTAGGTCTTGAAAATAGAAATTAATTTAATTGATCTGTAAATTTTCGTGATAAGTAGAGTTTTCTATGGTCTATCTATCTTTTTTTAAAAAAAGTCCCGTTAAAATTGGATTATAGACATTTTACACTGTATATAGTAAAGGGTAAAAAGATTTACCTTAATTTTTCAAACATATCATTTTGAACACTTTTTTGATTTTAAAGAAAAATTTAAAAATCCTGATTTTTCTTCTTCTTTTCTGTTTACCCTAATTTTTTAAAACAAATATAGTTTTTCAATATCCCATTTTTTAAAAGTTCAACTTTCTATTTGCAAATATAAATTATTCATATCACTGAAAAAATTGCGCAGAAAAGATTAAGTACTATGCAAGAAATATAGAATATAGTGGATTACTACCTCTTATTAAAAAACTTCAATCAAAAGCGGAAACCTTTTCAGTAGTTATTTTTCAGAACAAGTAATATGCAATGTTAATACCTTACAGTTTCCCAAAACAACATCCCTGATATTGAGAAACTTCTCCAGCAGAGTAACCACACTTCAATTTTGGGAGGGCACTCTCAAGGATATGCGTGATTTAGTCTAGGTATAGTAATTATTATTTTAACAGTTTTGCCCCATTATAAATGCAAGTAGGGGGGGCGGAGCACGTGCCCTCTTGAGATACGCCGGTGAAATTCTCTTATACTGAAGCAATTTTTATGTGCCGACTTGTCATCAGCTTCAATAGATGGAGTTATTTCTACATTTGGGCTTGCTCACTCCAATTTGTAAAAAAATGTTGGGAGTGGAGAAAGCAGGAAAATTAGTGTTCCTGTACAAATATTACAATGAAAATCAATGTTAAGTGTTTTATAAACTATCTGTTTTGTAACAAAATTTTCCTTATTTATCAGGGATATTCCTGGTTGATTTATATTTTGTAATAAATAATTTTTATACTTCACTCTTTTTAATTTAAATCAATGATTGAAATTGAAAAAATCACTTGATTAAAATTATTGATTTAAATTAGGTAAACCCGTTTCTATCCTAGCCCCAAATGATGAAATTTAAACTCAATTTTCAGACTTTTTAAGTTTATTGACTAATATTTTAAATTTGATGCTGTATTGTCAATTAAATGAAAAGAAAAATCTTAAATTCCCCGACTTTTAGTGGACTGTTGTTAATTTCCCAGGCTCTTGTCAGAGTTCTTTGGCATTTTTAAAATTTAAAAATTCCCTGAAAATTTTTTCAGAAAAGTGGCAACCCCGAATGAGATGTACACCAGTGTCCTGTTTCTACATTGTCAGAACATAAAAATACGTAAATAATAATCCTGTTAATTGACGATTTAAACTAGGATATTTTTAAGACTCGTCATCGATACTGATGAGAAATAAGTGCCAACTGTTTATTTTTACTAACATGTAAAACAAATTCTAAATTAATTTGAAACTAATATTTATTTGTTATTATATAAAACCGTTTTAAACAAAAAATTCAATGAAGAAATTATAAGTAGCTAAATAGAAAAGGTAAACAGTTTAAGATTTATCAAGTAATTCACAATGAGCTCAACGCTCAGTCACGACGCGAACTCAAACAGGTAGTTCGAAAGCTGCCCCAGGTAAACTAGGAAACCCTCCCGCCGGGTATACAATGTTGCCGTCATAAATTTACTTCTAATTTATGATTTTCAATGTTATTTTGTTCTGATCTAGCTTACCTATAATCTAATAATTAAAAATATAAAATCTGAGTCGGTCAAATTGAAATGTGGCATGTAATTTTTTAGTAACCAAGGGACACAAAAAATATTTGAGAATAATTTTAATGTTATTTAATTAATACATACTTCATCTTCACCATTTTCATGATGTTCGTCATCCATTAAAACAAAGTCAACATCGTTATTGTTATTTTTGCTGTTTATGTCTGGAGTACCACCTCTTCTAACATCATTTATAAGAATCCTTCGTCTTTTACCACGAGAATTGAGAAGGTCAACTGTTAGCTGATCATTGGGGAGGGAATCAGGTGAATCTGGATGACTGTCCATTGTTTAGTAATATCACTCACAAATTAAGGCACATCGTATGGCAAGAACTTGACTAGTTAGAGAGCTTCAGGCAAACTGACGTCTCAAGTTGCCGCAAGCAAGTGACCATTTCAAGTGAGGGGGGAGGCGCCTCCCCGCCTCTACTGCACGGTTACCTGTTAAATTCTCGGCCAACTCGTTATATAATCTGTTCTGGTTTGATTGAATATAAATGTACTCAATAATGCGCCTGGAAGAGGGTATAAGCTTATAAACAACATATGAATGTTTTTCAGTAATTAACGTACCTATACATAATATTCGAACCAAACATTTATATCTCACTACGAGTAATAGTTGAAAATAACCTGATACATTTTACTGTATAAATTTGTAGTAGGTACTGTAGTTTTTGTTTCGTTCTATGTAAAATCTATTTTAGTAATTAAGAGTGGATCTGTCTATATTAATACCTGCAACTTCGTTAATAGTACTTTATTTCGTTATATATTTTGAGTCAGATTTGTCCGTGATTTTTTTCATATTGAAATTGTTTAAAGAGGATATAATTAGTAATACATGTTATTCATGTTAGTCTAGCCGATACAGCGTTGGTTAAGGCGCAAGGTGGCAATCGCGATTAATCGAACTGGTATCGCGCTACCGGGTTCGATCCCCGGCTCTGTCACTGACACTGTCGGAGGATATGGTTGTATGTCCGCGTTTTTCAATGTGTAACCCCCTTCTGCATAAGCCTCTGGCTTCTAGTATTGGGGCTGTCTAATATCTGTGGGTGCTTATTTATTTATTTATACTTAGAAAAGTTGTTTCGCCATATTTAAGAAAATTATGTCAACATTCATATTGTTTTTGAAAGTAACAACCGATAAGCATGTTTTTCTCTGATCGGAATAAAAATGATATAACTTTATAATAGTCCAGCCGAAATAGGAAAAATAATGGAATAATGGTGTTTTTCAGAAAAATCTGGACGTAGCACTTTTCTTACATAAAGTTGCATGTTTCGACGTGCTGAACATAGTGTTAAAGGGAGCAAAATTTTAGGTATTCGAAAAATAACAAAGAACAAAAAGTATCTAGATTGATGTTTTCTGCAAGAAAACAACGGAAAGACCCCGATATTTTCCACTCACTTTTTCACGATTCCGAGCATTTTTTGTTCCTTGTCACAGTTTTCGTGTGATAATCAGATTTCAGATCAAATTTTTTCTTGCAGACAACTTCGATCGAAACACTTCTGTTCTTTGACATTTTTTGATAAAGTGGGCAGTTTTCGAGATATCATCGATTTTTAATTTATGTAATACGCGTTTTTCCGTAATTACAGAAAAACGAATGAAAAATGAGAACTTTTATTTTATTATCTTATTGAGAACGTCGATCGGAGCATTTTTTGTCCTTTATGATTTCGTGATATAAGCGATTTTTATACAATTTTATAAAGTAAATATACACACTTTATTGCGGAAAAGCGTTTGGAAAAATCAAAATTATTCTCAGACAAATTTGTAGAAAATTTAATAGGAACATTTTTCTTATTTAGATTTTTTTGATGAAGTGTACGGGTTTCGTTGTAATTAAAGCTAATTACGGTTATGGATTTACTTATTTTGAATTTTTTAAATTAAAACGGGGTTAACATAGTGGTGAATGTAGCGGTTAATGGGGTAAAATGGAACATGAAAAATTGCTGTCAAGTATTTTAAGTTTTAGTTAAGAACCACACAAACATTTATAGAATAAAAGAATCTTATTTAGACCATTGGTTCTGATATTTCACCCTCTGCAAAGAACAGCTAGCTTACTGTGACTACCTTGCAAGATACATTTTTGTATATTATCCCTTTTGGCGACATAAAAAATTTCTGTCAATCTTAGCTTCGTAAAAGCCACGTGCCACGTTTAAGCAATATCTCGATTTTGGACAAAAAAGCTCCACGTATCATTATAGCACCGGAACCCGTTTTTCGGAAGTTGAACCTGGGAGCCAGACTTGGCCACCAAAATTATTGTCAGGAGTATTGTTGAAATTTTCAGGACATCTGGAAAAATGTATCAGAGGATAACAAAAAGCCCTTTAAAAACCCGACGTAAAATTTCAATTCGAATTTAATAAGAAATATGACCGCTCAGATCGCCCTGGGCTATGGCTCCTACTTCCCCCTCTATCCTTGCACCTATTGACAAATAGCGCCAGCAAGAAAGGTGGTGAGAGACTTTTTTGCAGCGATATTGTTAAAGAACACGCCAAAACCCTCGATGAACTTTTCGAAACTGTAACAAAATCCGACTATACTACATTTTGCATGAAAAGCGGCTTCACGTAAAAACGCCGTTGGAAGAGGTTTTTATACATTAAATCACATTTTCGCTCTACGGAGTGTTTTTTATGCCAACATTTTGGGAACTCATCAAGGAGTGTAATTTTAGAAAGTGTAGTAAATGTCGCTGCACAGGAACGTAATGTCGCCCCGACCACAAAATTTAGAAAGTATAACGAAAACCTACTTTAACTTCGGAAATTTTGAAAATAAAAACCCTTTTACGAATCCACGTTGTGCAGCACTGCAACTTATGCGTTGTGTTAAATATGAGGACAATTATCCAGTCTCTAGTCAAAGTATTTCGAGAGTTTTAGCGAAAATAGCCCTTAGCGTCGAGGGTGTCCTATCATTTTCTAGCAGTCGATTTTGACGGGAAAATGATGGGTTTTAAGCGTATTTGCCCTAAACCGGTTCGTCAGTGATTCGGTGTCAGAAAAGTATAGTTACCATGTACTCAGAACGTACATGAGACCGCCTTGCCTGAACGTATGAATTTATAATTGCCAGAATATAAGTCGTTGCGATTCAAGCATTTTTAAGCTCCGAGAAGCGAACTAAATTAATATTGAACTGATAATACGTAAATAGACCGCAAAAGCCCACCAAAATCATAAACACTGAACTTTTCTTGAATCTTTTTGTGTAATCGTTAGCTAAACCGCACATTGGATGGTAGTTGGTTACATTATGAGTCGTTCACTATGTGTTGTACACGGGCCAGAATATACTTTTGTTAATACATTTTTCTTGAACGTTTTTGTAAAACATAATTTTTAAAAAAAGATTTAATATATATTTTTGAACTTTATATTGTCTTTTTCTTGTGTTTTTAAAATTACTTTTCAGGTTTAAATTTAAGAAAGTGTTTATATTTACTGTGTTAGATTTATAGTGTTACGACGTCCAATTGGTACCATCAGTGAAGCAGTTAAGCAAAAACGAAACAGTAAGTATAGACTTTGTATTATTCTCCGTCTGAAACAGTCGTTTTGAACCCTTCTTTGTGAACGTTTAATATCCATTTGGTAAGTATAATAAAAGTCCTTCAGACATGTAAAGATGGATCGTTCACAACATCACGGTTTAATAAGATCGAGAGCCAAATTTTTTTTGGCGATGTGGAAGGCTGTGATATGTTTTTTGTAAATGTATTGAAAAGTAAGGCTATTAGCGAAGTGTCAAGGTTTATGTGTTGCAGTGCGTCAAAGTTTGAAGAAAGTATCTTCCGCAAATTATTTAATACGCTGTTGAACCTACTAATATGCCGAAAAAAATTAATCGACTGATTTCCCTGTTGTAAATATGCTTCTATTCAGTGTCGGCGCATCAATCACAATATTATTGTTTTTCTGCGTCATTGGCATATTGAGTAAAAATATATTTTTTCTACTCCCTACATAGAAAATACTATTTTGCTACTTTGGAAGCAAACAAGTAGAAACTTCAAATAACTGTAATGGTAGTGTATAGACTTCTTTAAATAGCTGGTACTCTTTTTCATATTTTTAACGAGACTTTAACGGTAATAGATTTAACGAAACCACGTTTGCTTCTTCCAGAATATCTTGAGGAACTTCATCTTCACATTCGGAATACATTATTATAAACTTTTTGGAAGTTTGTTTATTTTGTAAACAAGAAGCAACCTTAGCCAACGTTCCATGTACTTTGATTTTTAACAATATTTACTTATCTAAATATCTATTATGACATTTTGACATATTTGGTTTTTTGATTGTCATGCATAATAAAATATATGTAAAACCAATCTAAAACACTGTAAATGGTCGTAGAAAAAATCATATGTATTACACAGGAGTAAAGTGCCATTTCCTGCCTTGGATATCGATGCCCTCCGCTTCGCGTCGCTCATCAAACTATCCGCGGCAGGAAATTATGCACTTTTCTCCCTTGTCATACAAATAGCTATTTATTTATTACTTCGTTATACCTTACCATGTGTTATGTGAAGCTGAAAAAGGTTATATTATCTATCTTTTGCGAGACTAATGGTTTGAGCTACAGTCCGTCAAAGGTTTAAAATGGAATTACATAATTGATAGTAAACAATACAATAAATCATTAGTCCAGCCCAAAGCGCCATCATCATAGGCTCAACTAAGTGAATGCTGGAGAGGGTTTAGCCCCCCAAAATTAAACTTAGCCTCCAAAAAATTAGTTAATCGTAAAATATATAGACATTATAAAAAAAGAAAACAGTTATGTCACAACAGCAATCTAAAATTTATATATTTTATATTGTTCTCGAAATAGTCTGTTAGCAGCTGTAAATATAAAAAATAAAAAACCAGAGGTCAATTATTTAAATTTGAAAGAAATGTTATCTCGGGAGACATATCCAAATTTACATATTTTATTTCAAGCTGCAATCATACTGCCATCAGTTTCAACAACTACTTGTGAATGGTCCAAGACCGTTTCAGTTACATTTCTTTATTATGGAGAGAGATATTTATATCGACACTGATAGTGTCATCAATAAATTTGCCACAAAGGGGAGACAAATTAAATGCCTTTGCGGCTTTTCCTTATTCTTGTTTTGATTTTTTAAATAAAATATATTATTTAAATTCTGACTATTTCATTAAATTTAAAAGATACTGCTTTGAACAGGGGAGTAACTATATAGGTATGTGTCTAATGTGCGTCAGACAGGGGCGCCATATTCAGGGGGGCCATAGGCCAGCCCACAAAAAATACTGTATTCCGTATATCAATAATGCTTCATTTTAAGCGGTTACATGTTCAAAAAGTTGTTGACTACGGCCTTCTTTTTGAAAATTTTCTTTTTTCCTCGCTTCCCTCGCCGTCCCAGCCCCCCAAAATATTAGGGCTTATTGTGTTTCTAGCCATCATAGTTTAGATAATAGAGGTAATTGATGGATATAAAGTTAAAATATGATAGAATCAGCACGGTAAAATTATTACCCCAGGCGTTAGAGTAAAAAAGGTATGAAAAATTGCAACCAGTTATTAGAGTAAAGAAGATATGAAAAATTGCAACAGTTTTCAAATTTTGAGACAACAAGGTAAAAAAATAACAAATCCGGTTTTGTACCCTTTTCTGCCCCCTGGACCATTGTTAAATTAACAAAAAACGTGAACTTGTAATAACTTTTGAAGAAAATTCCGAAGTTTATGCAAACGTGTTGGTGAACATTTTAATAATTATTAGACATTTTCTATCAAGTTCGCACCCTGCTACGATGGCCGGAACATTGCAAATAGTTGTTATTTACCGCGGCCACGGCCGTGCCAGATAAAAATATTGTGAAAAAAAATCTTCCGGGATAAAAAAAGTTATGCAAAACTACAAGCGGGTATGTAACCATATTCTGCCGCATAAACAATCATTTGCATAACTTTCGCATTTTTTTTTTTTTCGAGAAAATACATCAAAGTATATAACAACTATTTGCAATGTTCCGGTCATCGTAGACGGAAGAACACCACCATGGTGCTCCTCGATATTGAGAAAGCGTTCGACACTGTCTGGATCGCGGAATTACTCTACAAGCTCCATGACTACAACTTCCCGTCTCACCTCATAAAACTTATTCACTCGTTTCTGACGGGCAGAACCCTGCAAGTTCGGGTGAATAACAAACTCTCAACACGGCGGGACATTCGCGCGGGAGTCCCGCAAGGATCGTGCCTGTCACCGAAGTTGTACAACTTGTACGTCTCCGACTTCCCAGAGTTCCCGAATACGAAACTGGCCAAGTACGCCGATGACACAGCCATGTACGCGCATTCTCATAACGCGCAAGCAGCGAATATGCTGTTGAAGGCGCACATAGCTCGCGCCACGGCTTATTACGACAAGTGGAAGATTCAAGTGAACGCTGAGAAGTCTGAGGCGATAGTCTTCACGCGTCGGTTCACTGAGAACAAAATCATAACACCAATTTCGATCAGGGGAAACAAAATTCCAACCAAGAGATGCGTGAAGTACCTGGGGGTGAGACTTGACCAAAGACTGACGTTCAATACTCATATAAATGAGACAACACGGACGGTCTACTCCTTGTCCAGGAGTCTGTATCCGCTCATGGTCAGGGGTAGCAGACTCAACAGACAGAATAGGAAACTGTTGTACACGATGGTGGTCAGGCCGTCCATTACATACGCGGCGCCGGTGTGGTGCAGCATACCGGCCACGACAATGAAAAAACTCCAAGTGTTTGAACACAAATTTATGCGCCTCATATCGAACTCAGGAAGATACACCTCCCTCAGAGATCTATACGCACGCTGCAACGACATAACCCCGATAGCGCGCTACGTCTAGCACATCTCTCAAAACTTCTACTCGTTCAAGCTGGGCGATAGTCCGCTAACAAGACACATAACACAAATTAGACAGCATAATGCCCCATTTCGGATTAAACACCCCTTACCGTACCAGATGTTACCGAGTTTCCGGCAACCACTATAGCCAAGTTTCACCAACTATACCTTTCACTAATCCTATCCATCTTTCACTAGTATTTCATACATTTCGCTCATCTTTAAACCTTTCCTGCCTCCCTCTTCCTTTCTATTTTTGTTGCGTTGGTGTTTTCTTCGTTTCTTTTTGTACATTCTGTTTCTAAATCCATTTTACATCATTAGCCTTTAAAAAAAAATCAAAACCTTTCAAAATCAAAATTTTTTAAATCAAAGTTAGGCCAGCCCTACGCAGCCCTGCATTGGAGTGTCTCGCGGAAGGCACCTTGTTTAATTTGTGGTGCCTGCGTTCAGATACAAAAATCTAACAGTGTTTTTGTGCGTTAGTTTTATAAAAATTAGTGTAGTTATAAGTTTCGTTAAGTTTGTTTTTCAAGCATTTTTACTAAAAGTTAATACCTATTTTCATTTTATTTTTGTAAAAAGGAGTTTGGGTTAATTTTATTGTATTGTTATTTCCGCCCACCCAGGCCTGTTCCGCCCGATCCTGCAATCCGCCACCACGTCAGCACGGTGGCTGCACGATCGGTTCCGGAACAGGTCCTGGTGAGGCAACTTTTTGTAATGTTAATATTAATAAAGACTATTTGAATTTAATTGAATTGGTCATCGTAGCAGGACGCAAACTTGACAGAAGATGTCTAATAATTTTTCAAAATATTATTACAAATTTGCGTCTTTTGTTCATTTAAGTAAGAGCATTCCGGGGGGCGGAAAAGGGTTCAAAACTGGATTTGTTATTTTTTACCTTCTCCAATGTTAAAAAAATCATAATATTTTTAGTCGCAAACTCCTCTATAAAATCCTTATTTTACTATAAGGAACGTAACCAGACTGCAACCAACAGCTACTCTCCGGGCTATGTGCCCCGCCGAGCGCCGAATTACAAGTTAAAAATCTGGCGCATTAAGTGTAATAATTGCATATTACCATCAAAACGCTAATGCTTCGATTGCAACAAACACCAGCCGAACGACTGATCCTACTTAAAGGAACTTTCGTGCCAGTCGTCCCACACCACTTGCAGACTGTAGTTTCGAGCTGTTGGCTCTCGTCAGTGCAAGGTAGGCATGTAACGACCGACTTAGCACATAGCCCGGAGAGTAGCTGTTGGTTGCAGTCTGATTACGTTCCTTATAGTACAATAAGGATTTCATAGAGGAATTTGCGACTAAAAATATTATGTATTATTATTCCGCCCTCTAAAAGCACATTATTTGAACTATGCTAAGCCCAGTCAGACTATTTATTTTTCGATTGCAACAGACACTGGACCGCTAGATGGCGCCTGCTGACTATTTTACATGTCGCTATCCTAAGGATACCGAAATGTACCAAATAGTCAAGGGATCCTCGTGCCGGTCGTCACATGCCTACCTTACACTGACGAGAGCCAACAGCTCGAAACTGCAGTCTGCAAGTGGTGTGGAACGACTGGCACGAGAGCTCCTTTAATTAAGATCAGTCTTTCGGCTGGTGTGACTTAACGCGCCAAGCTTGTAACTTGTAATTCAGAGCTCGGCGAGGCACGTAGCCCGGAGAGTAGCTGTTGGTTGCAGTCTGGTTACGTTCCATATAGTAAAATAAGCATTTTATAGAGCAGTTTGCGACTAAAAATATTATGTTTTCATATTCCGCCCTCTAAAAGTACATTTAAACTTCTCCAATGTTGTTTCAAAATTTAAAAACTATTGAAATTATTGTCGAACTTTCCATTATCGAAGTACCTAATGACTGGCCTATATATTGGAGTAACTAATTAGGACTAGAATTGAATTAAGTAACAAGTAGAAATTAGTCTTGCGAACCGTGTTTATTGCAATCGAAGCTTTAAGTGTTCTATTGGTGATATGTTAATATACATGCATATTGCATATAAGTAGTACACGTATAGTATTATCATCCTTCTCTCTTAGGATTCATATTAAGAATAATTCAGGCAATCTTCTTTAATAATCAGAAACGTGGCGATTGTTCCAAAAAAATTGCTAAAGATTGTCGGCATTATTTTTAATACGAATCCTCAAAAATTACATAATGCGATGGTAAATAAAAAAAAAGTTCTAGGTAAATCTTGTTCCAAATTAAAATTTTTGTTTTTTAAAGTGAATTATCTAACATACAAAAAAAATATTTTTAATTTGTAGTTTAACATACTTTTAAAACTGAAAATGTGCCCCTGCGATGATGAAAAACTATTTTATATTATGAATTATCAGTAAATTTAAAATGTAGTCGCTAGTTCCGCTTGTTAGTCCTTTTTTTAACTTATCATGATTAATGTTATTTATATAACTTTGATTGTTTCTTTGACAATTTTATAGGTTACGTCAATTTGATAATTCTTATGTCAATTGTTAGATTATGTCGTAATGAATGAATTTTAAAGTTGTCAGTGTAAATTTAAAATAAAACATGAATAACAAGGGAAAAAGATGGTCGCGCGGTGATGAAAATAATAGGAGTTCAATAAGAAATAAATGAAAAAGGAAGATTAGAAAATAAATATTTTGGAAAGAGAAGAAATATAATAAAAAAAATAATTTTAGGAAGAAAATTAAAATCAAAGATAAAGAATTAGGAGGAGAAATTAATATAGAAGTTACAAGACACAAATATTATAATAAATTAAGAAGTAGGAGTAAGATAGGGAATAATAAGAAGGTAAGAAACACAATCAAGTTTGAAAATTAAATTAAATTAATCTATCTACTCTTTCTCAGGGTGAGTTCAAGCTGCTCCGGGGCCCCATACATTGAGGGCCTCCACAAACTTTGTATTCAAAAATATAATAAAAACATTTATAGCATATATGTCATTGCTCAGTATAGAGAGTGATTTGCTTCGAGAGATGAACTTCGGAGAAATCTTTAACGATTTTCCTATAAAAAAGCATGTGAAGTGTCTTATACCTATAGTAAACCTATCAACTGTTCCCCATTCTTATCACTCGTTACAAAAAATAGTATGTATCTTAATAGTGGAAATTTGTTTTTTAAATGTAAAAATAAAATTATCGAAATGTATTTATTGATTGAAAGGGTCTCCACTTTCTTCATTGCCCTGAGCCCCCACCCACATCCCTGCATCCGGATTCAGTGGAGGTGTAGGAAGAGATAATTTTAGAGAAGGCGGTACAAATAACCGAAGGAAGAGTATAAGTAGATAAGTATCCGTTTAAGAGTAATATAGTATATAAGGTCCGGCTGGATGATAAACTGTTTGGCACCTGAGAGCAAAGGAGGAATAATGTCTGTCAAGAGACGAAGATATAACAGTGTAGCGAAGGTCGTATATTATAGTTAAAACGTTATATTCACCGATCAGGAATACATTTGAAATAAAAATTGTCAAATATTTTTCCTAACCTAAAAGAGAGAAAATTTTCATAACCTCAAAAGAAAATTTTCGGAAGTTTTAATTGTTAAAATGGAAATTCAATTTTTATACTTTGTCAGAAGTTTTCTAATCCTAATCTAATAGTTTTCCTTTGTCGTTTAAAAATCATAATTCTTGAATATAAAAATAAAGCAACTTGAACTCATCATGAGAAATAGCAAATAGATTAATCCGAATCCAGCGAGAGTAGATTGCTATAGTACACTCAAAACTTTCTCACATTCTCTACATATACCGGGTGCCAACGGATCATGGTAGACCCCCTTTTTTTTCTTATTTTTTAGAATATCAGAATGAAACTTGGTAGATATATTATATGACCAAGAAGACACTTTGTAACATAACTGTAACTTTTTCCCCGCTCCCGGTTTCACCGGAAATAATTAATAATAATAATACCACAGGAATTAGACAACTCCCAATTCCAGAAGCCAGAGGCTTGTGCGGAAAGGAGTTATACATTGAAAAAACTTGGACATACAACAATTTCCTCCGACAGTGTCGGAACCGGGATTTCAACCCGGTGGCGCGTTACCCGTGTGATTAATCGCGATTGCCACCTCGCGCCTTAACCAACGCGGCTATCGGCCAGATACAGTAACTCTCGATTTTTAACCCTGTATTTTATATCACGGGTTTCATAAATAACTTTTAAAAAATATTTTATTGAATTAATAAGTTGACGTTGACTCTTTGGAAATAGAATGATAGTTAAAATGTATAACGTTAAATGTGACATGAGTATTAGAATTGAATTTACCATCACACGACTTGGAATTTATATTCTCGGTTAAAAGCCTAGAGTCAGCATTTGCTTTGTCTCGAGGTTTATAACAAAGGAAATGCAGTCAGCGAAAGATAAGGAAGAATTTTTATCGTCACGTAGTGGTAATATGATATCCTGGGATAAACTGAAATGTGGTAAGAATCACGGTGTCTCAACAACAACTTCCCCCTTATTAAAAAAGTTGATAGTTACGCAGAAACTATTACAAGTGTAAAAAGCAGGATGATAATATTGAAATGTTAGCTAAAATATGAACTTTACAAATAACATTATATAATTAATATAAAACAAAACAATTGTACAACATATAAGATAATAAAATATGAAGTTAGAAAATTAAAGTAATATAAGCATATTTAACAGCTTAAAGAGATTTATTTTGGCATTTTACGAATATTCTTTCCTATTATTTGGGTTCTCTACCACATGTATTATTATCCTCTTCAAAAAATCACAGAACATACAAAATAATAGAATTATTGGAAAAGAGCCTCTGCGTCCGCGACGTTTACATCAAAGGAATAGTCAGAGGTTATGTTTTGCAAATAACATAAATCGGATTAAACACAGAAATAATGTAATTTGCTGACGTTTCGGAAAGTAGTCCCTTTCCGTTTTCAAAGCTTTTTTGGGAGGAACTCTTATTTTGCTGTGTATGTCAAATACACAGCTTTAAGATCCTGTTTATGTTATTTCCATAGATACTTACTACTTACACAGAACACAGAACTGATGATATTTCCTTTTAGATAATGTTGAGTTCTTCTTTTAACATCGGTAGCCAGGTTGTACAAATATCTACAGAACAATTCGATACGCACTTATCTTCATTTAATAAGATTATTGTTGATTCTTTAATTTTTCTTTTTTTGGTATCTGCTTCTTTTGTTAAAATTTTTGCCGAGTCTCAGTATTCTATGTCCGTTTTTCCAAGTATGTTCACAAATCTTTGATTTCTGAATTCCATTCTTTCTAATGTAATTCTTGTGCTCATCCAACCTCATACTGAAAGGTCTGGATGACTCACCCACATAACATTTATCACATTCGCACAGGATATTGTAAATACAGTTTTTTGAATTCTGCTCCCTGGTTATCGGTTTTGTTTTTGTTAAAATAGATCTTAAAGTGTTCCCTGCTTGAAATATCGTCCTAACATCAAATTTGTCACCTATACGGCGTAGCTTTTTGTCGTACCTGATTGTCCCTATTTTCGACATTTATGAAAACTCTATCAACAAAGGCTTCAGGGTATTAATTTTGTACTAGAACCTCTTTGATACATTTTTTCTCGTTATTTAATATTTCATTATTAGATGAAATTATTTTGGCCCTATCGTATAAACATTTTACAACACCCCTTTTAACATTTATTGACTGATTTGAGTGAAAATTTAGATATTTATAAGTATGTGTTGGTTTTCTATAAACGCTTGTTTCAATTGTATTATTTACCTTTCTAATTAAAACATCTAAAAACGGTAGTTCATTCCTACTTTCTACTTCTAATGTGAATTTAATAGACGGTTCCTTACTATTTATATTTTCCAAAAAACTATCTAGTAAATCGACACTATGAGGCCAAATTGCAAAGATGTCAACATATCTCCACCAGACAACAGGATTGTTTATGCAATTTTGAACATGTGTGTTCTCAAAGTTCTCCATAAATATGTTGCTTAAAATTGGTAATAATGCAGACCCCATTGCCATACCAAAATCGATGGAACTCATTTTCCAATTGAAAATAGGTTGTTTTTTATGCACATTGTTAAGAGTCCATTATGCTATTTACACTTAATTTAGTTCTAGTTTCCAAATTATTATCATTCATCAACCTATTTTTAACTATTTTTAAGGTTTCATTTACCGGAACATTGGTAAGACTACCTACATCAAAACTAACCATTAGGTGAATGATGAATATCGTTTTTATAATTTTTTTCTATAAAATGTTTACTATTTTTAATATATGAATCGGTATTTCCAGATAATGGATCAATAATTTTAAGTAAAAATTTTGCCAAATTATGACATGGTGAATTAATAGAACTAACAATTGGTCTTAAGGGAATATTTTGTTTATGTGTCTTTGATAAGCCATAAAAATGAGGAGGCTTAGTATGATGTGGTGTAAGGTTCCTTCGTTCAAAATCATTAAATTCATGTTTGTATTTAAACAAAGTTGTGTAAATTTTGCTCTCTATTGATTTTGTTATTTTGTTGGATCTTTGTTTAGTTTTGAGTAGGGTCCCTCATTTACAAGAGTCATGATACTTGTGTTATATATATCTTTATTTATAATGACTATGGCATTACCTTTACCTGCTGGCAATATTTTTATACCTTCATCACATTTTAAAGAATTTATCGATAGCTTTTCTTCTGGAGTTAAATTACCTTTAATATTGTATTGCTTCTCTAAAGCAATTTTTGCCAGTATGCGATATTCATTCTCATTATCTGTTGGTAAATTTTGAGCCGTTTTTTCTATTGCCGCTACTATATCAAATTTTGGAACAGATTTCGGGTTTTTTGACATATTAATGACAGTCCTGTCAATTAAAGTATTATTATTTATATTTTGTAATTGCCTCATCTGTTCTTCCCTTATTAAGTTTCTAAATTTATGTAAATGCGTAACTTTTTGCAGATTAAAATATTTTTCATAACTGAACCTGACATTCCGGATTATAAACTGATATATGGAAATAACATAAACAGAATCTTAAAGCTGTGTATTCGACATACACAGCAAAATAAGAGTTCCTCGAAAAAAAAAAAGCTTTGAAAACGGAAAGAGACTACTTTCCAAAACGTCAGCAAAATACATTATTTCTGTTTTATTCCAATTTATATTATTTGCAAAACATAACCTCTGACTATTCCTTTGACGTAAACGTCACGGGCGCCGAGGCTTTTTTGTAATAAATCTATTATTTTGTAGATTCGGTGACTTGTTTTTGAATAGGATAATAATACATAAGGTAGAAAACCCAAATAATAGGAAAGAATAGCTTAAAGAGAGTTTGGCAAAATGAATAATTTGGAAAACGGCAATAAAAGTCAGTTCGACTTATTCTTCTATTTCTTATTGTTGGATGTTGGGTCTCCTTCTTGGGGGTAGAATACTAGTTATTCTTTTGAAGGTTCTAGTGGGCATCGGTGGAGATGGAGGTGATCCGTGATATGGGCGAACCAGGGCCATCTTTCGGTTCCTTCTTCTGTACTTACAGAATAGGTAGGACAAGACTAGGGAAATAATCAGAATTATGGTAAAAAATGCGTGAACCATGAGATGGGCTTGGTTACGTAGGATTTGTTGATGCGGTCGTCTAAATTTTTGGAATACTGGTCTAATTTATGATTTGCAATTTCAAGGTCTTCTGTATTCAAGTTGTTTAATTTTAATGGCTTCAATTTTGGCAGTTGGATTTTGTCTGGGGGTTTGTTGGAACACTCGTGTGAAATTTGAATTGGATGTGTGTTATCCTTAACGTCTAATATTTCATTGGAACTGGCTTAACAACTGGGTTGTATTATAACAGAGTTTTTGTGATAATTTCTGTTTTTGAATTTCTCTTTGGATAATTAATAGTGACATGTAGTGGTTCTGCGTTGATGACTAGCCATGTGTTTTCCTGGAGTTTTTGAACGTTATAGCCTTGACTGAATATGAAGGAGGTTTGATAATTTTCGGGCATGTGCATATGAAGAAGAAGAAGTCTTGCAACACAGATAGCATTATGGTCTATTGGGTAGGCGAACAAGTTGGAGCACAGGTTGGGTTCTATGTAGAGCTCTTTACATTCGTCTAAATCCGGGATAGGTAAGTACAGCAAGGAATCGTCATCCCTTGCGATACATTTTTGAGATACAGATAAAATGTGATGTAAACCAGTTCATTTATCCAAAATAGGGAAGGAACATAATTGATATGTTGTGTAAGTTTGTGGGTCTACTACAGGTATTTTTAAAAAGAAAATTAAACTTGAATCGGTTTGAGAAGCTTGGAGTTCGATAATATCCAAGTACTGAGCAACTTTTGATAGTTTTATTGGAAGCGGTAAGTTATTTCTTTACAAATTCTATGAAATTTCTTGTAAGGATGGGAGTCCGACGGAGTAATGATTGATGCGTGAATAATTTTTAAACGTGCAAACGTTATTGAATTTAGAATATCGTTTAGAGTGTGTTCAATATATAAATAATAGCTCGCCACCAAATGTTCAGAAATTTCTAAGAATCTTAACTCCGTTTCAACAACTTGAAGCTCGCGTGATGCACTTAAAATCGAGGTTTCGATTTATTTAATATTTTTGTTAAATGTTTCCTCGTCTATCTGTAATTTTTTAATTATTGAATTAAAGTTTTATATGACGGATATCGTACCGAAATTTGATTTTTAATTATATTTTCCAGTTGATGTTCGTCGGTGTTTTAGTTTATTAATGCAATTATTATTAATCCTCGGCATCTAGGTTTCCGGTAATTGATTTAAAAATTGTGCCGATACCGTTGAGGATTCCGCGCTTCTATCTATCTTTTAGTATCTAGAAAGGCTTCGTCAAATTTAGATTGTATGGTTTTAGAAATTTGGGCTAGAAGGCTAAGGTGGGTGGGTTTTGACTTCGCTAGGTTAATATTTTGAAATGAAAATTATACGACAATGTTGGCCATAAAAAGGGTATTTGGTATATGAAATAAATTTGAATCGAGTTGGGTTTTCGAGTTATAATTTGGTGGAGAGTGGGGGAGAAATGAATTTTACCGTCGTGTTGAGCCAAAACCCTCAAAAACGGAAATAAACAAATTTTCATGCATTTTTATTTTTTGGGGGATATTTTGGTATTAGGAGAGGTGGTAGCTTCAGCCCCGGATGTGGATAAAATGTTGTATAGTTAAATTTTATTGTATATTTCATTAATTAACGACAAAAATAAATTCAAAAATCTCAAAATTCGACCAGAAATGTATTCTTTCAAAGCAAATAGTCAAACTATGAATAAGAAGTAATCAAAACCCTTAATTCAATCAAAAACTACAAATTTTACAAATCAAAACTCAAAAATTTCACAAGTACTCGATAATTCACAATTAATCCAAATCCGTCGATAATACCTTTGAAACAATCAAACCAAACATTTTACTGCCCAAACTTTACTAAATGACGTCCTAAAAAATACGGCGCCCATATGAACAAACACGATGTCAAACTTACTAGATGCTGTATAGTTAAATTTCATACGGCCTACCCGAATCCTGACCAAAACACTGATCCGCATGTCTATGACGGGAAAAACGAGAAATAGAGGTGGTTTTTCGAGTTTAGGAGTAGTTGCTGAGGGGTGAGAACCTTAAAAATCTCACAATCGTGTTCAGCGCCCTCCAAAACGGGGAGTACCAATGTTTCATCCCTCTCACAAAACTTTTGGAGTTTTTAAACTTTTTCATGGAATAATAACAGTTCGGTTAAAAGGGATAAAAATTTCGTATTTTGAAGACCAATAGGTTAAGAAATTAAACTTATTCCGGGTGGTTCCAGAGATATAGAGATAGTATCCAAAATAGATCGTTATCTTTTTTTTACGTAGCCCTGTAGTTATATAAAATATTAAAATGCTTTATAGGAATGTTTTTTATGCATTAACTTTGCTGTCACTTACCGTATTCTAATTTTTATTATGACGTTTCGTCTCTTCTGGGCCACTATCCATTTTATTTTTTTAAATATGGACCTTATTGATTTTCTTACTTTTCGTCAAGCCATAACCATAATACCGGGGAATTACATATATTATAATTTTCCCACACACACGCTTAGTATGTTTGAGAAAGGGCCTTGGCTATTCTAGCATAAAGTTTTTTAAATAAATTACAATAAGAATAAAAAGTTTAAACATCAAATTATTTAAACGAGAAATATTTAATCTATTGATTAAAATTAAACCATATACAGTACATGAATTTTTGTCCTATAAGAACTGTTACTCCACTGATGTTGATAATGTATCTACGTATTTTCAAGAAATTTACTTTTTCGCCGATTAACAGCAAAGTACTAACTTTGCTGACTAATATCAGGCAGGGAAAGTGACACTTAGTTTGCATGGTAACCAACTAGTATCAACTGCGATTTTTAATGATTTTTTATTGAATTTATTACAACAAAAATAGAGAGATTGAGAATTGTAATAATTTCATTATTTTAGAATACATTTAAACAATCGACGAAAAAATTATATGTTCAACTCAGCAGCAAAATAGATTGACTGCCTTGGCTGAGTTATCAGTCGCGGCAGTCAATCTACCATTTCGCTGCCTAGTTATACAAATAACTATTCTATTGCATATATATAAATATTTTCTCTCTCTATAAGAGCTGAAATACACAAACTTCTAGGTTTTGGTAGGAATAGTTTTTATGTATACTTTTTCTGTATATTGTTGTATTACTTTTTAAAATTATTTATTGTTGTATTGTCTGTTCGATAGTCGAGTGGGTTAAGGTGCGAGATGGCAATGGCGATTAATCACACTGACATCGCACCACAGGGTTCGAATCCTGGCTCCGGCACTGTGGGAAGAAATGGTTGTATGTCCGCGTTTTTCAATGTGTAACCCCCTTCCGCACAAGCCCTTGGCTTCTGGAATTGGGGGTTGTCTAATTTCTGTGGTGTTTATTTATTTATTATTTATTTATTTATTATCAACTGAATTTAAATTAATGGCGTAGACGTATTTCAACCCACTGTACACTTACTATTTGTATATTATATTGTATTAACTGTGGCAGTTTGAAATAAATTATTTATCTATCTATTTAACCGGACCTGAATTATTGAAGAATTGAGATTCATAATGTACAATATTCAAAATTGTTTCGTTTGTCGACTGTTTGAAAGTTGGTCGTCATCATTCTGAAATTTAATAAAATAACTTTTAGTAAATGCAAAATATAAAAATATTTGTACAAAAAAATATTAATTATATAGAGGGTTCGAAAGATTTATCATTCGATTACATTACGATTTTCAAGTGAGTGGATGTTGGGCTAGGGGAATGAAGTAGCGTGAACCAATTTTATGCTAAATGTGCTCCCCTTCAGAGATGACACGCATCGTGCTCGAGATGTACACTAGGTTAATTTAGTAGTTCGTTCTTACTTTATTTTAGATTGTATTAATATTACTACACAAGGTGTAATTAAATAACTTGTATAGTGGGGAGCGATCAGATAAACAAACCTTATATTACATGAGGTCTGAAGCCTAAAGTATTGGAAAAAAAATAAAAAGGTATATTTGTAAATTTGATTGAGAACTTTTTGCTAGATAGTTATCTATAACATCGAAGATCAGTAAATGTTGTTGCACTGTATCAAGTTCAAGGTCTTTTTGCGACCTACATCTCCTTTTTTTAGTTGACATTATATTAATGATAAAATACACTTAAAAAAACGATAAATATTTTCAGCTGTGTATAGGAGTCTGTTTAATTATAAAAAAACGCAAAAATAATCTACTTTGTTCTTGTTCTTGTCGCCGTTTATTCTCAAGTTCAAAAACGCGGCACTTTTATAAGTTGAGGCAATGTAAACAATTCGCATACATTCCTTCACAATGATACGTCCATTGACCCACAGAAGGCGGAAGCTTTCAAAGGGTATCCCGGATAATATATGTAGATGTTTTCAAGGTCATATAAGTTCTTAAAAAATAAAAAGTACAAAACTTCGATTTTGTCAAAAAATTGTCATCTGTAACGCATTTATTTTCTTCAAATGGTGCATTTGATTAAGTACTGTAGTCGTTAGGTATTTTTAGAATGATTTCAGTGGTGCAACATAACCTAAAATGCGATTTTCGTTCATTTTTGATGTTTTTGACATTTTAGATATTTTATAAATTCAAAATTGATTTCTTTACGAGAATTTAGCATGTTTTATTAGGTTTCAAAGTTAGATATCGATATATATTAAGAAAAAAATCCCGACTGGCATTAGCGACTAAGAACGCCAAATCTAAATGAATGCCAAAAATCAACTTAAACTCACGTCCGTTTTGTGTCGCCAAAATAACGATTATTTGACCTTGTAACAAATTTTAAAAAAATTTCCGAGTATATTATGTTCCGAAATAGTGACACTTGATATTTTCTAATTCTATTTTAAGAAGTTTTAAATGCTATTCAATGTAAAGTATATGTCGTAAAAACGTTGGTCAAAATGACATCCATACGCGTTTACATGTTAACTTAAAATAAATAAATAAAAATGTTCAAAAGGTATTGAATTCTCATGATGGGAAATGTTCGTTATAGTTTCCGCCGATTGGGAGTGCTTGTATTTAATTTCGTTTTAAACCTTTTCCAATATTTTTTACAAGAGCATAGACGTGCAGCACCAACTATTAATACACATCTTTATGTGCTCCTTTGAGCGTCCTGATGACGATGCTTTAGCATCACGGCATCGTCACTTTTCAGCGGACAGGGAGTAGGGTCGTCGTTGTTATAATAAATTGCGTACAAATCCTTTAAAAAAATTGTTGGTTGAAATCTGAGGAGTGCAAGCCGATCTACGAGAAAACAAGCACAATGGTCAACTCTAATGTAAATAATTTTGAATTGAGACTACTTGAAAGTTTGACAGAAGTTATTAAGGCATTAGAAAATTAATTATTTATAATAAAACTGTTAGATGTCTGAAATATCTCATAGAAAATTACAGCAACAGATTCTATTCCATTCTACTTTACATATTTGGCCTGGCGGACTTAACTAGTCTGATAATATTCTTGTAAATAATATCGAAGATGGCTCAAAACACTTTTGACTTTCATAAAAAGTTATATTAAGTAAATAATCAAAGTATGCAGACTTGAAATATTTTGCTATTTTGATACCATCATTATAATCTAAATGAGATATCCAATAATAAGGTGCGGTCGGTTTTGATCAAACGGTCAACAACCGGCCAAATCGCTGCGGCCCACGGAGCTATCTTCTGATGTGACCTACATTTTCAAGAGTTTTTTGCGCCATACCTAACAGTACAGAATCCACTTGCAGGGCCGGCTTAAAATATTCTGGTAGCAGACATTCTTCAAGAGTATTAAATGCTAAAAAATCTTTTTTAAGAACAGATTTTTCATGAATTGATTAACAATTGATCTTGTGCAAGTAACTTTATCTTGCAGATAGACTGTTGCATTCAATTGTTACCTATACTGTTAGAAGTATATTATAAAATAGGGAAGCAATGGAAGACAGCAAGAAGTTGTACTACATTATAATAACAATTTGAGGTCTGTGCTAATAAGTGTAATTTCAAAACATATTTGGTTGCGTTATTTATTCGTTGAGAGTTCTGCATCGTACAATTGCTAAATGAACAGAATCAATAATTGTGTTTGTAATATAGATTATCTTTCATTTGATTTTTTTGAATTCAAGGGAAAAAATTATCTGCTTGTAGTTGATTCATACTCAAATTGGGTTGAAGTTTATCAAGCCAAGACAAAATCAGCTTACGATGTTATTGCCTTTTGCAAAGAAAAATTTGCACGTTTGGTGTACCTACCTATTTGCTGACAATAATCAATAAAATTCTAATGTTTTTAAAAAAATTTCTAAGGAATGGAACTTTGAAATTATATTTAGTAGTCCGTATCACCATCAATCTATTGGTCTTGCTAAACGATATGTTGGAATAATCAAGCAAATGTTAAGAAAAGCTAAAGACGTCAATGACCTACCTTTATTGCTAACGGATTATCGTAATACTCCTTTACCTAATATGACATACTCACCTGCACAATTACTTTTACATAAAATAATAAAAACTAAAATTCCAGTCTCGGGTGAAAGCTTAAAACCAACTATATTAGACCCTATTATTATTAGAGACAAGCTTAGGCTTAAACAAGAAGATCAAAGGCGTTTCTACAATAAAAACACAAAGGATATGCAAAAACTGGAAATAGGTGAAAATATTTTAATACATAAAGGAAAAATGTGGGAAAGAGGAAAGGTTGAAGATATTGTAAATGATAGATCTTATGTTGTTAGGGATTCTAATGGTACTGTACTTAGACGTAACAGGAAATTCTTAAATAAAACAAATTTACCATATGTTAATCAATCTTTATTATACGATGTTAATTTAGATATAACCAAAGAGAGTAATATCTTTGATAATATTTTCTTGGATTATTCTGATAACAATGCAGAAATTTTGCCTAATCAGGTAGCTGTACTTAATAATGATAATAATAATGTTAATCAAAATAGTGAAGATAATACTGCTCCCAACCTTAAAGTAAATTTAGATAACGTAGTAGGTACCTTATGAAAATATTACTGATAATGATTATTTTGATGACCCTGCAGATGACACTAGGTCGAGTCAAACGAATGTATCTAGTACACCTAACATACTAAACTCTAAAAGACAACGTAGATTGCCAGTTTATCTGAATGATTATGAGCTAGATAATTCGCTTGATTCAAATAGTTCCTTAGATACTTACAACTCTTTATAAAGTTAAGTAGACTCTGTTTGAATTGTAGCTAGTTCAGTTCTTAATGTAGTAATGTAAAATCCTGAATTATAAAAAAAAGTGTAATGTAGATTTAAACCTATCTTTAGATATAATAGTAATGCAGATGTAAACCCACCTGAAGAGGGTGTGTATTGAAGTTAGTCAGTTGCAACGATCTAAAAGAGCTTTGCAAAACGTATATGAATAAAATCATTTGATAAATATATGACTTGTTTTAAAACATTTAACATAGGGAATAGTGCAAAGTACAGTACAAAACAGTATTGATTATTAAAATTCGCAGTCTAGTTTTGATTTATGTCTTTGAAATTACCACTCAGAGACTCATTTTGTGAGACTGCAGGGGTGTTTTAATGTATTTGTGATTATTATGGGTGTTAAATGGCCTTTTTCACGTGTTATCGAGGTGGTACTAGTGGACTCGACCGTGAGTCGCTCTCCCTTCCTGAGTTCGAGTTTTAGTTGTTGCACATGGCAATGTCGCATTGAATGGTTGTTGTGTAGTTGTATGTGTGTGCGTGTGCTCTAGTCGAGTGGTGGAATAGCTAATGTTAAAACTCCGCAAAGACGCTAATCTAAACAAGGCCATGAAATATCATGCTTCGTTTTTGTAAAAGATAATGTTCAAAACATCAATACTGTTTAAATGTTCAGGAACAATTTATAAAAAAAAAAACATTCACAAATTCCCTTGGCAGTAAATGGAATTGTGAACGAATTTTGCACAAATACACGCGCCTTTAAAATTGTTTGACAAATGTAATAAAATAATTTCGTCTGTTGTGTCAACCCCACCTTAGACTTAGATGCGTCATTTTCGTCTTACATCAACATTGTCGACCACTTTCTCACTTCTCTTTCTTACTTAAACTTCCAGAACAATTTCCTTTCAGTAGTGCTTGATTCTTGGAATCCATCATCATCCCAAAGTTAATTTCTATAATGGTCTTAAGTTCATGCGTTCAAGTTCAGCGAATACCTCAATTTATTAATTTTATTTTTGGATCAATTTCTAAGTATATTTCCCGTAAAAATGTTTTTGGTCAAAGAAAAAAAGTCCCGATATTAATAAATTTAATAATAATCTCTTTATTTCCAATAGGTAAGCACCCAATTACAGGAAATACATGAAAACACATATCATTTATATATCAATAGCGAATAAAAAAGAAAATAATATTGACACTTAAGTTACAAACAAAATTAAAACTACTATTCAGTAATAATTATATGACTTAATATACTGCCTAGACCGTCAAAATTAATATGACATAGATGGGAGATTTTATTAAAATTATTGCACATTACATAAATTGGAGATCTCGCCATAATATTTGTCCTATAGTTCTTGACATAGAAGGTTGTGTGACGGCGGATTTCAAGTCTGGGTATGTGGAAATTGATTTTATCTAACAGAAAGGGACAATCAATAGTATTGTGAATTAAACTGAATAAATATTTAATGGAAATTATTTCGCGACGAGTTTCTAATGAAACGATTTTAAAACGGTTCGTTAAAATGGACGTATTAATTCCTCGCGGCGGGTAACTACCATCCTCCTTAAAAAACAAATATTTTAGGAACTTCCTTTGAACTGCTTCAATATCATTCACGTGACATGTGTACCACGGATACCATATGATGGCACCATATTCCAATCTTGAGCGAACGTATGCGTAATATAACAACATTAGGCTAGAAGTTTTGCTAAAACACTTGCAGTTTCTTAATATGAAGCCTAACATTTTATATGAATTTGATACAGCACTATTAATATGGGCTCGAAATGTTAACTGGCTATCGAAGATAATACCCAAATCTTTGATTTCTGTACATCTGGTTATACTTTCTGAATTTATTTTATAATCATATTCTTCGGGTTTATTTTTCCGAGAAAAAGAGATAACGTAACATTTTTGAACATTAATGCACAGATGGTTCGCACTACACCAATCAGATGAGGCTTTAAGGTCATTCTGGATCATTCTACAATCACTTATCGTTCTTATCTCTCTATAGATTTTCAAATCATCCGCGAACATTAATTTTGAACAGCTAATGACATCATTAATATCGTTGATGTAAATGAGAAATAGAAGTGGTCCTAAATTGGAGCCTTGTGGTACTCCGGATGCATTAATGTAGTAATCCGAGCTAAAACCTCGTACTCAACAAACTGCCTATGGTTAAATAAATAAGACGTAAATAAATTAATTAAACCTGCGGAAAATCCAAAGTTATCTAATTTCATTATTAATAAATATAGATCGATTTGATCAAAGGCTTTTTGGATATCCATGTATACTGTGTCTACTTGTCCTTGCTTATCGAGAATTTCCGAGGCAAACTGAGTTATGCAGGTTAAGTTTGTGATCGTAGATTTTTTATCCATGTTGGTGCAGGGAAATATATGGTCTAACATTAGGATAAACGCAATTATATATTATTATTTCGAATAATTTCGCAAAATTACATAAAATAGAAATAGGCCGATAATTTTAGAGTACAGCTGGGTCACCTTTCTTTAACACGGGAGTGATTCGAGCGATTTTCCACATATCGGGAAATGTAGCTGTTCTCAAGATTAAATTATAAATGAAAAGTAGGGGTTCTAACAAGGCACGACAACAATCTTTAACAAAAAAGCAGGGAATACCATCAATACCTGAAGTAAGTTTGTCTTTTAATTTCTTAGATGCTTTAATAATATCGTCTCCATGTATGGTGTTTATACATAGAGATGAGTCGTTTTGCAAAATGACTCCATAATTTTCGGCGAATGAGACATCCGAAATATGATGGGCACTTTGAAAGTATTCACCAAAAGCTTGAACAATTAACTGGGGATCACTAATAGTGTTGTCGTTATTTACTATAACTCCTGGAATTCTGGAACGAGCTTTTTTACTGGTAATATAAGACCAAAAGTTCGATGGATCCTGAGATATATTGTTCTCTGTATCGTTTATATATTTTACATGTGCGGCTTTAATTTGCTCTTTAATAATTGCCCGGAGAGTTTTGAATTCGTTCAAGTATTCGTCAGAGTTGGACAATTTGTACTTTTTAAAAAAATATTCCTTTCTTCGAATATTGTTTATGATATCTTTATTATACCATGGCGGGTATCTACGAGACGTTTTAATTTTTTGCGGAACGTGATTATCAAAACATGTATTAAGTGAACTGTAGAAAAAACCACATGCTGTGTTTACGTCAGTGTTATCATATAATTCAGCCCAGTTAATGTTCATTATTGACTCATATAAGCCAGGAAAATTGGCTTTCCTAAAGTTGTAGGTTTTCTGGGCAGAATTATTACGATTAAACTGGGCATAATGGTTCAAAGTACACGGAACACTAAAATTGAAACAAGGATGATGGGCATCTCCACCAACCAGTGGTAGATCCCCTCTACTAACAGTGCACCTTAGGTTACTAAACAATAAGTCTAGAAATCTATTATTTAGATTTGAGACTGTATTAAACTGTTTTAAATTAAGAAATTCCTGAAAGTTGCATAGCGTTTGATTCTTAGTGTTATTTGCGTCAAGATTAAAATATGGGCAGTTGAAATCTCCAATTATGATAACATTTTTGCTTTGTACAAATTCCAATGATGACAGACATAAACCAACAATGTCTATATTAGTATTTAAATTTAGTAAATTTGACAGATCTAATTTTAGTACCTTATGTTCTACTTTAGCTGCTAATAACACACCGCCTCCCCTAGGAAGATTTGTGATGGCAAGGTTTCTGTCGCAGCGGAAAACACTGTATGCTTCAGGAAATAATTTCTCACTATTTACATCATTAGTTAACCAAGTTTCACTAAGACAGATCAAGTCAAAATCACCAGGTAAGACTGCATTGTAGAACTGTGTAGTTTTAGTATTAAGTCCTCTGACATTCTGGTAGCAGCATAACAAATTACTGGTTATGCAATTGGGTGCTGTATCTAGTTTAAATTATCACTATTGACTATCTTTGGAATACCTTTGACGTATTTTATGGTTATATTCACTTCGCCTTTTTGTTTCCTAGTAGTCAACTCCTTTTTTAAATTCTTATAGTGCTCGATTTGTCTTGGTGTTCGGTCATAGGAAATCGAAATGTTTTGATAATTTTCTGAGCTCTTCAATTTTTTGGCATTACGTATGACATCATAAATATATTTTTCGTCATCCAAGCGAACTTTTAAAGGACGCGGACGAGAATTACTAATATCAAATCGGCCGAGTCGTAAAGGACGTAAATCATTACAAGGTACGGCTGGTGAAATGGAGTTTATTATATTAATAGCTACTTGGATATCTGCCGACGTACGTTCCTCTTTATTAAGTGTGGCGGGCTGCTCTGCAACGCCAAACAGAACTAAGTTGCATTTACGACTTTGACGCTCACCAAATTCTTGGAGAAGTTCCTCAAATGAATCATCATTAATTTGTTGTGTATTATCAGGTAATTTTATTGATTTCAATTCTTTGATTTCCTTTTGAAGGGCTATGACGGCCTCTTTTAAGGAATTAATATCCGAACCAATTTTTCCGCAGTTTTTGCAGGTCCAAGACAGCCCCTGCGATTTCTTTGAATTAATGGATCTAGTTTCAGGGGAAGTTAATCCCACACAGGTGTGCATATACATTTTCTGGCAAATGCAACAAGTCACCAAATTTAGTGAGTAAACCTTGTCTAGGTTAAAGGGAAAAGTATAGTTAATGCTTTCAATAGATTATAATCTAATAGATCGAGAGCTAGTAAAATTTTGAAAAGTTGTTTGAAAGCTTTCATCAAATTGCATGGTCCTCTTTCCGGACCCCGGCTTATTTTACACAAATCAATATGCTCAGTGTTTGAGAATCACTTTCAAAATACACCAAAACACTCTTCTACACTCAAATATATTACTCGACATGAGTTTCGCTAACAATGATAATATCACCGACAGATCTTTAAAACTAGAAACTTGAAAGCCATTCAAGTAACAATTTAAAATTTTTAATAGCCCACTTTCATAAAAACTGTTTATATAACTACTGATAAATCTATATTTCTGTGACAGTAGTCATAGGAGTCTAATGAACTCGAAAAGGGCGCAAAGAATAAAAATCTTTAGGAGGTTGTCAAATCTAAATGCTTAAAGCTATTATAAAACTTATTCTACTCATGAAAAGCGTGCCAAGTTATCTCTGTGAAATCGTAGAGAGCTTGATAAAACCTATAATAAGAACATTTGATCTTAGACGAAAGGGTGTATTAAACGGCCTTTAATCCACGGAAAACAGACGTATTCTTCTTAATATAGTGGTCGTGGATAAAATATATTTGATTATACTGTTATAAAAAATAGTTCAAAATAGACGACGTATCGTCAAAAATGAACACTATAGGAAAATGGCTGTTTTAGGAATAAAACCGATCTATTTTCATTAAATAATTTTTAAGATCTTCAGCTCTTATGAAAGTAATAAATAAATCATTAAGTACTTGCATAAGTGTAAATAGACCCAATTTAGTTACCTACAAGTTCTTGCTGGCGTAGATAAATAAAATTGAACTTGAATAAATTCATATAATCCTAGTTAAAACTAAATGTTCGCATATATAGATCAGTTTGTACTAGAATAAAGTCCTATAATCCTGGTTAAAACTAAAATGTTTGAAGTCAGAACCTTCATAAGATAGACATTCTGTATACGTCGCCTCAGAATTTCTGTCAAATTAATATATCATAACTTGATTTTCTTAAGAGATTTTAGTTTCACTCACTATATTATTAAAAGCTAATAAGATTTATGGTGTATTTAATAAACGAGTCATTGTTTTATTGCGTATTTTGACAAGAGACCGCTTTCTTAGGAGGAGAAGGTTTTATAAAGTAATATTAAAATCATTTGAACGCTTCATAGTTTTATAGTTACTCGAATTGATCAAATTTGCAATCGAAGGTTTTTTTAAAACCAAACTGTTTTGTTAATTCCTTTTAACGTGAATAATAAAACTTTTACAGCGAGAGACGGTCCAAAAGGTTTTAAGGTCAAGTTTTAAGATATACTACAAGGCTTTTCAATAAATCCTTGCACTCTAGAACATTTGGTTTCAAATAAATCTAATTTTAAACTAATCAATCTGCAAACATCTTTCATTAAACCTTTTATAAAACGAGAGCCAGAATGAACAGCATTTAAAATGTTACTTGGGCAGTTTTAATAATTTTTCGTTGACGCTATCATGCACTTTGTACAGTCAACGCGGGCGCTCAGTATTTCCGATCCTGCGTCTTGGACTAAATTAAACGGGTGCTCTTTTTTCATTATATCGTTTTCTTTCATATACCTTATAAGCCACATGAGTAGAAATCAAATTATGAAGAAAATTATAATGAATTGTCAAAAAAGCAATATTTTTATATTCCGACTGCGCTAATTTGACATTTCCAAACTATTAATCGCAGAAAATCTGGCGTTACATATAGTAGCATTTTCATCTTTTCTATATGCATTTTGTTCATTCAACTCATAAGCGTGAAGTTATCAACGGAAACATCAAAAGGTGAACCATTTTGAAGTATTTTCGTGTTTTATTTTCTCATATATGCAGTATACCGGCGGATGCTCATGGTTCACCTTCCCTTTTTCCTTTAGTTTTAAAAATAAACGATTGAAATTTGGAACATCCTATATACTTAATAAATGTCACATTTGGCATATAAATGATAATTTTCCACTTCGGGTTTCACCGAAAGTGACACGAACTTTTGATTTTCAAAAGGTGGTCACCTTTTTGGTTTTAGACCTAAAGTCCTGATAACATTAAGCAAGAGTGTGCAATTCAATTTTTTCCGGGTCAAACTACTATTTGACTGAACTAAATTCTCTGAATTCAATGATACCGTTAATATTTATTTTAAATTAATTTTACTTCTGACTTTACTTTTTCTGTCTGACTTGAAACTTGGTACACATGTGTATTATAACGAGATCTGGAACAAGATTATATTTTTATCTAATTCCGTTGGGGTAAACAAGGGTAAATAGGCAAAGCAAGCAGGCAAGAGTCTATAAAATTGCAATTTAAGGCATGTACGAAAAGTCAAGATCTTAAAAACTTTTTTGGATTCATCCACCTCCACTATCACCCCCAATACCACCCCCATACTATTATGAAAGGGAGTGTATACAAGAACGAAACGTCTCGAAAAATTTATTTTTTTTGCACTTTTTAGATTGATATTTTTCAATTATTGTATTTGTTAAAAAGTATGTTTATTTTCAGTTTATTTAAAAAAAAAAATTTTAATGCCTTGTTTATATTTACGTCCTAGCGGAGTTTAGCTATAGCTACTCTTCCACTCAACCAATTATTATTATTATTATTATTTATTATCAATAAAGGAAAAAATAAGAAAATAATAATGATTCATTAAATTCATATCAATTCCAGACAACAGAGTATTCTACATGATAAAACTACCATAGATCAGTGGTAACAACTGTGGCACTGGGGGAAATATTTTGATCAATCTCTAATGATTGCTGTGGCATCGAAAGTGTTAATTATATATAAATATGATCAGTGTCACATTCATTTTGTGATTAATATATATGCAGTATATATATATATATATATATATATATATATAGACACAAGTCAATCTTATACGATGATTCGTATTGTTACGTATTTACACCCTTTAGTAAATACTCCAAGCGTGGATTCAATAATTGCAACACGAATAACACTAACCACCGATTTATGCAACACCAGATAATTAACTTAATTAGTCCTTATAATTACAACACTAATTACAATTTTTAACTGCTACAAGTCACTGCCACTTGTCACTTTACTTTTTGCTAGTCTATTCTTTCTCTTGATCTGATCACTTTGCTTATCTGAACTAGAAATACTTTTGTGCTTTTTGTCCTTTCCTATTCTGGGTTAATGATTCTGGAATAAATTTATAACTTCTTGAAATCTCTAGTTAACACAGTGGCGTCATCTCTGGGATCACTAGCGAACTACCATTCTATTGGTAGCTAATTTAGGCAGGCTTTTTCTACTCTACTAAGGATCTCTCTAAATATGTACATTTTACAAAACTTTTTTCTATTATTACGATATGTGCTTTCCGCTCATATAATCTAAGGATGGAAAGCAAAAGAACAACATTTCGAGAATCCCTGATACCAGTGGGCACAGAAAGACACAGACACATACCACCTTTATAAAAAAACAAACTGTGAAAATGTATGAAATAAATATAAGACTGAAAAAAACTGTATTTGAAATATGTCAATGAATAATAATAAGTTGGAATTATAATATAATACAAAATTCCCGTAAGTGGGAAATTATAAGGCAGAGTCAGAACTGGTAATAGAATTTAACCAAGAAAAAATTACTGATACACAAAAAATTGCAAATTTATTTCTCTATCACCATAAACAAAGTTCGATAAACAATAACTACCTAAACAATGCTAGTATAAAATTGATATCAACCTGTTTCTTAAACCAACCTGTTGGGATCAAATATGAAGAATAATAAAGAGGCTACCAGAAAATTTTCAGCTGGTTTCACTTTTCCAGAACAACTTAAGTTCGCCATATCCAAGGGAAACAGATCCGATAGGGAAATATTTACTGTTTTTGATTATCTTATTCTAAGACACATATTGCAAGCAAACTATAAGACTACCTAAGTAGAACTATAATAAGGGTAGTGTTATAAATTTTCATTCAATAATTTCAAAGATATGCGAAACAGTTACATTTAAATTTAGGAAATACGAAGATTGACACATAATTATTGCCACGTCCAGTGGAAGTATAGTATCGCGAAAAAAATATATATTTTTCTTTGTTAAAATAGGCTTAAAATGCCATGAAACATCAAGATTTTAAATTTGAGCAAAAAAATTCCTGTCTGTTCTGTCTGTAACTTTTTTTGTGCGCAAGTTTACTCTGGAACCGTTTATGATATTGACTTGAAAGAGTCCATAAAATTGCAATTTAGGGCATGTGCGAAAAGTCAAGGTGTCAGAATTTTTTTTGGCATCAGCCACCCCCATTCCCCTAATACCACCCCCTTAATATTATGAAAGGGAGTAAAAAAAAATAAAATATGATTTAGTGTGTATACAAGAACGAAACGTCTCAAAAAATTTTCACACCCATTGCCACCCCCACCCTATTATTAAAGGGAGTTAAAAATTAAATTGGGATTTGGTGTGTCTACGCCAAGGGACTTTTGGCATTAGCCACCTCCACTATTACCCCCATTTCCACCCCCGCCATATTATTAAAGGGGATAAAAAATTGAATTGGGATTTAGTATGTGTACGAGAACCAAAGATCTCTAAAATTTATTTTGGCATTAGTTACCTCCTCTACTCCCCCAACCTATTATTAAAGGGGATGAAAACTAAAATTGGAATTTAGTGTGTATACGAGAACTAAGGGACTCTAAAATTTATTTTAGCATTAGTTACCCCCCCTTCCCCCACCATCCCCATTGCCACTCCCACCGTATTGTTTAAGTGAATAAAATATTACATTGGGATTTAGTGTGTATAAGATTTGAATACAAAATCTGGATGTGGAAGTAGTGATTCCTTGGGCGGCGGTCTTTTCTTTCACGTCCAGTGGAAGTATAACGCAAAAAAAAACTAATTTATTTGCTGTTGAAATAGGCTTAAAATGTCATGAAACGTCGAGATTTGAAATTTGAGCGAAAAAAATTTCCTGCCTGTCTGTAACTTTTTTGTGCGCACGTTTATACTGGAACCATTTATGATATTGACTTGAAATTTGGTACACTTATGTACTATAACGAGATCTAGAACTAGATTATATTTTGATCTAATTCCGTTGAAGGGTTCGGGGGTAAATGGGAAAGGAAATAGGCAAAACAAGCAAGTAAGAGTCCATAAAATTGCAATTTAGGGCATATACGAAAAGTTAAAGTCTCAAAATTTTTTTTGGCATCAGCCCCCTCCCCCCCACTATAACCCCCACATTATTATGAAAGGAAGTAAAAAATACTAAAATGTGATTTAGTGTATATACAAAATCGAAACTTCTATAAAAAATTTTTAGCGTTAGCTACCCCCTTCTACCACCCTATTATTAAAGGAGGTAAAAAAATTAAAATGTGATGTAGTGTGTATACAAGAACGAAACGCCTAAAAAAAATTTTTTGGCGTTAGCTACCCCCTCTACCATCCCCATTGCCACCCTCTCCCTATTATTAAAAGGAGGTAAAAAAAAATAAATTGTGATTTAGTGTGTATACAAAAACGAAACGTCTAAACAAGTTTTTTTGGCGTTAGCTATCTCCTCTACCACCCCCATTGCCAACCCCACCCTATTATTGAAGGGGGTAAAAAATTAAATTGTGATTTAGTGTGTATACAAGAACGAAACGTCTAAAAAAAATTTTAGACCCTATTATTAAAGGGAGTAAAAAATTAAATTGGGATTTGAACCACGGGTCTCTAAAATTTATTTTGGTATTAGTTACCCCCTCTACCACCCCCACTCTATTGTTTAAGGGAATAAAAAATTAAATTGGGATTTAGTGTGTATACGAGAACCAAGGAGTTCCTAAATTTTTTTTACATTAACCACCCCCTCTACCACCCCCACTCTGTTACTAAAAAGAATCAAATATTATATTGGGATTTAGTGTGCATAAGACTTGGATACAAAATCTGGATGTGGAAGTAGTGATTCATTGGGCAGCGGTTTTAATTTAAATTTACTGATTTTGCAAACAACTGAAATTATTGAGAGAAAATTCATATCACTACTTACACCTGTCATAGTTCCACTTAGGTAGGCTTATACTTTATTTTATCAATATATGTATTTAAAAAAAGTTATGGCCAAAAATAATAAATATTTCCTTATCGAATCTCTCTCTCTTGGATATGGCCACCTTAAAATACAATTTGCAAGTTATTGTCTTTCATGTCAATATAAAAACCTTGTTTCCTGTAAAATTTACATATTATTTTCCTTACATTACACGAAAATCAAACAAATGATCTTGGATATACGTTGGATTCACGTACAACGGAATCTTAAATTGGTGACAGTCGAGACTTGTCCATAATATTTTCGCTAAGTAACAGGTTTTAAAGTTTTAACATATGTAGTTACAGAATAGCCACTAAGATTCTCCAAAATTTGTTCGTTAACAAATTGTCAAATTCTGCAGGGTTAGGACACATTAATATGAAAACTTTTTGATTGCACAATATTTATTAAAAATAAACGACGTGCATACAAACCTCATATAGTCTTTGCTTTTTTAATTTCTGCACTTATGAAATCACGATTATTGCCAAAAAGTGCTGTCATCACGACTGCATCTACTATGAGTAAATAGTCCGTAATCGCCCAATTGGAACAGCCTTCAAACTCCACAAAACAGTCAAAACAGTACAATCAGTCCTTCTTGGATAAGTAAAAATACGCTTTTACTCACTAGTACAGTAAAAGTCGACCTTCTATACAGGGGGTGCTCACAAATTTGTCCCGTCAAGCTGATTTTTTCAGGGTCGATGGAAGGTGTCTCCCGAGTATCCAACCAAAAAGTCACAGTCCACACCCCTTGTAGGGTGTTGCAATAGGGGTGGTTTCTTATTTTTTTTGAAATTTTCTTTTTCCATCTTGTACATAATAATATTCTCTACAACTTTGCTTAATATATTTTTTTGGTAACTTTGATTTTTGACGGTTCAGCGCCCATTATAGGGAAAACATTCACCATATTTATTTATTATGGTTCAGGAAATATACAAACAAAAGGCTGAATAGCTGGTTTTTGCAGGGTGTATTGCACCATCATACAATGAGATCATAATGCGTTATCCTGCAAAAGTCACTGTTTGAGTATCATTGCGTTTATTGAAGAAAAACGAAACAAATTTTTGTAGTTCGGGATATTTTTCTATCGTTGTGATGAGTTATAAGGAAATAACGCTGTAGAGATTTTTAAGTACAAGTGACACAAAAAAAAACCGCCCCAAAATAATGAGACCACCCCTATTGCGCTAAACCCCGAAGGGGTTGGACTGCGATTTTTTGGTTGGAAACTCAGGAGACAGTTTTCGATCAAGCCTACAAAAACCAACTATTCAGCCTTTTATTTGTATATTTCCTGAACCATAATAAATAAATATGGTGAATGTTTTCCCATATAATGGGCGCTGGGCCGTTGAAAATCAAAGTTACCAAAAATATTTATTAGGCAAATTTGTAGAGAATATTATGTACAAGGTGGAAAAATAAAACTTAAAAAAAATAAGAAACTACCCCTATTGCAACACCCTACAAGAGGTGTGGACTGTGAGTTTTTGATTGGATACACGGGAGACACCCCTCCATCGACCCTGAAAAAATCAGCTTGGCGGGACAAATTTGTTTGAAAAATGATATCTTTATTGGACTACTTTTATCATAGCAGACTGTGCTTTTCTAATGCCGCTTCTACCGACATGCCCCTATTTTGTGACTTGCAACGTCACACCCGTTTTCACTCATGTGGTTTTGTTTACATACAAATTTGAATTTTAAAGTCGCATATAAATAAAATAAATAAATAACACCACAGGTAACTACGACCCCCTTATCCCGGAAGGCTCTAGAAGAACCTTGTGTGGGAGGGGGCTACACATTTAGAGACAAGGGTTCACACACCCAATATCCGTGTATAGTGGAAAAATCCCTCATACAATATTTTCTACTGCCACGACCGGGGATCGAACCAGAAACTTTTGGGTGAGAGGCAAGTGCGCTCACCTCTCGACCACCAGTCATACCAGTCATATATTTATCGAGTAATTTTTTTAAATTATATTCTCAACTGATATACTACATATTATGGAAAAATAATGAATTTAAGTATTTTTAAAATTCATGCATCTTCCTCATTTGACCTTTAATTTATGATAAATATTCATACCATTTTTAACATGTTTTATATTTTTATAATTTATATCTTTGTGTAAAATATCTCACCTTTTGACGCTGTTGATGTGTCTTTGGAAATTTATGACAATAATCATATTATTATTATAAAAGATATGGGAAATTATAAATAACGAAAAAAATTAACAATATGTACCGAGTGAGTTAAAAAGTGGGTTAATGATGGCTAAATGGAAAAAAATAGAAATACGCAATTTTTATTTTTAATATTATTGATTTTTCAACACTACAAAACAATGTTGTAAACATGGTAAACACTTATCTACATAATTACACGGAAATGAATAACCTCCATAAAACCAACTGACAGAGACGAAACATTGTCCATCACAAAGAAATTGTTAAGTAAGTTATTAGGATGACAATATTTCGAACATTTTATTTAAAAAATAATAAACATATCAGCTGATAAATTTGAAAGTTTATTCCATGAATCTTTTATACAAGTTTCTCGAAAACTTTGAGAAGGTCACATTTAGGTCACTATTTAGGAAAGGAAATACGCAATCTATTTCAAATTATTGACCCATTCCCTTATTAATTATAATATGAAATAATTTTGAGAGACGTATGAACAAAAGATTATTATGGAATTTTTAAATAGCTTTAATATAATATATCCAAGCCAGCATGGATTTCTAAGTGGCAAATCAACAACTTCCGTAGCATATGACAGATAATTTGTATTCCAATTATCAAATAGATGGTATCGCATGCGATTTTTCTAAGGCTTTCGATACCGCAAATTTATAAATAATTCTGCTAAATGAAATCTATGACACACGAGGCACAGCATTAAAATGATTTCAGTGTTACATAGTGGACAATGAACAGCGAATAATTTTAAAGAAACCTTCTGAACCACTGAAGTATTCGCATTCGGAAGGGGGTAATATAGAAAGTGGGGTACCTAAGAATATGCTTGCAACATGGGTTTTTGAGTATCAGCTATAGCTTGTGAAATATGTCTTGATGCATGTAGGTTATCCTCCGCCTCCTCGTGAGGGTGGTTGTTCAAAAAATAATTGCTAATAAGGTCTTTACGTGATAGTTAGCAGTTGAATGTTAAAGATTATTTTTTTAACTTATCGATTTTTACTTTGGGTTGATTTTAAGAACATCAAAGGGTTGTTCAGCCCTCAAGAGGATTGTAAAACCATGTCCCCACCTTCCCGAGTGTTATAGTGTATTATTGTTATTCTCACTGTTGCTGTTGGCCGACAACCTTGTTTTATGTTAAGCTAAATATTTAAGGCGGTTTGAACTGTTTATCCGTTCACGGGATTGTACATAATTTCCCTGCCTCCTCGAATATCTGAGTCAATGCCTATTACTTTTACACCATTTGTAAAACATTTCATTACGTTTTGGACATTCCACCTTGGGACAGAAAATCGGCTATTTTTAACATTGTCCTTTCTTGTTGCTAATTTATAATCAGTTTAAAAAGAAAACGGAGATTCTGAAATTTCATTAGTAAATATTATATAAGATTTTTTGATTGTCTATTTATGAATTTTTTTTTCCTATGGGTTTTAGACACCATGTATATAAGATTTTTTTGTTTGTCTAGTCACTCCCCATTACCAGTTTTTCTTAATTACATGAAACTAATTACACCTTGTATAGGAGAGAAACTGAAAGCAGACATCTTAATAATTAATAAAGTAACATTTGACCTTACATAAAGATGAGTTTTTGATCTATATTAGTCAAAATCTGTATTTTCTAAATTTCGAAATGAAAGCATTTGTATTATTAAAATTAAAATGCTATGTTCAAATGAAAACATCTAGATTTTAAACGTGCAAAAATTATCAGTTAATGTATCCATATTATGCCACTAATGTTTTTTATTACATGTGTATATTGGTGGCATTCGTACGTCCCAATTCTCAATATCGCGAAATATTGACATATGGGTGAGGCGTTAAAGATTCACTCTACTATAGAACCCCTTCGTTGGTTTTTAGGGAGCAAATATGTGTCTCGGCGGGTGATTCTGCCAACTCGGCCAATTAATGGAACCCCTGGCGATATTTAACACAACTGATCGTATACGTATTCAACCATAAATATTAGAGGTAATAATTATTATATTTGTATTTAACAAGAGTGACTGTAATTGTATTATTGACTTTAGACTATTCATATAGTACTGAATAGTACAAGGCATAAAAATAGACAATAGAAACCAAATAGTATGTTTTGTCGTGTTTTGTGCCTAATAGAAAATCATGTATTGCAGGTTTAGTAAAATTAGAAGAAGATCTGAAAAATATAATAATACAGAATACATAAATATAAAATATACTACATATACATACATCCGGTATACCAAATTAAAATTAAGTTTTACAAAATACGCAGGGTGTATACATAATGGAATGTCATAAATTAAGGAGCGCATTCCTCGTCAAAATTTAAGAAAATTATATCATATAAACATTTGTAATGAGAGCGTACGTTTACAAGATATAGAGTGTTGAAGTTGTTAAAAATATTTCTTTAAATCTCGTTTGAACAAGTGTGAATTTTGAAATGAAATTTTGTGTGTACAATACATCAGTAGATTTGTATTTAAGTGAAGAAAATTAATCACCAGATATAATCAGGGTAGTACGACTGTAACGTTTTCTCATGAAATTATGAAACGTCACTGCATACAAACTATTTCTGCAAAATTTATTTTTTACTACAAGTAAACTCTTGACTTTTTCGCGTAGCTTAAGTTATTATTGGCCCTATTTCGTTTTACTTAATAATGTGCCTTACTGAAGAAAAAGAAACACATCACAAATTATAATTTTTAATAAAAATAAAAATTAAGAAACAAACGAAACAAGAAATTTAAAATTTTTTAAAAAATTATTGCTATAACTATACAAGAGATTAAAACATAATATTTGAGTCGCAAACTCCTCTATAAAATCCTTATTTTACTATAAGGAACGTAACCAGACTGCAACCAACAGCTACTCTCCGGGCTATGTTCCCAGCCGAGCGCTGAATTACAAGTGACAGGTTTGGCGCGTTAAGTGTAATAATTCCATATTACTAACAGAGTGATAATGCCTCGGTGGCAATAAACACCAGCAATCCTACTTAAAGGAGCTCTCCTGTCAGTCCCACACCACTTGCAGACTGTAGTTTCGAGCTGTTGGCTTTCGTCAGTACAAGGTAGGCATGTGATGACCGACACGAGGATCCTTCGGCTATTTGGTACGTCTGGGTATTCTTAGGATACTGACATGCAAAATAGTCAGCAGGTGCTGGTGTTTATTGCAATCGAGGCATTATCATTCTGTTAGTAATATGCAATTATTACACTTAACGCGCCAAACCTGTCACTTGTAATTCAGCGCTCGGCTGGGAATATAACCCGGAGAGTAGCTGTTGGTTGCAGTCTGGTTACGTTCCTTATAGTAAAATAAGAATTTTATAGAGGAGTTTGTGACTAAAATTTTAAAGTTCTGCGCTCTAAAAGCACATTTGAATCATGTATCTTGTAAACATATACTCTAACGACAAATGTTTATATGGTAACATTTTTTTAAAATTTGGACAAGGAATACGCTTCATTTATGGCACTCCATTATGATACACCCTGCATTAAAAACCTATTGTTAATAGACCAAGAGCTACTAAATTTTTCAATGGGTGCTTGAGAACCTCCTTAAACTTTAATGGTGCGTAGCCCTGTTTAAAGTGACAAACCTATGCTGGATCCGGGTCTTGCCAATGAGGACGTTTTCGTACGAGGGCTATTTTTAACAAATCAATATCTTTGGTGTCTATAAATCACTTTTACAAAACATCAAAACGTTTGAACATTATACTCAAATACACTACTCAGAGCGCATTTCGTTAACCATGTTAGCATCATCAGGAGATGATTAAAACTGAAAATTCGTCTCCTGTTGACACGGTTAACAAAAATACTTAAGCCATTGATTATCAAAATCTGCAAAATAAAATACAATTACAGTTTTAGAATTAAAATAAAATATTCCTGACAATAGTTATCAATGTCCTGTTCCCTATACCTAGATACATTTTTAATTTAATTTATTATAATACCCACAGTATTTAATCAAAGGATCATATATTATACATATATGATACATTAGGATCTACTCACGGCCAAAAAGCGTTCACCTCTGTACAAATACAAAGCCACCAGAGATACCAAAATAAACTTGAAGGAATTAAAATGTGTATTAGGCATTTTATTATCAGAAAATTTTACTAATGAAAGTTGTTCAGAAATGTCCCAAAATCGTAAGTCCAAAGTTTCATGAAAGTTAAAGTATTGAATTATTAGATTAGAAAAGTGTGCTATGATAATTTTGTTAGAAATAAAACGCAAGCTGTGAGGTAGTTGTTAAGTATTTCATAAATATATTTTAATGTATTTTTTTTTTAATACATTTATTTAACGTCGGCCTATTTCCGCTACTGAGGCCTAACACGGACGCCTGTAGACGAGCTACCCCCAACCAGGAGTTTTTGCCTAACCTCTTCCCTTAAGAAGAGTAGGGATCTTTTGCTTGCCTAACATTTAATAGAAAAGGGACCGACGGCTTTACATCCCCTCCGAAGGATGGTATATCCCCTATACAACCCTCGCCTACGGTTGTATAGTTTCCTCGCATACACTGATATACAAGCCGCTAGACGTTGCTTTACATCGCATATCGAAGTATGTACATAGTAAAGTTTATATCTGAGTAAAATTTTATTTAAATACGAAAAAAAAAAGTTATAAGGGTTGCCACACTCTTAATGCGACACACTAAATAAGGGTTAAAAATAGAAAATAGTAATTGTTTCGCTACCATCAAAGTAACCCCCATCCCCCGGTTCTTCGCAAATTTGAAAAACGAATTCCTTTTTATAAATAACATTTTTACAAATAATACTTTTTTTACAAATAAACAAGGACATCGTTGATTTAAAAAAAAGCACTCACAATTTAGAAAATTTTCACTTGAACAAATTGAGCTCTGGCTTTCAAGAAAGTTGGAAGAAGAAAGTTGTTCAGCAAAAAAACATATTTATTTGTAAAAAATTTTGTCTGGTCCTTTCCCTGAATTGTTGTTAAAAACATTTCTGCGAAGTATTGCATGTAGGTTCATTATTTTTATTTTTCAATGTTTATTCCTCTTTCAACGTTCTTGGAGGCAAGAGCTCAATTTGTTCAAGTGAAAATTTTCTAAATTATGAATGCTTTTTTTCTAATCAACGATGTCCTTGTTTAATTGTAAAAAAAGTATTATTTGTAGAAGTATTACTTGTAAAAGTATTTATTTGTAAAAAGGAATTCGTTTTTCAAATTTACGAAGAACGCAAATTTGAAATAAAAAATGTTGGTTCCCATTTAACTTTTCAAAGTTATTCCCCTGCACAGGGGGATGGGGAGGGGGTCAACTTTGGTATCAATGGATAGGTTTTTTTAAAATAATGAATACGTGTTTTTTGTTTCCGGTGTAAATCGATTATTTGAAACTTACGCCTTTATGTTAATTTTTTGCGATTACAGCGCCATCTGTAGCGAATCCAAGAAATGTTCTAGACGAACCTTACGTAATTTTAGCCGTAAAATCCGTTTCTTCAATAAAAAATGGGGGTTCCCATTTAATTTTTCAAAGTTGCCCCCTCCCCCCTGCAGAGGGGAAGTCAAATTTGGATAGGTTTTTTAAAATATTGACCAAGTGTTTTTGTTTTCCAAAAAGATTAGCAGTTTGCGATATATTTGACCGTTCCGGGACTTTTGGGATACCCTGTATAACGTACGCGTTATATCTCCGATAATCCCACTTTTAGCGTTTAGGTATAGTTAAATCTACGAAAGCGCTTACGATTATAGTCGGCTATTTAGTTTAGCATTTATGCTTAAACATACGAGAGTAACTTGAAGTAAGGTTATGTTATATTTTGAAGTGAATATTTTAAGTGCAAAAGGTCGTTGTATTGTTTTTATAATTTACTTTTTTCTTTCTCTTTACTTTTCAATAGCAAATTTATCCGAATGGGCATGTCGTCTGTGTCTTTGTCGAATCAAAGAAATTTTCAAATAATATTATTTAGGATGGGAAATTGCAACGAAGAGATGTTTTTCAAATTTCTTGTCAAAATATTAAGGGCAGTTTCAGGAATGGTCCAAATCAATTTATCGTCGGATAAGGAAATATTTCAAATAATGCAAACTGTTCAGGATGAATAATTGCATCAAAAAGGTTTTGGCAAATTTCTCGCCAGAGTACCAGGTTAATATAAAAATTGTGAAAAATGTTTATGCAAAAGCTTTTTGCAAATTTCCCGTCAGAGCACCTAGGGGTGACTTCGTGGAAGATCTAAACAGTTTTTATCGAAACAGAAACTGTTTCAGGTAAACATTGTTCATTATGAAAAATTGCATCGAAAACGTGATTTTTCAAATTTTTTTTGCAAGAGTATCGTTTTAATCGAATTCTCCCCTGCATGTCCGCATACTTTCGTAGACGTATCGAGGGCCTAAAATTGTTTATAAATTTTTCATAATACATTAAATACTCGATAATAATGAGGAAAAATTTATCATTAAAATATGTGGTCAAATTTTCAAAAAATAATGAGTTCCTTTGGAGTAATTAAAAATATTAAGGCGAATACTTGATTATTCAAATAAATAGATTAATTAGTAATGAAGAGGCATTTAAAAAAAAACTTGTGGCATTTGATCCTCAATTCTCGGGGTATTTAACCAGTGTACTTTAATCAAAATTTAATAGCTAACTCAAAAACAAAGATGCGTTCTAACAAACTGAGTATTTATGTTCTAGTTTCACAAAAAAAAAAAGATTGAAATCTGTTATCTCCCAGCTGGAAGGTCCCCTTGTTGGTGTCTTTTAAAGCTGTGTGCTTAATATCTTATTAAGATTGGTTGAAAGATAACGGAGATTTGACGAAATAAAAATTTGTTGCGGGAACTCAACTTAACTCAACACAAAACTTCTTTATTTAACAATAACTTATACAATAATTACCTCCACAAAGCCTAACCCGGGACCGACCGTGCAACCACTGCGTTATTCGCTGTGGCGGATTGCAGGATCGGGCGAACTAGGCCTGTCTCGGTTTTAAAACAATTAAAACTTATACCTAAGCTCTTTCTGCAGAATGCAGATTAAAAAAGGTGATCAAATTTACAAACCTAAAAAAAACAGATTCAACAAAACTTAAAATTACACTTTTATTAGTAGCTCGCGCACGTCACTGTTTCTAATTTGGCTGTTGACGCTGGTACCTCAATCTGGACGAGGAACCATCTGCGAGACGTGCAAATGCCGGGCTGCGCATAGGCTGGCCTAAACTTTGGTTTTAAAACAATTTTGGATTTCGGAAAACTTTGATTTTGTTATAAAATTTTGATGGAAAATGAATTTAGAGACAAAAATGCAAAAAGAGACATCGAGAAATAAACAGGAACATGTTAGATCGGCAGATTTGTAATAATTTGAAATATTTTTTTTTATATTAAAATGTATTTATTCCTAAATGGAAAAGTTTGTCCGAGTTGTCACGGATCGATTTTTACTTTCTCATCCATAGATCCATAGATAAAGCATTGACGTCGTCGCAAAAAAAATCAAATCCTAGATTTAACCACAAATGCTAAAGACCCGATTGTCGGAGATATAGCCCAGCGTGTACGTTACATCTCCACTTTTACCCAGTTTGATAATAGCAACATCAAACATTATCATTTAATTTTTTTTAATCATTAATAATTAAACATATTAAATAAATAATGAAATTTCTAATGTTAAATTTATTCATTAATCTTTCATAATAGGTGCATTAAATTATCAAAAATATATTGGTCCAGTAGTTTGGACTCTGGATCACAGACACCAGGCATTTTTTAAGACCAGTTTATTGACTTCAGGGAACCTGAAAACGTGCAAATTTACCAAAAACTCAAAACAGATTTTTTTGCACGATCACAATACTTTCCTTACGCTATGGAAAAGTAAAAAGTAAATAATAAATGCAATGTCCTGTTACACTCAAAATATTCCCTTAAAAGACCTATAATATAACCTAACTTCAAGAACTGTCGTATATTTAAGCGTCAACGCTAAATAGCCGATTGTAATTGTTGTAAGCGACTTCGTAGATTTAACCATAAACACTAAAGGCACGATTATAGTTTAGTATATTTTAACTTGGCGTATATATGAGTTGACATTGCGCGTACAATTTAATTTTTTTTGCATCAGTGTAAAAATAAATTTAGAAATCACATAATATTCAAAATAAACATTATTCTTCGTTCATAAAGACAAAACATAATAAAAAAATCATTCAGTAGCTTAAATTTATCAAAAACTACAATTTTACCAATGGAATTCTGAAAAAATTCACGAAACATTACAAATTACCGCCCGCGCCCTAACAAACAAATCCCCCATGTGAACTTCAATCTCGTCCAAATCGTTACACGAATCCACATTTGTATCATTTAACTTCTATTTTTATTAATTTCCATTCATATAATTCTAATTCTGATTCAGTTTCCCGGTCTTTCAAATTATTTAATAGCAATAGTAAGCTGATAAACTCTCCGTCCTCGAAGTGTAACTGTTTTCATCAAACCTTACTTCCTTCAACAAAATGCAGACCCAGATGCCTATACGCGTAAACTCTGAAAACTTGCGCGTTAACCCCAAAAGCTCCCATACACACATTTGCCATTCAAATCGAAGTGGTGGCCTTCGTGAAACATTACCGAATCAAGCAATGTCTGTCCGTCCTAGTCTCGCAGTTAATCTAAAATAACTCAATATCCAGTTCAGAGTCCCGATCTTACTTCAAAAGATGCCCCTTATTAATGCCCAACTTTCTATATAATTTTAATTTTCAAAAAGTTCTGGTTTCAATGCTAAAAACGCTCCCTCGCCCAAAGGAATGGACAGGGCACGGCAACTCTACTAAAAAATTGGGATCAACGATCCTGCAAGACTACTGTCCCCGATGAAACGTAACGCTTCTGGTACTATATATGCACGAAATTTTTATACACCTGCATGTCAGTTTGCGTTCGATTACTAACTGTAAGTTGCATATTTTCGAGTGTTAGTTTAGTATTAAAATAAAAGTGTAGTGATATACTAGTAAATTTTGGGTTGTTTAACTAATACGGCTAGTTAGCTTTCTGTTCCTACTATACACCACCTCATCGTCGCGAGTAAATTCTGTGTAAGTTTGGCAGTTTCGAATATCATTTGTATTTAGTACACTGTCTGTTTCTACTTACACCTCGTTGTCGTGAGTGAATTTCCCTGTAACCATGATTCCAGCTGCATCCTTGCGCGATCAAATAAAAACGCACCTAGACGCCTTCTCCGTCATGTAATGAAAGGTAATTTTATCAACTTTAATTCATTTCTGTTGATATTTTTCTGTTAAACCAGCATTTTACGGAATATTTACAATAAAGTAAAATTTTGTCGTTTCTGTTAGAAATGAGCAAAATGGGTTAGATAAATTACTTTTTTTTCGCATTTTGACTGATAATAAGCTATTTTATTAAATTCAAAATCGTTTAATAAAGCGGCACTTTACCACATCGAACTGTCACTTTACTACAAAGTAATGTTAGTGTTAATAAAAACAGAAAATTGTTTATTTACATATTGCTTATTATACCGTTGTTATATATATATATTAAAAGTACAATTATATTAATTTGAAAAGTTAACCACACGATATTTATTCAATTCCACTCGTTCTTCCTGAAAACTATTACGATTCTCTATCTGTATTCTTGAATGATAAACAAAAGCGGGTAAATAGAGCAACTCGTACCATGACACGTCACTCATAAATGTCAAGGAAAATTATCTACCATAGGCAACTATACTACATCAAATAATATTAACATATTTAACTTAACGAACTAACCTAAAGAAATACTCGTATTACGTATTTTAATTGTTAACAAAATGTAGTAAAAAAAAACTGAAACAAAAGGATTCGAACCCTCGTCACGGTACGAGATGCTCTATTTATCCGCTTTTTGATAAACAAAGCCGTGTCAGTTACTAGGTTACGGAAATCCTACACAAGTACCTACGATTAAATTTATTAAATTTCAAACTTTGTAATGCTTCCCTATCTATTACTATTTGCTTGTAATTACTTACTAACACAAAATGCGAAAAAATAGTATAAACAAATCTCGTAAGAAAAGCAGTTTTACTAAACGAGTATAGTTTTTAAGTTACTCGCTCGCTGCGCTCGCTCGTACTCAAACACTATACTCGTTTAGTAAAACATTGCTTTTCTAAACTTGTCGTTTAATGTACTATTATCCACAATCACATTATAATTGGAGTTTTGTCCACACTTATAAAGCATATAAAGTGCCACTTTATCGACTATTGGAATAATGAAATTACTTTATTTCACTAGTGGAATAATGAAAAATACAATCTTAAATCAATTACATTTTATTTATTTTTTATTAATATTAATATTAACATTTCATTTCCTTATTTGTTTTATCATATTTCACTTCGTTTCAATTAATAACAAGTTTGTAGTTGTTATCGGTTTCAGAACGCATAATGCTTCGTTTCCGTTTATTTATTGATTGCAAGCTTATCGACAATTTTTGATGTTACAGCCGCTGACAGAGCGAAATGTCAAATCATTTTTTGATGGAATCTGATTCTAAATGACTGTGATTGTGGATAAAACGTTGTATTGTATAAGTGTTTTAATCGCGTTTTATCCACGCAAGAAAGTTTGATGTTCTTATATCTAAAACACTTATACAATAAATAACTATAAGGTTCTTACAGCTGGAATATTGTCGTTTAAGTTAATATTATTATTATTATTAACATACTATCTGTACAAATTCATTAAGAATATTTTCCTTGCGAAAAATAGGTGCCTCAGTAGCGATATGAACGTGGCCTCACAGTATTAAAAAAAATCAAAATACCTACTTCATTCATATTTTGTCCTTGGAAATACGTCTGTGGTGGTGTCTAGGCTCGTTTGTATTCTGAGTGAAGCCGGCTGTGGATTGGGAGGCCTTGGTATGGTTGAAGTAATCAGTTCCCGACACATAAAAAACGCAACAAAAAGTTTACGACTCTTTGTACTGCTGTTCGCAGATTGATTCGCTTACCTTTATAGGTTTTTAATGTGCGTCGGGTCGTTTGATGACACGCATGGCGCTATGGCCGAGGCGATATAATTATGTTGTAAAGTTTTTGTTGCGTTTTTTGAGTGTGGGGAAGTAGTAGAGCGCAGTACTTGGACTATACCTCATATGGTTGGTTTTGACGTTGAAATTCCCCTCTGTGGGCGTTGGACCTCATTTGTGACCCAGGAGAAGCAGGCCCGGAAGTAGCTGGTGCCCTAGTGGCCAACGGGAGCACTAGTTTTTCGGCGGTTTAGGACAGTGCCTACACTGCCTGAGTGTCTGTGACAATTTTGTGCATGCATCGTCAGCGTTGGATGTGGCGGGCGTCGTAGACAGTGCATATTCCGATAGGTCGTTCTCATGCTGTAGGTCTTCGATGAAGCATAATGGCAGGCTGATCATCGTTGATGACGACGCGACGGACAGCGCTGGGTCTGGCTGGATGACAGGGTCCTGCCTTTGTCTCTCCTGGTTATCCAGGTCGTTGTGTCATGTGCCTTCGTGCCGGAAGTAGTATCATGCGGCCGTGATTCGAATCATGCAACCGTGGTTCGAATTCTCTATGGGATAGACTGTGCAGAGTCCTACGGTCGCATTGAGAATCCGTGGGTCACTAGGAGACCAGCGATTGGTTTGTTTAGATTATATAGGTATTTGTCACTTTAATATTCCTACTTTTTGTTTCCACACACAGCCCAAGGTTGGGCTAAAATAATATTTTACTATATTGCAAATAATGTTTTATTAGTAAATAGTAGTAGTAGTAGTAAGAGCAGTTCACATTTTTCTTGAGACCACATCTATATTACTACTGATGTGCAGTGAAGATATTGGACATATCATTTGTCATATTTTATGAAAAATTATGATAAAAGCACTTATCTTGCACAAAAATATTGTTTCTTTTTTAGTCAAACATAATTTTTAAAAGTATAAATTGTGAAATTGCTTATTCAAAAAGCAATCAAAAACTTTAATTTTAATAAATTTAAATAACAGTTTATATTTGGCAGAAAGCTTACCGACCAAAGTGCCGTTTTTTTGGCCTCAATGGTGTATTGGTATTACCGCACAACTGAAGGTAAGAACAGATATAAAGATCTCTACGTTTTTCTAAGCAATAAGCTGCAAATACTTACTAGATATTTTTTTCCCTTGTCTATTTTTTATTGTCTATACAATGACTATTAAAAAAGAGAAAAAGTCTTTTGGGTTAGGCAGTATTGCATATAGCTTCAGTATCAGGTCAGAATTTTTACGTAGTAAGTATATAGGTATTGTGTATTCTGAGTGCAAAAAATCGATTTTGAGATTTTAGTCAATTTACGCGTTTTCAGGTTCCTCAAATTTTGCATGCGTATGCAGAACGATCACACCGCGAAATTGCAAACTCGGGCCAAGCTCAAGTGTAGGGGGAATTAACCTCTAAAATCGATAAAAAAATGTAAAATATTTTTTTCTAAGAATTGGCTCTAACGATTTTGATCAAATTTAACACATGGGTATTACATGGGTTTTACACTAGTATGAGATGACATAACCCGGCACTCCTTAAAAATGCAACGATGGAGGCTGTGGGGGCAAGGTGAAAAGAATTAATTTATTTTTTTGTCTAAAACGGTTTTTCTTTAGGTTTATTGGCGATATTCTGACAAGATACGCATTTCAGATTCTTTCCAGTGTCAAATTCTGTGGGGGAGGTTGAGTTTTAAATAATTTCATAATTTTTTTTTCAAAAGGATCTAACAATTATTGTAATCAAATTTAACACGTCATGAATACTGACATAGTAGTAACATAAGGTAACATGGACAGGTTGTACCTAAGAAATGCAGGAAGGGAGGTTGCGAGGGGGGCAAGGAATTAAATAATTTTTCTTCTAAAACGGTCCTAACGATTTTGATTAAATTTGGCACATGGACATTCCCCTGATATCGGTATGAAATGACATGACCAGTTGCTCCTAGAAAATGGAGGGGGGGAAGCTGTGGGGGTGAGTTTTAAATAATTTCATAATTTTTTTCTGTAAAACGGATTTAACAATTTTAATCAAAATTAACACATGAATACTGTAATAGTAACATAAGGTAAAATGATCAGTTGCACCTAGCAATTGCAGGGACGGAGGTTGCGGGGGCAAGGTGTTAAAACAAAATGTTTTAAATTTCAACAAGATTGGTTGACAAGAAATAGAGAATTGACGATGAAAAGATTCGATGCCGGGACCAGGGTACATTAGTTCGGTCTACTCCTAAATGGGAAAGTTTGTCCGAGTTGTTGCGGACCGATTTTTTCGCAGTTTGTAAGAAGAGTAATAGTTATTGAATAAGATTATAACGCAATTACATGGGCAGCTCTTTCTTTTCACGCCACTGGTGGCTTAATTGAAATAAATTATGTATACATATTATATATCAATCGATAGAAGGGATTTTTCATTTTTTGTGTCAAGTAGAATTTTGATTTATTGGGTCGTTTTGGACTCCGCCCAATTTTTTTATTATAGGACCTCAAAATAGTCAAATATGAAATAAGATTCTTATGGAAAATTATATGCTCTATCGAATGATATCCAGATAATTTTTTATATCTTACCAGTATTGAGAAAAAAAATGTATGTATGGACAGATTACAAGTAGCCCCATTTTTCGAGGAAGGTCTGTTCGAAAATCTATTTATTTTAACGTGTTCTATGCGTGATTGAAAGGATTTCGTTTTACTCAAAAGTGCACGTATCAAACACCTTAGTAACTAAGCTATTAGGTAAGCATTTTTAACCAGTTCCAATGTAAAAATTGGTGAGAATTAGGTCGGAAATTCCAACGACTGCAAATCGATCTCCGACGTCGAGACAGCCTATATTTTATTGAACAAATTGGTGCAAATGTGGGTTGACACAACGTTGTCCGTACGGCATACACCGACTTTTAGTTGGAAACCCTTACATTGGCTCGAAGTCAGGATGTGGCTTGGGATACTTGCTGGTTTTAACACTCCATCCAAATCGTCCACAATAAAAATTACCAAAAATTAATATCAAAATTAACTTCTAATATGAACACGTGTCTATTAAATTTTTTTAAAAAATATAAGGTCTTACCCAACTTTCTTGGACTATATAACTTGTTAAATAAATCCGATATATTAGCTTGACTAAGTTAACGTAGTAAAGTTAATATTCAAGTCCTTAATTCAAAAAGAGGAAGAGGTTCATAGTTTTGGTATACTAAACACTTCGATATTACAAAAAAATAATCAATACTGAATAGGCTACAGTTTGACAAACAGTCATGCCAGCAATTTTCAGTTTTATAGAAACAAATCGATATTATGGACTTTCGATCATTACACTTTTTTTATATTATTACTTCATAAACAATTTTTACGCATTAATTTCTTATCAATAAATTATACTTTATAGCATGCATTTTATATATCTTTAATAATGAAATTTTGTTGTATTCAATATCAAATTATAAATTAGTTGACAGTTATTGTAGAACTATTTTATCAAATGGTGGTGTAGCACTTTATGCTAAACAAAATTTTAAGATTGAGAGACTTACAATTGATTTTCTGAGAATTGAGCAAGATATAGAATATGTTTGTTCAAAGTTTGTTTTATTCAATACAAAGTGTATTTTATTGTCAGTTTATCGATCACCAGTAGTAAATTTTGAAGTATTTTTAAAATCACTGCAAGAAATACTAAACTATTTATTTTCTATGACAAATTTCATTATTGTCTGTGGGGATTCTAATATCGATTTCAAACCTAATAGTAGCCAACTAAACAGATCACTGGCTTTGCTGGGTATATTTACCACTTATGGTTTAAATGCTCATGTAAATTCTATCACTAGAAATGCAACAAACACCATAATCGACAATATTTTTAGCAATATACCCACTAATCTTTTAAATTGTGAAGTTATACATTATCCACTATCAGATCACAAACTTCAAGCTCTTAGAGTCAATGTAGCTGTAGAAAATATGTATAACAAAAAATATGTAGTTAACAGGTCATTTAATGAAGGTAACATTAATACATTATCATTATTCATTCCGATAACTGGGATGCCAATCTGCCAATATTCATAGACATAAATGTTGGATACCTCCTGAAATTAAGCAATGGTCTATCTATATTAGAGACTTATATATATTACATAATAGGACAAATTGTGACAATATTTTAGAGTTATATAAAACTGAGAAAAAAGCGTATAAAAAATATATCAAAGAATATAAAACTCAACTAAATAATAATATAACATGGGGCGAGCGTAGATGCGTCTTTACTATGTACATACTTTGACATGCGATGTAAAGCAACGTCAGGCGCAGTTAGTAGTTGGATGGGTGACCGTTCCAACGAAGACCGCGTCCTCGCCTCACACATCTTCCAGCGGCTTGTATATCAGTGTATGCGCGGAAGCTATATAACCTTAGGCGAGGGTTGTATAGGGGATATACCATCCTTCGGAGGGGATGTAAAGCCGTCGGTCCCTTGTCTATTAAATGTTAGGCAAGTAAAAGATCCCTATTCTTCTTAAGGGAAGAGGTTCGGCAAAATTCCTGGTTGGGGGGTAGCTCGTCTACAGGCGTCGGTGATAGGCCTCAGTAGCGGAAATAGGCCGACGTTAAATAAATGTATAAAAAAAAATAATATAATATCGAATTCAGAAAACAAATCCTGCCTGGGATATATTTAATAAAAGTATTAGTAAAAAAAATAGACAAGATCAAAATGAACTTATCATTAAGGACCATCAAAATAATAAAATAACCGACCCAGACGCCTTAGTGCGCTTATTCAGTGAACATTTTTCTCTTTCTCCAACACAGCCTGTTAGAGAGAGAACAAATATGGTAGTTCAAAATCGAGCAAATTTGTTTCTAAACCCTACTAATGCCAAGAAATTATAGATATTGTTCTTGCAATGCCTAACAAAAAATCAACGGGTCTTGATGAAGTACCAATTTATGTTATAAAAAAAAGTAATTGTAGAAATTTCTGAACCACTTTCCGATGTAATAAATAATTGTTTTCTGGAAGGAATATTTCCTAATTAATCAAAAATTAACAAAATAATACCTGTCCATAAAAAAGGCGATAAGAAAAACGTCGTAAACTACCGAGGTATACCAATCCCACCGAATTTCTCTAAGATTATTGAGAAAACAATTTATAACAGAATGATTTCTTTTTTTACTAAACATAAAATAATTAAAGATTGTCAGTTCGTCGTTCAACAGAACAGGCTATCTATCACTCACTAACCAAAATTATTGCAGCGCTTCATTCAAATTTGAAGGTCGCCTGCTTGTATTTCGACATGTCAAGAGCCTTCGACACGATTAATTATGCCATTTTGTTGGATAAAATAAATAGTTACGGTGTTCGAGGTACATGTAACAAACTGCTCCAGACGTACCTTACAAATAGATCACATATTACTGCACTAACAACTTGCAAGGATGGAGTACTTCAAACTGTTCTTTCAGATAAAACTTGTATTCTACAGGGTGTGCCTCAGGGATCTATACTTAGGCCCCTCCTATTTATTTGTATACCAATGATTATATTAATATAGATTTTTTATATCAATATGCCGATGATAGCTCTTGTGTTGCAACTGAAGAACCTTTAGTGGCTTGTGCAAGTAAACTTACCACAATATCCTCAAATATGTCTAAATATTGCAGTTCGAATGGCTTAACTTAAATGTAAATAAAACTACTCTTGTTATTTTTCTCCAACTACTGATCTTAGAATAGAATAGAATATTTTAGAATAGAATAGAATAGAATATTTTATTGATCCAGTAGGAGCATTACATATATTCTATTGGACAAGTCAAAACACACAAAATATAAACAAATATTAAAATATATAAATATATACTTAGAATTACGTATAAAGTCAAAACATATATATGTACACACACACACACACACATACATATAAAAATGAGAAAAATGTATACATATATCTATATAACTAGAATTCACAGAGATGTATAGAATGCAGTATACGAATACGATATACTAAACGTTAATATCACTATCAAGGTATTCTTGAACAGAATATGCACATATTTTTAAAAGATATTTTTTGACAAATTTTTAAAAAACCAAGGTGTTTTTTAAACTTTTATATGACAAAGGTAAATGGTTATATAATTTTAGTCCTAAGATATTGTGGGCATTTGAGGATATATTCAGATGTTTAAATGGAACATGGAAATTGCACTTATCGCGCGTATCATGAGAATGTATGGTATCATTTCTATTAAATTTATGCTGATTTTTATATACATATAACAATAATTCTAGAATATACATACTAGGTAGAGGAAGTATTCCATGTTGTCGAAAGAGGTTACGACAGGAATGAATTTGTGGTACTCCCACCATACATCTCATGATGCGCTTTTGTGCAAGAAAAACATCATGTGCACTGGAAGAGTTTCCCCATATAGTGATAACATAGGATAATCTTGAATGAATTTCTCCAAAATAAAAGAGTAGTAGACCAGACATATCCAAAACTCTTTTCAGTGTTCTAATTTGAAAACATTTAGAGTGTAAAGTACTAGTAAGTCTCCTACAGTGATTACTGAATGTCAGCTTGTTATCAAAATCTATGCCAAGAAATGTTATTTTTACATTAAGACTGGGAATATTAGTCTTTTGGCGAGTGTGAAATGTCACATAACTTGTTTTTGAAGCATTGAACAACAATAAGTTTTTACTAAACCAGTTACAAAGATGATCAACAGTAGTAACAATTTTACGTTGCAGTGAAACATGAGACATATCAGAAAAAAGAAGTGTTGCATCATCAGCGTACAATGAAATAAAAGTCTGAGTAAGCATGGTAGGTAACTCGTTAATGTAAATAATGAACAGAATGGGGCCCAGTACAGATCCTTGAGGCACACCCATTTCATTATCTAGTAATGTTGACATGTAAGAGGTTTTCCTATTTTGTTCTGAGTAATTTATTTTCACCATTTGGTTTCTTTCGCTAAGATAGGAGACAAACCAATCGTATGGTTTGCCTCTTACTCCATATCTGTTTAATTTATTCAGCAATAAATCATGTTGAACACAATCAAACGCCCGACTCAGATCACAAAAAATTCCAGTTGAACGTTCACCCTTTTCAATTGCGTCCAATATTTTTCCATAGAAAGAATGTATCGCCGTAATTGTTGAATATCCAGAACGGAAGCCGTGCTGGTTATCATTTAATACATTATTAAGGCGTAAAAATTTTATTAGCTGTAGTAACATTGCATATTCATATATTTTGGATATTATAGGTAGTACAGATATGGGTCGATAGTTGTTCATATCTTTAACGTCGCTCTTTTTGAAAATTGGTGAAACTACCGATGTTTTAAGTCGAGATGGAAATGTTCCTTCGCTAAATGATGTATTAATTACATGAGTTAAAGGATGTATAATGTGTTCAGCAATCATTTTAAGTAAATTACTTGAAATATTATCATTTCCAGTGGAGTACTTGTTTTTTAATTTATGCTTTATGATGAACAGAACCTCGTCCTCTGTAACGTATGAGAGAAACATGCTGTTAAGAATTGTGGCTTCATTGAGATTTAAATTTGAATCTGATTTTTGTATTTTATTTATTGTTTCATAGGGTGCATTTATAAAGAAACTATTAAATTCGTTACATATTTCTTCAGGCTTTGCAGTACTAATACCGTTTATCTTGGTTATTCGTTGTATGTTCAATTAAATGGTTCTTCAATCACACAAACGGAAAATGCAAACTTTCTTGGCATAACGCTAGATGGTAGGTTAAATTAGGAAGCTTGCTTTAATATCAAGAATTAATTCGTCCTGTTATCTAATACGATTCATGAGATACCAACTATCAGAGACTCTCTAAGAATGTTTTATGTTTCATACGTACAAAGTATTCTAGAATATACGATATAATATTGTGGGGTTCCTCCCTACATTGGCAGAAAGTATTTGTTTGTCAAAAACGCATAATTAGGTGTATGATGAAGGTATCTTGCAGAGATTCATGTAGACCTTTGTTTAAAGAATTGAAAATACTTACCATCTCGTCTCTTTAAATTTATAAATTAGTTTTGTTCGTTAAAAAAAAATACTGGTGAATTTACAAGAAATAGATTGATGACAACAAGACATGGGAATGATCTCAGAATACCAGTACACCACCAAGTCTTTATGAAAAAAGTCCATGTTATAACGCTATCAAAGTTTACAATGCCTTACCACAAGAATTAAAATCTATTAATACCATTTATTCTTTCAAAAATCAACTTAAATTGTATTTACTTGAAAATACATTTTACTCTTACAGTGACTTTTTAAATGCATAAAACTTTTGTTAATAACTTCAATAATGCAACTGATTATAAAGTTTTCTACAGTTTTAGTTTTAGGGTTGTTTTAGCGATTCTTGATAGATCAGAATTCTTTGATTTTATAGTGTCACCATATTAATAAAATGTTTACACGCTATCATCAATTTCAAATTTAATTCAATTCCACTGGATAAAATCAAGCAAAAAATATTTCGAATAATGTAAAATGTAACGAAATGGTTATCGCAAAATAACGACATTCTTGAATGGAAGGGTGATGTATTTGAGGAAATTGGAATTTCCATAAGGTTCACCTGATAAGGTTTTGAATAGAATGTCTGTGGATACCGAGGTTTTATCAAGGGCATATTGATCGGCATGTGTAATTTAGGATGATAACTTGCCATAATATATTAAAGGGTAGTTCTCATCGAGCAATATCATGTATACGTAGTACAAAATGTGCCACGATAGGAACAAAATATGTGTAGTATAAAAATAGTTTTAAAAATGTGAAAAGATAAAAGATAGGAAATGTTTATATTTGTGGATTATGTACCTAGGTAAGTAGCATTACTGCATAATTTGAGAATATTCCAATATTAAAAAAAAATTTTACCTTTTTATACAGGGGTGTCTCTGAAAGGTCTCTACCCTGTATCAAAGTAGGATGATTTTGACCAAACTTGCATCTATTTAAAAATGCTTCATGACGGCGTTATCGAACGATGTATATCTTCAAAAAAAGTAAATAACAACTCTGCTAAAAATGTCTCGTGTTTATAATTATTTATAAGATTTTCATATTTCTGAACTGAAGATGTACTTTATAAGATTTTTTTAAGAGCGAGTGTTTTATGAGTATTTATTATGACTAGTAGTTTTCTTTCCACGAGACTGTATAAGAATTGAAAATAAATGTGTACCAAAGATTTCACAAAAAATGCATTAAAATCTTTATAGGCATCTAAAAAGAATCATAAGCAGACTTTAAAAGATTTGAGGTTTTAATTTCTTGATGTGCTTTAAGAGTAATTATAAGTTCCCGGCTCACGAGTAAAACAAATCTTTAACAAGAATTTACTAAAATTGTTTTGTCTGCATTTGCAGGGGTTTATGAAGAAAGTTTATAAACGACTTGAAAAGAAATTTACTATCAACAGTTTCCGAGCAATTAGAAGTATTTTCGTACAAAATTTTCCAAGGTATCGAAAGGAGATTCTGTGATGTATTTTAAAGGTATTTGCAAGTTTTAAAAATACTATAAGTATATATTGTTTGTAAAAGAAATTGTAGTTATGTGATTAAAAGCTTTCACATGAATTTATGAATGAAGTTTCTATGAGATTGGGAGAGGTTTCTTTAATGACAGTGTTTAAGGGCATTTAAGGAATTGAAAAGAGCAAGTATATTACAGGAATTTAAAGTCAAAAGTTTCTACGAATATTTACGAGTATTTTTGTGAAAATTTTCTAAAGTTTCAAAGAGAGATTCCATGAAGTTTCTTAAAGCTATTTATAAGTTTTAAAAGTACTACAGCGTGTCCCATTTTGCTTGGAACCACTCCTATAAAAAGTTTATTTAATGTCCGATTTAGATATATATTATTCAAAATATAGATCTTTGAAAAGCGCATCTTTGTGTTATATTAAATTTTGCAAAACATAATAGCGTGGCTGATTATGATTTTTTTTTCGGGTCAGAAAATGGTGAAATCTTATTAGCGATTTTTAAACTTCAAATTTGAGTTGGCCACTGGATCCTTCAGCAACCCCCCAAATGAGTCTGTACCAAATTTCGTCGTATTTTTTTATTTTTCCTGGGCTTGTGTATTTATGAAAATAATGCCTTGACTGAAATAACTGTCAATTGAATGATTCATTGTTAAAAAAACAGTAATGCTCAATTTAGAAATTTTTAATTATCAAACAATTTTTATCCTTTCACACTATAATGAGTAACAAACAAATAATTAAAAATAAGTGACACAAAAACATTTCATTTAACACCCGCGAAAACCCTAAAAAAATAACATATATATATATATATATATATATATATATATATATATATATATATATATATGACATATTGTGAAGCCCCATCAATACATCTTCTCTCTCTATATATATTTATATTTTTACTTATATATATTATGCCATATACATATCCTTTATACGTGACCTATTTCATTGATTTAACTGTTTTTAATTACTTTTTATATACTCTATGTTGCTGTATACAACGTTGTTAAGCATAAAATAGATAAAAGTAACTTTCTTTAGCCCTACGTCTGACACCGTCGCAAATTTTATCCTTCTGTGGTTAATCATAGTACTTGTGCATTTGCTATCTCGGAGCTTTAAATAACAATACATTTATTCTTATTTCTAGAACGGCCCATTTCACACGCTTAGAATTTTAGCATTTATTTAGCTGCAGTTTTTAAAATGGATCGGAAATACGCTTTTAGGATCAGCTGATGTTTCATAAGGCTCTAGAATAACCTGTATCTATTCAAATGGAACACCGTTTACAGATTGTTCTGAAATGTATCCATTGTTCTATAACTCACTTGTCACAAAAAGAAGACAATTAATATGAGTTAGAAAATGTTTCAAATATAGGGATACAATCCTTTAAATGGTTGCAGAAAATAATACTATTCCAACAATAACAGGACACTAACGAGCATATATTTTTTAAAAATTTAAAAACCCTTGAATACTTTTAGGGTAAATCAGATATGATAACTCAAATAGGATAATATTTCGCCTTAAAATTAAATTTGCTAAACCTGTCTATATTTATATGTTTTTGTGATATTTGATTTGAGTTGTTTTTATAGGAACTGATGTGTACCTGTGCGCATTTTAAAAATAAATTCCTCGCCGAAGTTTATTAGCACTCTTAAGTTTTATGAAAAATATGAAGGTTTTATAAGATTTAATGTATATATTTATAAGAAGTTTTTAATGTAAATTACTTTTATTGAGCCGCTATTTCTAGCTCTGCGGCTGACTATTGAATGAGCGAATGCGCGATAGCAACTACAATTGACCGTATGCACGTAATTATTGGATGCGTTTCCATTGTTGCCATCCCTAAATTAATCATTTTTAAGTATTGCCAACATTAATTAACTTTCGTCATGTCATATTTTAATTTACGCACCATGATACTCGCACTTAATTGTTACAACAACTTTCATTCTAGTCATAAAGTCCCTAGTTATTTTTTTATAAATTAAGTTGTAAGCCTCTTTCTGAACTTACAATTTAACCTTAAAAACATTCATTTACCTACTATTGATTTGACAAGTTTAAGTTAAATGTAAAATACAAGTTTCAAAGAGGTGTTACCAAAGGGGACGTGGTTGTTGCAAAATTTCCCCAAAAATTTCAATGAAAGCAGTGTAGTAGACTAAAAAGAGGAACAAAGTAGATTTAAAGCATCCAAAGTCTCTAACATATTAGGTACTACACTATAGTCTTATGAGCGATTGAGTCACAAGAAAGCGGTTATGGAAAAAATTATTTATAAAACCCATTGTAGCGGTGGAAATTTAAATAGTGCAATATGTAATTGTCAACTTTATTGGTGGAATATCTCTGGCAGATGTGAAAATGTATTTGCCTTAGTAGTTTAGGAACTGCTTTATTTTATTAGATCTGGAACTTCTCGATTTTTTCCGACACGACTTTTATTCTTGCAATTTTTAATGCAGCACCTTATGCCACCACATATATCCCATTTTTGTTTTACATTTTCCGTAATTAATTTTAATTTTGTATCGTGACCGTAGAACAAGGATTTCTATCATGTCAGAACATAATCGTCAACCAATAAATGATGAAAGAATTATTTAATGTTTACCATTGGTAAAAAGTATTTGTTTGTCAAAAACGCATAATTAGGTGTATGATGAAGGTATCTTGCAGAGATTCGTGTAGACCTTTGTTTAAAGAATTGAAAATACTTACCATCCCGTCTCTTTATATTTATAAATTAGTTTTGTTTGTTAAAAAAAATACTGATGAATTTACAAGAAAGATTGATGTTTACAGATTGATGACAACAAGACATAGGAATGTTCTCAGAATACCAGTACACCACCATAGTTTTTATGAAAAAAGTCCATGTTATAACGCTATCAAAGCCTACAATGCCTTACCACAAGAATTAAAATCCATTAATAACATTCATTCCTTCAAAAATCAACTTAAATTATATTTACTTGAAAATACATTTTACTCTTACAGTGATTTTTTAAATGCATAAACTTTTGTTAGTAACTTCAATAGTGCAACTGACTATAATGTTTTCTACAGTTTTAGTTTTGGGTTGTTTTAGTTCTCTGTTTTCTTTTTGCTGCTCTCCTTGTTTCCATATATTTTATATTCCATTCCATTCCATTCCATTCCATTCCATTCCATTCCATTCCATTCCATTCCATTCCATTCCATTCCATTCCATTCCATTCCATTCTATTCTATTCTATTCTATTCTATTCTATTCTATTCCAATTAGTTATGAGTATTATGGCACATAATTTAAAATATGACATGACGATGCATTACTTGTGTTGGTAGTATTTTTTACGAATAGCAACATTGGAAACGCATTCAAAAATTACATGCATGTGGTCAAGTGGAAGCCAGAGCTCATCTCTTTCTAACTCATCCTAACAGATATCTATCTCTGTTCTTTCTTTGCCTATTTCACCCTTGTAAATTTCTACGATAAATGGAATATGATTAGGTTTTATAGATTCTGATTAACATTTTAGATTTAATTTTAATGTAAATTTCCCCTTCGGAACCTATGTATATATTTTTTTGTGGTATTTGAAGTATACTATTGTAAAGACTGATCTGTATCTATGCGTTTTCAAAATAAATTCCTCACCGAGGTCTATTAGCACTCGTAAGTTTTTATGAGAAATACGAAGATTTGTGGATATCTTTACAATGGGTTTTATTTAATGTGAATTACTTACTACTACTAGGAAGTTATGAATTACGAACCACTTATAATAGAATAAGGATTTTAAGCGACTGTGACTTTAATAATTACGTTTTACGTTTTAATATTCTGCCCTCTAGAAGCACACTTGAACTCATACTAAGCCCAGTAAGGGTACTTATTTCGATTATAACAGACACTGGACTGCTAGATGGCGCCTACTGACTGTGTTATATTTCACAATTTTAAGGGTTTCGAAATATATCAAATAGTCAAAGGATCCTCGTGTCGGTCGTTACCGCTACCTTTCACTCATGAGAGCTAACAGCTGGAAAATGCAGTCTGCAATTTAAAAGGTAAAAATTAAATAATTTAAAAAAAATTAAAGTTTAAAGAGAAAGAATCACTGTAATAATCTCCCCAACCCACTTTCCCTCTAATAACTCAACACCTTTCAGTCATCGACATTATCCTAAACAAAAATTACCCCCATTTCCTTGAACTTACATCCCTCTGCTTTTGCTAGGAAGCGATCATAATCCTGTCCACTGCACTATACAGAGGACGTACGAAAGTACCATGACTTTGACTAGATATGACTATAAGACGACAAATTGGTAACGATTTAAACAAGTACTAAATGACCGTACAAAAATAAATAATAATATAATAACAAGATAGACATTGGCGAACAAATACAAAAACTTACCTGTGGACATACAGTACACACGCGACAAGACGACGAAAAAATTTCAACTGAAGCAATGGCACTTGGCGATTCCAGATGAGATCATCAAGTTGAAAAATTTTTTAAATAAAATTAAGACACGGTGGCAACGACATCGTCGCCAAATAAACAGCCTTCGACTTAACGACATCGAACAGACTATACGTGACAAACTGGCATACCACAGGGAAGCTAGCTGGAACAATAAGATTTCGCAGCTCACGCGACAAGATAACTCCCTGTGGAGGATGACCAAGCTCCTACGTAACAATCGCGAATATATACCGACATTAATCGACGATGATGTAATATATAGCGCGGACAAAGATAAGGCGCATTGGATTGCTTTCTGCAACATACCAACACCACCTCTCCTAATTCTTCCCAGTTCCATGACCACATATTACACTTAATGATGGTCGAATTTACCCCTTCTACCCTATTTCATCCAGTAAACTGTCCAAACTCCTTATTTCTACAGCCGATCTTCGTAAAATAATTAAAACCACCCCTCAGTGGCTCAACTCGAATCCTGGCTAGGGTATGGATGTTTAGTGGTGTTCTTCATGTGTTACCGAGTTGGTAGCAGTGAACTAGACGAGGTTATATGAGAGACAACACGGCTAGTTGCTGTACCACCCCTGAATTCACCCCTGCGGCAGATGGCAATAGGGAATGGTCGTTGTAGAATTGTCTATGTGTATGTGTCCTGGTTGAGTGGTGGAATAGCTAATGCTAAACTCCGCCAGGACGTTAATCTAAACAAGGCGTTAAAAAAATCTCCAGTGCCAGACAATATTTCCAACCTCCTCCTAAAAAATCTCCCCCGTAAAATCCTAATCCAGTTTTCCTACATTATAATAAATGCCATACTCAGGACGCAATACAACCATGTTGCGTAGAAGGTGGCTATTGTGGTACCTATCCTGAAACCAAATAAGCCACCACACCTGCCGAGCAGCTATAGACCGATTAAACTACTCAATATAATGGGCAAAATTAGTAAAAAAGTCATCCTGTTAATTTTGATTAAATTAGTTGACAAAAAATCACTCATACCGATGCGGCAGTTTGGTTTCAGAGCGAGCCGTGGAATCTTTTCCTTGCCCACGTGGTCTGGGATATAATTTATGGGTATAATCGAAAACAGTGCACCGTCCTGTTGCTGCTGGATATCCAGCGATCGTCCGACTATATCTGGTACAATATAGTCATTGTCTCGCTTATTAAATATTACTTGTCTCAACGACAAATTATGGTGAGTTTGAATGGCTCCTGCTCGGATATCGGCCGGGGGTCCCTCAAGGCTCCATGCTCTCCCCTCTTCTTTCATAAATATATATACTTCCGACATTCCAGCTAATTTTACTGCTAAGCTCCTACTTTACGCTGACGACACCTTACTTTACGCCAACTTATTCTATGCACAGACTACGACGTACAAAATTAACTATCACCTGACAAAAATATTAAAATATTACGCTGACTGGAAAATAATGATAAACGAGACCAAATCGCAGACAATAACCTTCTACCACAAATTTACCTACATCGAGGCAAAAACCACGGTCAAATATCTAGGTATTTCTCTTGATGCTCGACTTTCTTTTGGACCACATATAACGTAGACAATTAACAAAACGCTCAGCAAGCTCTATCCGTTGTATAATCGGAGGAGCTTGCTGACAACAGACAACAAACTGACCATGTACAAAGTTATATTCAGACGCTTTTTGACTTAGAGGCGTACTGTCTCGAATATGATTTCAGACACACAGTGCGCACGACTTCAACGAACGCAAAACAAATTACTCTCTTCTCATCAACTCAAATCGCTATATCAGGATTAACGAACTACACAGAATTATGGGACTTTTGACCATTATAACAAAAACATCACAGAAATTATTCACTTCTAAGATTCATAGCTCCGAGCTGACGCGTGATATAGCAGATATAAGACATCATAACTATAGACATACACACAGAAACTAGTATTCTACGACGAACCAACGCTTGACCTCTGATCTCCTCTACCTTTAACCCTTCCTTCCATAGTCCCATTATCCTCCCAGCCGATTTTTTACGTCATTATCCTTCAGGTCCAAAAACATAATCTGTTTTAACATTTCAAATTTTTTCCTTCTATAAATTTCACTTTTTAATAGCATTAGTATTAGCTGAAACAGTTGTTTTTGTATATTTTTGCTGCACAGTATAAGGAGTAGGTACTCTCAGTTACCTGAATGTTTGTTTCGCCAATACTTTTAACCTATTGTCAGTGATTCACTGACTGCAACCTCAATAATTTTTCTGTTTCTATCTTAACAAGTCAGTCAAGAGGACTACTCTTCAAAGAAATTATATATATATATATATATATATATATATATAGATATATATATATATATATATATATATATATATTGTTATTATACATGATTTGCAGGAAACAACTACTCAGCGGGCAAATACCCCGACCTGCATTGAATTACACCTTACAAATCATGAAAAATTGGTAGCCAATGTCATTTGTCAACTCCCTGACCAGACATAGACCGGTTTCGAACTTATTAGTTCTCCTCAGTATGCCATAGGTCATGGAGCAGACAAATGACAGTGGCCAACCTGCTAGTCTTATACAGACTAATGTAAATGGTATAGTGGTGAGAGGTAATTGAATCATCTCATGTGGTCTAATGCTACTATACACCAGACATCATAGATGTCTCCGTGGTGCATAGCGACTTGCCATTTTGCAAGTACCGAGAGCGGCGACCTTCAGCCCTTGGTGGACTTAACCTATATACTGTTATTATACATGATTTGCAGGAAACAACTACTCAGTGGGCAAATACCCCGACCTGCATTGAATTACACCTTACAAATCATGAAAAATTGGTAGCCAATGTCATTTGTCAACTCCCTGACCAGACATAGACCGGTTTCGAACTTATTAGTTCTCCTCAGTATGCCATAGGTCATGGAGCAGACAAATGACAGTGGCCAACCTGCTAGTCTTATACAGACTAATGTAAATGGTATAGTGGTGAGAGGTAATGTCGATGATCGACTCCTCCAGGAGTCACGGTTACCGTTTAGACAACCGTGACTCCTGAAAGAGTCGATCATCGACGTGGGAGAGCGCCCGGAAGTACAACAACACTTCATATATATATATATATGCTGTTTTTTTTCAGTTCGGGCTCAGTTCGAGCAACGAGGAGCAGCAGTAGGCAGCTTTCAGTGAGAAACTGAAGATGGCAGATGAGATTCTGCCGAAACATCGTTTAGACAACCGTGACTCCGGGAAGAGTCGACCATCGACGCGGGAGAGCACCCCGGAAGTACAATAACACTTCATATATATATTTATATACCGGGTGAACCAGAAATACCTACCCTTTTTTCTACAGTTTTAGAAATAAAATTCTGAAATTTAGGAAATCAAATATAGGTATCAATGACCACATTTTGACCATTTGGTGGTAAAAAATCACTTCCGGTATGGCCGGAAATTGCCACAACTTTCTTATTTCAAATAGAACCCTGTCTATTTAAGTCACTTTTCTCATTAAGCTGTAATTTCTCTTTCCAACGCTTTTTTCAGATTTAGAATCGGATGAAAAAATAACCTTGGTAATGGCGTTTATTTACTATTTCTAGTTTGCTTTAGAATTTAAGAACAAATTAAAGAAATTTCGAAGTAGACTTTCAATTTAAATAGACGGGTATGTCTCAACAAATTAAATGTAAAATTGGCCTACTTTGTTCATTTGTTTGGATTTAGAAATGTTTTTCCCATTTTGCTATTTCATGGAAATTCAATTTGTCATAACTCCAATTCCTCAAACAGTACCTTGTATGTTTTTTTTTTTTTATCAGATAGAGTGGTAAATTTACTTTAGATTGGTTTTCCCGATTAAAAATTGAATATAAATTAAAATAAATATTAAGTTTTTTGTAGAAGCTTTTCGAATTATGTGTCCAATTTATAAGTTACGAAACCTATCTGGATAGCAAGTTACTAAATTTATAAATATTATAATTAGAACAATACAACACAACTAAATACCAAACCTGTAACAGGTGTTCAAAATGACGTCCACCCATTTCAGAAGACTTGTGCACTCTTCGAATTCTGTCATAACACTTTGTAACATGACTGGAGTTATGGATTCAAAGGCAAATAAAATTTTATTTTGGAGTTCTTCAAATGTTGCAGACGGTGTACTTTGTCCTTCAGATAACCCCAAAGAAAAAAATCAGCCAGCTAGAAATAGCAAATAAATGCCATTTCCAAGGTTATTTTTCATCCGATTTTAAATCTAAAAAAAGCGTTGGAGAGAGAAATAAAAAAGTTGTGGCAATTTCGGGCCATGCCGGAAGTGATTTTTTTATCACCGAATGGTCAAAATGCGGCCATTGACATCTATATTTAATTTCCCAAATTTCAGAATCTTATTTTTAAAACTGTAGAAAAAAGTAGGTACTTTCTGGATTACCCGGCATATAGTATTCTTTTTTTGTTCAAATGTAATAAAAGTTGGCATATGGCTCAAACTTTCAATGCAAAATATTTTATGCAAATAGAATTTTTCCTTAAACCTTAACAGAATGACCAATTTACCTACAATGATTTGTTTTCGTTTTAGGTTAACTTCGCGAGTTAGATCCCGTTTGAACTGTAAGTTGGTAAAAATCCATTTTAAGTCAAGCAGACCGAGACTGCAGAAAATGAAAGCAAAGCCGAACTAATTCGCGGAGAAGATATTGATCTGTTGGTTTTTTTAATAGGACGAACCTAATCCTATCAGCCAGAAATTTTGTTAAAGACAATTGGTAAGGGAAATGTGGAGACACGAATGTATTCTTCTAATAGCTTCGACAGGTATCCAGTTTTCTTAAGAACATATTTTATTTTCGCACGGCTTCAGTGGATGCAACATAAGAAAAGAAAACTGCAAATTATAAAAATGTTCGAGAAACACCGATCAACTGAATTATTTCAACTGGAAAACTGCCCTCCACACACATTATTTGAAAATGGAATACCTACGTGTTCTTTTACAAATACATAATGTTAAAAAATCTGAGCGTATTGACAATAATTATAAGTACACACAATTCGTCTAATCAACAGACTGACGCAATTATCATTTCTTCCACCTACAAACACAGTAGCATGTCAACATATCTATCGTGTCTATTTCCAGATCAAAACTTGGTTAGGGAAGGATTTACAACGTGGGAAATGGAGGTGGGTTTTACGCAACGAGATCCTGGAGCCGACAACAACATTACTGCCACCAGCACCGGTCGAACTGTTGACTATAAATCCCTCCAATTGCAAAAAAGGTTTTGGCGTGAACTGTGGATGTAGAAACGTAGGGTTGCAATGATCCACACTTTGTGACCAATATCACGGACATGCCTCAACGCTTCATCAATATCAAATTATTTTGATGGAGAAAGTGAATTTGTTCCTGAGGTCTTGAGGTCTTATAGTCAAATATGACGGATCAAGGATGACGATAATGAATGATCCGGAAATTATTAAATTTGAGTGAACAGAAAAAGAGGCCGACGATGAAAAAGAGGAATCTTGAGACGCATGCCTACTGGTTGTGGTATTCAGAGGTGGACCGAGTAGTCTCTGATACCATTCATTAGGAGCTTGTAAAACCAATTACATCAATACATGGGCTAGGCCTATCGGGAATACCATATTTAAAAAAAACACGCCTTGTATTCTACCTCAAAGGTGTGGAAACGAATGTATTATTTTGTTATTTATTCTTTATAAACCATATTTATTACTTATAATGTATTTCAAATATTTAATTTCAATGCTTACAATTTGTACAACTTTATAATATCTCATTAATTTCTTCTTTAAAAATAATATTTATAAATAACTTTATTTTTTAAGTTTATTAACAATAATATTTTTATTATAATTAACTTTGTTGTAAAGTGTACTATGCATCTGGGTTCGCAGTTTACATAGCGTTATCCTGTTAACGGATGCGCGCTTTCTCTCTCTCTCTCTCTCCGTGCTATATCTCGAAGGCGGTTAGTTTTACGAGAATTATGCATGTAACCAAACTTGTAGAGAATTTTATGATCTATGAGTTTTGTAACAACCTCTAATGACATGCGACACATAGGGAGCGAGATATTTGCAATATTTATTTATTTGTTGATTTATTTATTTATTTATGTATTTATTTATCGAAAATCATCTCAATGCACACAAAAGACTTACATTCGTCAGCAATAATATATGTTTAATATAAAACGTTAAATACAAGATACAAAATGTAGTATACAGAACACAAAATACAAATGTATAATAGGTAGTCAAAAAATATATAAAATACAGAATACAATATAAAATATGTTTATTATTACACAAAGAGGGAATTATCCTCAAAAAGCAAAAACTTCATTTAAATAATAGAATGCCCTAGAATATGGCTTGGAAGTTTATTGTATAATGTAAACTCTGCTTTAATTTTTGAGTTATTCTTGTATCATAATGGTGAGTGTCATTATGTATAAGAAATTTTACTGATGGTGGATTGACAAAATCACAATGTTTTAGTGTAAATATGCATTTCATAGTTTTACTCTCATTGAGGTGAAGCTGATTTGCTGTAAACCATGAGGAGGCTTCCGATTGTGTTTTATTAATTGAATTTAAAAGTTGTTTTAGGTTATTATGTTCATCCAAGGTAGTCGTGTCATCTGCATATAAAACCAGCTCACTATTCGGAAGACAATCATTTATGTCGTTTATGTATATCAGGAACAGCAACGGGCTCATTATTGATCTTTGCAGCACTCCATATTAGATTGAACGTAAGTTGGAGTTTTTGTGATTGTAGTGAACCAATTGCTGTCTTTGTTAAGATATGATTGAATAAGTTTCATGCTCAAGTGATTAAATCCATAAAAATTTTGTTTTAAAATTAACGCTTTATGTGCTATACAATCAATCATCGAAGCCGTTGGATATCTTGGAAATAAGCGTTAAAATTGCCAATTTGGTGTTACCTTTTTGTCTGAAACCAAATTGTTTATCAATGAATAAGTTGTTTTCAAAATATTCTGCTATTTGTTTGGCTAAGAGCCATTCCACTATCTTCGCAATGATAGGAAGTAAAGATATTGGACTATAATTACTCGGGTCCTCCGGGTTTTCTTTTTAAAAATTGGGATTACGTTAGCAATTTTTAAAAAGTTAGGAAATTCACCTGTCTTTATAGATAAATTTATTAAGTGAGTTAAAGGGGATACACAATCAAGATTTTAAAATATTTAACTTTAAAGTCATACGATTATACCCGTAATCTGGCATAGGTATATATAAACATGGTCACCTCAACGTCTGTTGCGGAGAACTGACGTATTGAACACTTGGCCAAATATTTTCAAGAGTAGGTACGCAAAGTGATTAATCGGAATTGTCTTCATAATATACTCTCAAATAGATACATTCACTGAAGGTAACTAATTATATTATACGTTGAAGTCCCTTAATAAAAGTTATTCGAAAAAGTACAATGTAGTGTCAGTTAAAATTTTTAAAAATCTAACAAGGACAAGGTGTGTACGTAAAATAATAGCCTTTTAGCGTCAACACCATCTGGCATCTATGTTGAAATCAGCGAATGAAATAATATAATGGTACATACAGCATCAAGAATTGCAACTACTATGGTCATCTAGTGGCTAATAGGGAAACTTAGATATTTAGAGACCAAGATTGTTTTGGATGCCACGCCGCCAAATACAAAATTCCATTCAATAGCTTGACATTTCATTAAAATTAAAATGTATTTAAGAATATCGACAAAATGGATTATAAAGATTGTTAATTAGAAATGAGACAAGGTGTAGAATGAAAAAACGATTAGTGGAGTGCATTATTATTAAACAGAATACTTGGCATATTTTTACATATCGCTTTTAGTAGTAATATAAAGCTATTCTTTATTATTTAAAGATAAGTTTAATAATAGGGAAGCAATTTATCAAGAAAATTATACATAATATATTTACTAAGTATTAATTTAAGAATATAATGTACCTTTTTACAGAAAAGTAATACTGTTAATAATGTCAGTAATTTAAAATTAATATAATTTTGATTAATTATCTAGAGTGGAGAATGATATAGTAGAATCTGCAATAAAAACAAGCTCCAAATTATAGACGAGAAAAATTCCTTCCAATATAGTTGAATAAACAATAGTACCATGATCTTTAGCCACCAAAGTTGGGAAATACTATAAGCTGTTTAAAAATTTAAACCAAAAAATAGTGTTGCCCTCAGTGACTCTTATTATATTGTTATTTTTAGTATAAAAAGCAGAAGATACAAATCTATGAAATTTAATTACAATTATTGAAAAATGCCTTCTTTGAATATTGTTACGCTTTTCCTCTGTTCCGACCAAAAGAATGCTCAAAATAGAACAAAAGCACAGCATATTGGCGAACGGCTAGCTGGTATAGTCCGTGAGCTTAGATGGGCCGTAAGCAGGTAAAAATCAATTTTTTTATTTATATGGAAAATATGTGTTAATCAGTCCAACTTTTTGTTAATAAAAAGAGAACAATTTAAGGTAAATAATTAGTGACATTTAAAGGGCGCCATCTATAGTTTGTTCAATGTTGCTCTTTGAATTTTCAAAACAAATTTCTATAGAAAAATTTGAATTATCTGAAATGTTCAATAAAATGACAGTAATTTAAAATAAATGTATATTAATAGAGAAAATTGATGATTATTGTGATTGTTATTAAAAAAATATGTACAAGAAGAATATTTGTTATATAATAAATATCTAGGAGTCGTTGAAATTAATTCAATTTAACAATTAAAATAGACATTACCAAGTTGCTTATTTAGAGATGGTCAATTCTGAAGAATAGTTCCCTACTAGTTCCGGCTTCCAGTAGTCTTGACCCTTGTCGATCTATTGGTGATGGAATCAGTTCACATTACAAGAGGTAGTTCGGTATCAAAGCATAAATATTTTCTGGTACTATATTTTAATAAAATGTAACAATTCCACTGGGGAATTTAGGTAGTTACGTATCCTAGCAATAATACGTACTCCAAAAAAATATATATATCATAATCTTAAGTATGATAATTAAACCTCAAAATATTCTCTAGGTCGCTATTTAGAGAGAATATTATTGTATAGAAAACTAGAGGCAGAAATTATAATTATAAGGAGTAATAATTATCAAGGATTATAATTATATAAGACAGGATGAATCATATAATAATAAATAATAATAAATAAACACCACAGAAATTAGACAACCCCCAATTCCAGAGGCCAGGGGCTTGTGCGGAAGGGGGTTACACATTCGTACAACCATTTCCTCCTACAGTGTCAGTGCCGGAGCCAGGATTCGAACCCGGTGGTGCGATGCCTGTGTGATTAATAGCGACTGCCACCTCGCGCCTTAACCCACGCGGCTATCGACCAGACATATATTAAATATGAATTTAAATTTTTGATTTTCAATTTGAATTGAATTTTAAATTAATCTCAAATTGAATTTTTAAATTGGTATGAACTGAAGTCATGCGGGACAAAAGAGAAAAAATAAATTAGTAACACTGATTGATAAATGTGAAACTATATAAAACATTACAGATATAATAATTTAAAAAAAAACGATAAAAAAATAATGTTGAAATAACAGTTACTGATATTTTAATTATTAATAAAAAATTTGCCTCTTTCTGATGTAAACACACGATGAATTTACGAAGCCAAAGCTGTAATGTTGAAAAATTACTGTAATTTCGTGAATGAGTTCTAAAGTGGTCTTCCAATTTCAAAAGTCGAATAGAAAATTATTGTTCTATGCCACTATTTGAATAAAGAAAGCTAATTTCGTATAAAAAATGAACCAGTAAAGAACTTTATAAATTGAAAGAAACTAAGTTAAAATAGCAGGTTTTGAAACATAATAATTACAATTTCGGTATATTAACGAAAGTAAAGAAACCTGCTATCTAGCTAGTGCTTATATCAATGGTTTAAAAATGCATTTTATAAAAGGTAACGCTATCTGGTATTGTATTATGCAAGTTTTACTACTATGCAAAAAACCGTTCTGTAAATACTAAACTATTAATTTCTATATATTAGATCTGCGATAATAAATGTTGATTTGTTATGATTTATTGCAATTATTGGATAACCTATAAATCATAGAGGTAAGTAAATATTTAACATTTTAGCCTAAATATTAGGAATAATGGAAAGTATGAATTGACATAATATATACCTGTATAGTTTCACATTAATTATAAAGTGTTAACAGTAGTTAAATAAAGTTACGTTTTAGGATGAAACCGTCTGAAAGAACTGGGAACTGTACAAAAATAAAAATGATAAAATGAAATAAAATATAACTAAAGTATGATTAATATACAAGGCTTACTAAAGTATGGTATTAACAATAACAGTACAAAATAGTTATACACTATATTAACAAATAGTTGTAATCTTCAGTGGATTTCAGCTACAAAAATCCACCTATGTGTTATACAAGGCGTGTTAAGCATAAAGAATATGAAGAAATTTGAATAAATGGTAAATTTGATTATTCAAATGTTACAATATCTAGCAGATAATTATCATACATTCAAAATCTAATATGAAAATTTTTAGATATACTGTTGATCTAAATCTGATCACACTAGTATATCAATAAAGTCAAATTAATGAAAGGATTATGGCACTGACTTCGCCCTAGGAGAAATCATTAACAATTTTGAAAGATGTAGTAATAGTATCATTATTTAACATATTTATGTATAATATCAATATAAAAGTCATCTATTGTTATGTTGTATATTATTGTTGTTATTGATCGAAATCTGTTCCTAAGTACCTACACTTTTATTGTGTGAAAATTACATTTGATAAGCTTGAAAATTAAAATATTGCCAAGAAACTATAAACTTGAAACATAATCTTTCATTTATGCTTTTTTAATAATGTTTTAATTTTCAAACGTATCAAATGTATTTTCAGACAATTATTACAATTAAAGTGTGCTTATGATCAGATTTGGACCAAGAGTATGTATAAATAAGAAGAGGTGATTTTTTATTGATATTAAATATTAGATATTGAGTGTATGAAAGATTACTATCTCTTTTTTGAGACGGTTATCGATTTCTCGTAGGCTGTTATCATAATCTTTTCATTGATTTAACTTTATTAATATGCTAGTGCCATCAGATTTAGAACAACAATATATATAATGAGTTTTTGTATTAAATTTTGAACGTATCATCTGCTCTGCAAAATACCCAAAAAAGCATTTTTAATTCATTGTGACAACAGAAATAAAAGATGTCATTTTTTAGTCACAATAACTCGGAGCTCTTAAGTTGGATTAGACACAATAAAATCGATTTAAAAAAAAAATATCTTATTGGGTTGGTAAGGTATAAAACGTAATTTTCATTAAAAATGTAAAATATCACGCGGACACCGCTTTTTCATTAATTGGTAATGCTCAAGTTTCATACAGATCTGAGTTGCACCTGTCCGCCAAATGTCTTGAAAATCTTAAGTTATGTACTTACACAGGAACTGCCAGACGGACATTATTTATTCCTGGGATAGTGGCAAATATGGATAATAAATTTAAATATTACATATTTGAATAGTGCTATAGTAAGTCATTAATAATTAATACTGAGAAAATAGCGTATATATAATAAAATAAAAAACAGAAACAGAATGGTGGATTTACATTTTAATATACCGATAGCAAATGCTTTAGAATTATCACAAACTACGAAATTCTAAGAAACACCTTTAGATAAAATATTAACATTGGGTTCTAAACAATTACTCTATATCTGTCCAAAACTATCTAAATCAACATGTACAATCATAAATACACAAGTCATATATATTTGGGTAAAAAAACACTCCAATACTAGCGGTAATATAGATGGCGGACGGTTTGGTCAAAAGCGAGCCTCAGAGCAAGCTTACAGAAAAAATAAAAACAAGAATATATATTGATATGTAGGAGCAACAGGTATCATAAGTGTAAAATATATGACACCGTACCAAATACACTACATTCAGAAGGAGAATTTTAGAGAAGAAAAATATATGTAAGTACGTCAGGTGCCTATTTGGACATGGAACCCTTAAATGCCACATATTTAAAATGAACCTAATCGAAAATGCCTTCTGTGATTGTGATCTGAACCCGTGCTTGCATAATATTATAGCAATTATATTCTTAATGAGTTAAGCTGGTAAACCATGGCATCTAGTGGAGTAAATTTCGGTCCGATAGGTTCCGTTTTTTTTTATTAACGTAGAACCAGATTAAACCCACATATTCTGGTTACATATGTTATTGGCTATGCAGAAGTGACTATTTACGACTTTTTTGGCTGGTGCTGATTTTTTTATTGATAAAAAAGACGAAAACTTCGTATTTTATGAAAACTTTTTCTTCTATATCATTCAATATCTCAAAAACTATTAGAGACAACGACTTGATTTTTTTTATTTGACGTCTTTTCAATTATGCGAAGTTTATAATTTTTTTCGCAGGATAAATTAGAATATTGACCACTTCTAATCAAATGCCGACAAAAATATTTATTTTACAGTTTTTTTATACATCCAGTGAAACAAATGAAGCTAAATACTCTAAAAAGTTAAAAAAAAATTAGATATACATGAAACGCGATGGTTTTTGTGATAAGATCCTTATCACAAAAGCCGCGCCATCCGCATATTGCTAGCCCGCCAATTGTATTGAACGAATAGCACTTGTCGACGCGTGGAATTTTATGCAATCTGATATATAGGTTGTTTTGTTATTACTGTAATTCACAAAGCAAAAGTGGGCAGCAGGCTTTTGAGATCCACAAAAGGTGTTATTAAGTGTAAAAATGAGGAACTAAGAAATCTGCATGCTTTAAACGCAACCAACCGAGATGAGGCAGATTTACGAATGTAGGTACTACACACTTTGGCTGACTGCATACAAAGTGAGAACATTTTAATAAAATCGGTAGATACTGATGTTCTCCTATTACTAATACACAATTACAAAGTAATGCCTCAACTAAATAGGTGTTATCTATTCACGAAATTAGAGCACAGTGCCAATAAATGTTACGTATCAATATATATTTCAAGAAATTTGGAAGAACCAATTTGTTGGCAATGTATTGTTTAACTGAATTTAACAAAAACAATTCTTCCATAGAGTAATTCCATAGAATAGACCTCCAAGTGAGTTGTTCATACTGAGTAAAAACAAACAATGTCTTATTTGACTAAATTCTTTAATCTTGTGCGACCGGTTTCGTGAACTAACACTTGCTTCACATCATCAGGCCACAAGAATTTCTATAAAAAATTGTTAAACAAAGCATTGTCAATAAAATAAAAAATTGTTCATCAAACATGTCAAATAAAGTACCAAATGCAAATTATAATTCTTATTTTTTTCTTTCTTGTGGATTATTAAAAATGAATAAGCACTCAAAATATTTAACAACACGGAGTACCTGCTGTACTCTGTGTTTTTAAATATTTTGAGTGCTTATTCATTTTTAATAATCCACAAGAAAGAAAAAAATAAGAATTATAATTTGCATTTGGTACTTTATTTGACATGTTTGATGAACAATTGTTTATTTTATTGACAATGTTTTGTTTAACAATTTTTTATAGAAATTCTTGTGACCTGATGATGTGAAGCAAATCTTAGCTCACGAAACCGGTCGCCATTAAAAGATTAAAGAATTTAGTGAGATAAGACATTGTTTGTTTTTACTCAGCAAAAACAATTCTATTCATAAAATTGGTAAGAAAACAGCATTTGATGTTTTATTAAAGAGTACTTGCAACATAAAAGATTTATCAAATCTTTCGTCGCTACCTGAAAAAAAGAGGTTGGTAATTAGTAGACAATATATACTTCATTCATATAGAAATAAGGACAAGGATACGTGCTCTAATAAATTCCGCGTACAAATGACCACCAAACCTAATCGAAAAGCAGCTGAGCTTCCTCCCACTGACGATGCATTTCAACAACATTTATATTATTTATCTCTACTTATAACAACAACATATGCTAACATTTTAGAGGTATGTACCAGTTAGAAAACTGTTATTCAAATCACATCGAGAATGTTGATGTTGAAAATCCAAGTAAACATGGAAAATTAATATTGGGGATCAGTATTTGCTACACAAGACCTAATACCTTAGTAGGTAAGGAAAGCATTATCAATTCTTTTGCAACGATAAATTAACTCCTATATAAAAAAGTCTATGTGACAGTCACATTTTGTCACTTTGACAATAGCAAACATGTAATAACAACAACAAGTTTGAAAGGCTCTACTAATTGTAAACGTACAGATTGTCGCAACACTATACCAACGGAATAGTTGTTGATTCTGATTCAGGATCTGAAGATTATTAAACAGCTGTTTTTAATACAAGTATATTTAACAAAATATATAAGTCAACGCAGAGTTGATAAATTATTACAAAAATAATAAATGTGTAGTAAAGTAAAGATACCTACTGCAAAAGTCTAGTACTGTTTCCTAAGAAAGGAACTCGATTCATTGCCACCAATTAAGGTGCACAATGTGCGTCTCCAAGTCAATTGAAAACAATGTCCTATAATTTGTATCAGACTACCTCTTCAATCGGAAAATGCAAAATAAAAAATCTGATTGCGATAAGCCCCCAGCAGACAGATTAATCCTAAAGAAAGGACTACAGTGCAGGGCTGTTGTGCATTGCCAACCGTAGACTAGTTTCGAGCTTGTTAGCTCTCTGGAATTGGTTGGGAGGGTGGTCAATAAAAATTATTGAACCACAGCACTTAGGCCCCCCATTGGGTCCCTTGTACATCCTCCCTGTAGGCAGACCCTCGCCTAGGCCTCCAATCTTGTGAAATAGGTGGTGATGCTGCCTAGGGGCATCTCCCTTACATCGACCAAAGTAGGCCAACGTTCTCCCAAAATGGATTCTCTGATTCATGAGACGGCAGAACAATCACAGAGTACATGTTGAACCGTATCATCTTCTTGTTCACAACCTCTACAGAGAAGTGTTTCGTTTAATTTCATATTATGGAGATATTTCCCTAACGGACAGTGTCCAGTTTGGATTCCCATTATAAAACGTATGTTCCTTCTGGACATTGCCAGGTAGTCCATTGCTGTACTCTCGTTGGGACATTTTAGTAGTTCCCTAGCAAGCTGACAGCTGTTTGTTTCATCCCACAGTTTCTTGAATTCATTGTGGGTGTTCTCTTTAATTATTTGTATTATCGCCGTGATCGCTAACAGACTGGCCGGGCCTGGTCCAAAGATACTTAGGCCAGCTGCCTTCTTAGCTAGTCTGTCGGCTACTTTGTTGCCACTACACGGTGCGTGTACTTTCACCCAGCATATTCAGGCTGGAGGCACCCACAAGTCCTTGGTGATATTCCCATACTGCTCCTGTGGTAATTTTGTAACTTCTCAGGGCTAGTAATGATTGTCTACAATCTGTGTAGATCCTGATTGTTTTACCCGTAATTTGTCTACGGACAATCTCTTGCGGATATGATTATGCCCGCCAGTTCCGTTTGTACTACGCTGGCTCGCACATCCATAGCCCATTTATATTGGATTTGCAGACTTCTGGAGTATATTCCACATCCTGTCCCATCCTTCTTTTTTGATCCGTCTGTGAAGATGTTGATTACACCTTCGCTAGCAGCCTCGTTCTCACTATTCGTCTGTATTATGTAGGGTCTGTCAAAGACAAACCGGGGACAAATGCCATCGGTGCATAACTGCAGAAGAGGCGTCTTTCTGACAGCCTCATTCCACAGGCGACTTCTGGCCTCTCCACAGCCTACATTTGGTTGTATGCCAACAGATTTGAAACGTACTAAGGCAACAGTCAGAGCCACGTCTCCTGGATATATATCTAGTTTTGGCTGACACAGCATTACCTCCATAGCTCTCTGCACTTGGCTGAGCTTGACCTTAGCTATAGTCTGTTTGCTCTTAGGCCACCAAACCACAGCTCCATAGGTCTTATGATGGCAGTGTATATCCACATGACCACTTTGGATTTCATTCCCAAGGTTTTCCCCACGATCTGCGGCACTCCTCATAAGAGATGTAAGCCTTCTTCAGTCTTCTATCTATGTGAAGATTCCATATTAGTATGGCATCGAAGGTCACCCCAAGGTATTTTACTTATGATGCGAAACTTAGTGTTGTATTCAGGAGAGCAGGCGCCTTCAATGCTCATAGTTTCCTTTTCCTTGTGAAGAGAACCATCTCCGTCTTCCTGGGATTGACAGACAGAGTGTTCTTTGCACCATTTTTTAATTATTCTTAGGGCCCCTGCATTCTTTCACAAAGGACTCCTTCTAATTTTCCGCTAAGCCATGATTGTTAAATCATCTGCGTAGGAAATTGTGTGGAATCCTTCTGAATTAAGGCGGCACAACGAGGTTCCATAGCAGTGGTGATAATCACACCTCCCTGCGGACAGCCTCTCTTCGAGATCATGTTGGATATCCAGCTTCCGATGAACGTGGGGACATTCTTCTCCACTAGGGCCGCTGTAATTTTTGGAAAGGTGGTTCTGTCGAACGCACCTTCTATGTCTATGAAGACACCTAGGGTGGACTCTTTATTGTTCAAGTATCTCTCAATCCGACTCGCGACTGCATTTAAGGCGGTGACGGTGGATCTTGCCAGGGTGTATGCATGCTGATTAAGATGTAAAGGGTTGTTTTTTTACTACAACATCCTTTATGTATCGTTCGCATAGCTTCTCCATCGTCTTGAGTAAGAATGAGGTTAAGCTAATATGTCTATAAGGCTTTAGGGGTGGTATAGTCCATCCGCCCTGTCTTTGGCTTGAACACAACTTTCACCTCTCCATATCTCTGGAATATAAAGGTGTGCTAAGCACGCCCTAAATACTCCAACCAGGTGCGGCAGTAATTCATCCAGTCCCCATTGCAGTAGGGCGGTAGATACCGTCAGTGCCTGGCGACTTAAAAGGGGAGAAGCTCCATATCGCCTATCTTATTCTGTCCTCACTCACTATTTGGTTGGCCATTTGCCAATCCAAATCCGAGGGTTGGGTGTCGACTTCGTTTGCCCACTCCTTCCGTTCTGTTATTGTTAAAGAACACGCCAAAACTCTCGATGAACTTTTCGAAACTGTAACAAAATCCATGCTTCACGTAAAAATGCCGCTGGAAGAGGTTTCTATACATTAAATCACATTTTCGCTATATGGAGCGTTTTTTATACTAAAATCTTGGAAACTCATCAAGGAGTGTAATTTTAGAAAGTGTAGTAAATGTCGCTGCACGAGGACGTAATGTCGCCCAGACCACAAAATTTAGAAGGTATAACGAAAACCGAAAACCCTTTTATGAATCCACATTGTGGAGCACGGCAACTCATGCGTTGTGTTAAATATGAGGACAAGTTATCCAGTCTCTAGTCAAAGTATTTCGAGAGTTTTAGCGAAAATAGCCCTTAGCGTCGAGGCTGCCCTATCATTCTCTAGCAGTCAATTTTTACGGGAAAATGATGGGTCTTAAGCGTATTTGCCCTAAACCGGTTCTTCAGTGATTCGGTGTTAGAAAAGTATAGTTACCGTGTACTCAGAACGTGCATGGGACCGCCTTGCCTGAACGTATGAATCTATAATTGCAGAATATAATTCAAAGTCGTTGCAATTCAAGCATTTTTAAGCTCCGATCAAAATTGATATTGAATTGAAAATACGTCAATAGAGAGGCAAGCAAAAGCCCACCAATATTATAAACATTGAACTTTTTACTGAATCTTTTTGTATAATCGTTAGCTATAAACCGCACATTGGATGGTAGTTGGTTACATTGTGAGTCGTTCCGTTCCTCACTATGTGTTGTACACGAGCTAGACTATACTTTGTCGCTAATTCCTGTACCATAACTCCTTTTTAATAAGCGGCTTTTACTTCCGTTGCTAATGGCAATGCACGGCTAAATTTTTTATTTTTATTTTTTTTATAGTTAATCGACGTTTGAAGAAAAAATAATATGTCCCACATGGAGTAAAAGCCACATTTGTGACTCTTCACAAAAGTATCACTTTTACTCCTAATAAAACAATATACTATTCATGTCGAGTAAAAAATGTTATTTTTTCTACTCATATAGGTATGTTTTCCGAGAGTGAGTTTATCTGAATTCATAGTTTTCGATATGCAATAACTTAAAAGTTTCATCTAATTCAAAACTAACTATGACAGTTTATATTACTAATTGTTTATTTAATATTTTACATTCTTTCCTAATAATTCTCTGCGGAAATGTAAAGACCGTTAAAGTACTGGGAACGCAGCAAAACATACCTCCCCTGTTTTCGAGACTGAGGAATACGATGGTAGTTTATACCCCAATTTGGCGCAAACCATACCTTTATGCAAAAAACACCCCCTTTTCGGTTTATCGCATCTGGGCATGCGAGGCTTGTTGGATCAGGATATTTTTGCTCAATTTCAATATCAATCAATCAATATAATTGAGCAATTATCAACCATAAGCCACCCTGCCACACCCCAAAAACAATCTAAAAGAAATGGTATACCCCGTTTTCGAGGACGAGAAATACGATGGGAGCAATATTTTCTCAGAGGTGGATAGTAAGAAAATTCCGATCCGACAAGCCCTCGCACGCCCGGACCCGAAATTTTGTCGGTTAGTGAAAATTTCACTACATGAAACAGACGAGGTATCATTTTAATTTCTCAAGTGAAAAAATTATAAAGTTAGGACAGTTAATATAGCGTAATTTGAAGTGCTGATACAACATCTTTAAAAGAAAAAAGTTCAAGTTTATATCTCTAGCAGTCATCGAGATATTAAGTGATATTACAAAAACATTTTTTCTGGAAATTCGAAATATTTGTCTTTTTTGTCAATAAAAAAGTTCGGTCGTAAATAGCCATTTTGAATACCTAATAATACACTAAATATATCAGTTCAATCTGGTTCTACGACAGGTGTTTTTTTTCGAGAATGGAGCCGTCTTTTTACTTGAAATTTATTCCACTAATTTACAAATAGTCTTCCTAAGACATTTTTTTTTAATTCGTTAAGCTGTGCAATGTAGAGATTCTCTCTGCAATTGCAATGCGAATTGTTGTGCCCATTTCAGAACCGGGAGGGCGGATCTGGTTCGACGTAATAAAAATTTAATCTAAGCCTAACTCCTTTTGATAAAATACAATTTAAAATAGGCAATAAGTTTAAAACCATCAAAACAGCTTTAAAATACTTAAAATTAAAAGTATCATTGTTGGCGCACTACACTGATTTAAATTTCGTAGTTGGTGCGTGTACCTCAACTTAAATGAGAGTTTTATTGAAATCTGGATTTTGAATGAAATAATGAAGGATATAATTTTGACAAAGATTCATTTCGCCTTGAATAGTCAACGCTCCAGTTGGAACTCTTGAAACTTTTCATTCGTGAATAACAATTGACAAATGACTTGTACAACTCACAATTTTGATCAGTATTAATATTAGTAAAGGATATGGTTGCACTATTTTATATTACTACACTGATATTCTCACTTATTTGTGATTATCGATTTAACACAACAATATGGTTTTACACCTTTAGGCTTTTTATTTTTATTTTATTTTATTTAATATTATTTTCAGGTTACACCAAACAAAATGGGCAAAATTGAACGATCAAGAGTTGGTCAGTGGGATAATTCTTTTTATGAACATATAAGAAAGAGCCAATTGACTGCTTAAAATTTTGGATCTGTCATAAAAAGACGAAAAACGGCAAAACCAGAAAATCTGGTAAACAATATATTGGGATTAAGTATGCGCGGTCTGATCCTATGAAATATAATAAAATTAAAGAAGCTCTACAACAGTTTGCTGCGTTGAAACAACAAGCAAAAATTCAAAAATCAGACATATTCATTTACAAAAAATACGGATATTAAGCTGCCTCTCCTGATGGTTAGTTTGCAAGTATTGTAAAAATATGATTATATTCAGATTAAATAAATTAATAAGTATATAGAGGCATTCATTATATCTAATTAGTTGACAATATTCTACATATTTATGGGTTTAATTTGATGTCTTTGACGCCGATTAAATAAAGAGGTTAAATACATTCCCATTGAAATTATTCATCCCCGATTCTTTGATTTGTATAACATAACGACTATTTAAAACCTACTTATTAAAAGTCACGTTATATACCAAGTTTTTTATTTAAGCTCTTGTAGATGTTAATGGAATAATAGAAATTAAAGAGTTATAATATATAAGGTTCATAAATTGACAAGTCCTTGGAAGAAGCTCGTTTTCTTTCTTACTTTTTTTTCATAAATAAACACTACAGAAATTACACAACCCCCAATTCCAGAAGCCACGGCTTGTGAGGAATGGGGTTACACAGTGCGATGTCCGCGTAATCAATCGCGATTGCCACCTCGCGCCTTAACCCATTCGGCTATCGACCAGACAAACAACTGCTAAAACAAATAAAACTGTATGTATAAATGTATCCAATCCAAATTCGATTAAAGTGAAATCATAATTATTATTGCCAGGTCAAATATAATTTTATAATACATCAGAAGCACTTGATAATATAACTCTACAAAAGTCCAAGGGTAGTTAAGTATTACCTACTAATAACTCGACTCATAAAGACTTATGCCAAACGCTTTTCTCGTCGGGAACTAAATGTGATCAACCGAAATGACACTACCTAACGACAACCAGTTAATATTGTAATCTCCTTAGTTAATGCAGAACGGTTTCATCAGTGACTTGATACAAGCAAATTCAGACTAGCGGAAAATTTCAAAATTTTAATAGTTAGGAACTGACCAATGACGAGGATGAGGAGATTGCACGTGCTCCTCAGGTACATCATCACGTCACTCTCCCGTACTAGTGTCATTTTACCTCCAAATTAAATTGTCTAGTCTCTATTGACTCGCAACTGAGCCTTATTTGCAGATTTAAATTCACGTCTGCCACCTGTGGCGAGTCTTTTGCAGAAATACGCTCAAATTTTAATAGTAACGTCATTGACGTGATAGGGCCACCTGGAGCGAGTCATTCGCACATAGAACGACGAAATTTCCATCCTAACATCGGCATCGAGGACAGTGTCATCTACGGCAAGTCAACCTCCTAATCTTATTGCTAATTCAAGACACTCATCCGTTCAGTCACCTGGACGTTTTCGCCTCTCAAGAGGGACTTTCAGGGCTCCTCAGGCTAGAGATGACACCGCCAGCTACCTTTGAGACGCCAAGCAACGTTTACCACCTAGGAAAGTGAGACTTTTATCCAGCGCCGGGCTTATTGCACTCCGACATGAAACTCGAGGTTTCGAACCTACCCCGGCAGTCTTGTGGACATGTCGCTCTGAACGTGGGGTTTATGAACACAAAGTATTTGTATGAATCTTACCAGACCCGGTGTGTCAAATAGTTGGCCCTAAGTTCATTTTGCCTTGGATTGGGCGACGGTCCCGTTGGTTCTGATTTTAATTTAATTTCCAGATTAACATATATATTTAATTTTAACCGCCAACTAAAGCTTTCTAAGTGAGACGGTCTTGGAAATTAATTACCTCCTTCACCTCATCTGACCGATAGTCGCGTTAATTATTGCGCGAGGTGGCAATCGCGATTAATCACACGGGTAGCGCGCCACTAGGTTCGAATACTGGCTCCGGCACTGGTACTGTCGGAGGAAATGGTTATATGCCAGTGTTTTTTCAATGTGCAACCCTCTTCCGCACACGCCTCTGGCTTCTGAAATGGTGGGTTATCTATTTTCTGTGGTGTTTATTTATTTCATTTAGTTAAGGTTGTAAAAATATAGGTTATGAGATATGTGAGGTAAATAAATAAAAAGAATTAAATTTGGCGAGATAATCAGATTTATTAATTCTGACACATAAATAAGTGTGGATATATAATGTTGGCCTTAATCTTAAAAAATAAAAATTATATTACTAATATACAACCAGTTTGATGGTTACATAAGGTGTTAGTTAAAAATGTCCGAGAAGTTAGATCTGGAGACAAAGATATGATTTTGACATAAAATATTTTTTTAATTTACGTAATTTTAGTTTTTCTTAGGAAAATTATCTATTAATATATGTTTACAGTTCTCCAATTTTATAGCAAATATTTAGGTAAGTATCATAGTACTTATGAATGTGGATATTAATAAAATCCTGATGAATGTATTTAAATATATATTACCTACAATATAACTCAAATGTATCCTGTATGTTTATTGAAATTTATCTTCATATTTATTCCTCTTACCGTAATCTTGAACGTCTTGAGGATTTCAAAAAACTATATAGGAGTCAGGGGTCGCTTGTCGATAAGGTCTCAACCAAGTATTGCCCTTCGATGTAACAAATTCCTTTATCGAGGTGGACGATGCGGGATCTGTTGGAATGTAAGTTGCCAGCAATAACATAGTGATTATCTTGTAAGGTTATTTACTGGAAAGCTGCATGTTATAAACAGAAAAAAATTAATTACTATGAGGTATGTAAAAAAATATTATTGTGTTTTAATTAACTAGAAGTTTAATTTCTTTAAAATGCATTAAAAATATTCTATTTATTAATGAAATTCACTAATCTTATTTTAATATTGAGAAAATTATCAAATTCAAAAATGTTACTGCTTGAAACTTCTAAGCTTAGAAGAAGCTGATTGTGACAAAGTCTGCATGCAAATGGACGAATTTAATCTTTTTACATGGCTAGGAAGTATTTTTTTAAAATGTAGACCAACCTAAGTTAATGCCTATCTATTTCCTGGCGGCAAAATTGAAAGTAGAAATTCACAACCAAAATTCAAAATACATTTGTTACGGAGGGCCACTTATACATTTTAAATTATCTACGATATTGAGTTTTTAATTAATTATTATTTAATTATCAATATAAAATACGTACGCGAATGATGAAACGTTCCGAACTTCTCCGCCAAATAGAAGTCGTTCAGTTTGCAGCGATATAAAGTGCTGTGAGTCGGATGGAACCTCGAAAAATATGATTTTTTCTTAGCCTAACGAGACTATGTCCCCCATCGTTTTCGGGGATGCTGAACACGATGGTGGTAGTTACATCTTTTTCCGAGGTCACCCCACCCCCAAACTGCCAAAAACCACCCGCGAAAGAGGTAAAGCCCGTATCCGCCGTCTCCTACCAGCCAAACCTGTGTTACCCCCATTTTCGAGAATGCTGAGCACCATGGTGATGTTGAGACCCCTCCTCGACCCTCGCCAACTCCCCAAATGGCCAAAAACCGCTCCCAAAGGAGTGAAATGCGGATAGGCCGTCTTCTCTTGGCTAAACTCGTGTTACTAATGTTTCACTGGAAAGTAATTTTATGACGATGTTTTATATTTATATATAGTGAATCTGTAATTGTATGCGTCAATATAAGTGTTTTATATTTATATATAGTAAATAAGTAATTTTGTGCGTCAGTAGAACTGCTCATTATTTAATATAATAAAATAAATCAAAATGTGCCAGTGATTGCGTATACCTGATTTTTAAGACCAAGACGCAAAGTATGCACCCATTTTTTTCTCAGCTGAACAGCCAATCAAGATACCTGTAATCATCATCCGGTACGTATGCAATGATCTGTGAACTTACTCACTTACTTAATAAAACCACGTATCAAAGGGGTAGTTTTTGTCCGCTTCAGGGGTCAGCTTGCCTCGGGGAGAAAATTCAAAATCACCATCGTGCTCAGCATCCTCGAAAACGGGGGTAATACAGGTTTGGGTGGTAGGAGACGGCGGATATGCGGTTGACCCCTTTCGGGGGTGGCTTTTGGCCGTTTGGGGGGTGGAACGACCTCTGAGAGACATTTAACCGCCGCCATCATGTTCAGCATCCTCGAAAACGGGGGGAGACATAGTCTCGTTAGGCTAGAAAAAATTCATATTCCTATCCGATTTACAGAATACGTTAACATGTGGCGGACAGTACCGCGACGTATTCGGGCATCTGCTACTTGATGGTGCGCAGAGACCCGCATATATATCTCACGAGATGAGACAACCGAGACTGCGAAGGCTATATACACACCAGCGAATTATCAGGCAAACACAGTCACCGTGCCGTAGCCCCAGCGCATTCGCCAAAACCACAACTCTAGAGAAGGCGCTCTCTTAAATAGCTCAGCCACAGGCGCCAACTATCACGACGAAGTTGGTACAAGCGATGACAAATCTTGTCAATAGAATGGAATCGGTCGCAATATCACCTCAGTAGCGGGAATAGGCCGAAGTTAAATAAATGTAAAAAAAATTAAAAGAGCCTCTACCCACTCTGTGGTCAACTGGGTAGCCATTCTCGAGTTCATGTGATCCGATGAATTTGTAGTTGACGTGATACAGTCGCATCACTCGACGTTCCCATGAATGACAAATTGGATATTCTCGAACATATGAAGCCTACTTTTCGTGGGAACGAAACTAACATAGTTGCCACTTTTACTCTAAAGTTTGGACTAATCAGAATAATAAATTTAAGTATGCCGTCTTTCAATTTGCAGTCGTGTATTCTTGTTGGTAGAATGAGAACTATATAGCCTACCTCCTAAAAATTTATCTCAAAATCTGTTAAACAATTTTGACTGTATTTTTTACAGTTTTCTAATAGGATTTTGAATAAAATACTTGTTTCTTTAAAATAATATCTGCATTTTGTGAGTTATAATTTGTTGTTTAAAGGGGTTACACAAGTAACATTGGTATAGGAAATAATTTTTATTTCGGCACAAATACAGAACAGAAAACTGCAAAATACATTTCAAATACCAAGTACCTACTTCTAAGGGCTAAACTCGAAAATTATCGTGAACCTGCCAGCATGTTTAATGTATCATCAATTTGTGATAGTCGATCGCTGTCTTTCTTTGTAACATTATTAAACTTCCGGTAGTCGACACATAGTCTTAAACTCCCATCCTTTTTGGCAACCAAAACTACCGGTAGCATCTTTTGAATCATTGCAGAAACCTCTGCCTGTATGGGTAGTGGCAGCCTCCTAGGTTGTTGGTGCTGTATAGCAACTAAATCACCGATGTATATCCTTTTATAGTCTGCGTCTTTAGCAAGTGACGCACTTCTCTCTCCAAGAACTTAGTTGTCTTTCTATGCTCGTCGAAATAGGTGTTCAAACTGGGAAGTCAGTAAAGTTACAACTTCCCTGTCTACACTGGTTGGCAAATTTTTAACTGTTTGCTCTTCGCACGCTCTCGATTGTTTGTTCCTTATGGGCGGAGATGTGACGGTCTGGGCCGTCAGTAGCCTTGTTTTCTGAAACAGGTCATCTGCTATTGATAAAGTAAATTCTTCATTTCCAATCTTTAGAAACCATTCTCCCACATAAAGTACAAATCCATGCCTTCCTATAACAGCTAATTCCAAATGAAGTCATCCGTAATGTCAGCACGATACACCTATGACTTCAGATCCAGGTTCACTTCTCCATGAATCGTTGCTCTGTCTCTCGTGGCTGTTCGAACGATCAATCGATTTTGGCTTTTGTTAATTTCTATCCCCGATAAAAAACCTGGTAGTATTATTGTTGTTGTGGCACCTGCGTCAATAGTGACGGTGACTGGTTTACACAGCCCTCCAACAGTAGACTACTCGAAACTCTTCGAATTTGGGAACATGTATATCTCTTAGTTTTCCTCCAGCTCTTCAGTTATAGCTGCATTTACCCTATCAGGGCTCCGCTGTCGACAGTCTCGTTTAATGTGCCCTAGTTTCCCGCACTTGTAACATCGAATTTCTCCCCTTGGCTGTCGATCACTCTGTTGCTTTCCTGCCTCACTGGAGTATCTGATTTGGTTAGTAACTTAAAAAATGTTTTCTTAACCGCTTCTCAAGTTACCGAAGTAAGCCCCTGGAAGATCTCAAGGATCTTGTGCTAGGTAAAGAGACGAGGCCCTACAGTTTATTGTGGACTCCGAACCACTCTTGGAGCAATTTTTTTTAATGAAAAATTGTTTCGCTTTGCGGGTATCGAATCCACTTCGCTAGGCAACTCAGTTTGCTAGACAGACGCTTTAGCACACTGAGCTACCGACCCCGTTAAACTGAACATTTCATGTATGTCGGCCAATATAGATTCCAAATTTGTTTTCTCCAACCAAATTGACCTCTTCTACCTTCACAGCCAGCCAGCTCTCTGACGTGGAGTATTTTTATAGGGCGGCTTCAAACTTAACGGTATGGATCAAAGCTTCACTACTAAACTTATACCGAGATAATCTAAGAACCCGCCTGGTCCTGGTCTCTTATAGCATTAATAAAGGTTCCAAATGCCAATTGCTTCTCGAATTCCTCCGGGAAACCAGGAGTGTCAGCCTTTCCACAGCAATTTTCAGCTGAGACCGATATACTTGGGCGAGATGCTGGTTGCTATATCTTCAATCTAATGTAGTTCGCAGCAATTCAAATGCTTGGTTCTTAATGCTAGTACTATTGCCACAGCCGCTTTTCTCTCATTATTCCAATTCTTTTTTACACCAGGAGCTGCAACAAACTGTCGTTTATAAGTCGACTATGAAGTTTGAACATCAAAGGACGGAGATTGTAATCGAGGATACTACCAGTTGGACTACTTTTCCCCTCAACTACCGTGTAAGCCGTTCTACTTCCTCCTCAACTACACGGAATTTTCCTTCTATATCTATAACCTTCCCTTCGAACGCCAGAAACTTTTCCTTCGAGGCCGACATTTTCTTCAACCTGATCTACTTTTTCTTTGACTTAATTCACTTCAGTCCTTACAATACCTATATCCACCTTGATTTCATTTTTGATTTCATCAGTGACTGAAAGATACCGTCCTGCTGTACCTGTATGATCTAATTCTCTCTGGCGATGGCGGGTCATTTCCTCCTTTCTTAACTCTTGCTGTTTTTCATCTTGAAAGTTTGGTGTACGGCTTCCACTTCGTTGTGACTCGATCGACTGGAATAACTGCTGGGCAGCCATGAGCTACGTTCGGTGTCTCGATGCACTGTACGTCTCGAATGTTAGCAATTTGCTCGTTCTTGTATGTTTTGACGCAACCTAAGCTGAATTCCTTAATGTTCAGGCGCTCTTTCGATAGACCGGCAGCCGATGAGCGGAGCTTAGCCAGGTATGACCACCAAAATTGCTGTCAAGAGTATTGTTCGACTTTTCAGGACATCTGAAAACATGTATCACACGAACAGCAAGAAAGCCCTTTAAACATCCGATGTCAAATTTCAATTAGAATTTAATAAGAAAAATGACCGCTCCAAGTGCCCCCAGCTATCACCCCTACTTCCCCCCTCCCCTGCACCTATTGGCAAGCAGCCAGCAAAAAAGCTAGTAAGAGACATTTTGCAGCGGTATCACGGTCTATTATTGTAATTTTCGTTTTGAATGATGTAATGATGGAATCATTTATTGATTCGACTAATGTCGTTTTGCAAGGGTGAAAAAATTAATGTTCTCCAATTTTTAAATGTAAAAATTAATGAAAATAGTCGAGGTTTATTAACAGTAATAAAGTTTACCTACGCATAGAACAGGCATTCTGTTTGATTCCAAGATATGTTTTATAATGTGTCATTTCGACTATTATTTATAATAATAAATTAAGTTCATCTATTTTAATTCCTATCACTAAATTCCAGAATTTGATTTTATATTAGTGGAGAATAATCTCTAAATATTAAACTTTCAATTTTATTCTCAAAAATTCAATATATTGCAAATGAGCAGCATTTCTATTACCTTTGCACTGCAAAAGTTTTAATGCTATTCAAAACATTTTATTTGCCTACATCCTTCGGCATTAATATCTAAAGTTTATTTTTATACTTTTCTACATATTTTAACTTTTTACTAGATTCTGTACCCCGCAAACAAGACGAATATTTACTTAATTTGTGGGGCGGTTAAGTGGAGCGGTCGAATAATTGGCTTGTAAGGTAACATTATCACTCGAGACATCACAAATTGCGTGAATCTAAATTGTTAGCTTGGAATGTTCAGTTGAAATACCTGAACTGAGAATGGGTCCTAGCTTATAAATGCACTGAATAAAATATTAAAGATTTGTTCGAGCAGCGGGTTTAAACATAGATCGGAAGACGTATGAAATATATTTTTATATTATAACATAACAAATTACCGTTTTAGCACTTTTAGCACCTAAAATTACAAATTTTAAGTACTATAAGTTCCTAGAGACGCGGTATACTTTATATTTTGTCTCAATTAATTCCTTGATTGTGTAACATACTTTTGAGTCTTTTTTGTGTATTTCTAATCAAACACATGCGCACTGGAGTCCTTGGTAGAATACTTTGAACTTTAACGTTTGCTGTTTTTGTTCTCCAATTAGATAACACGTGCCAATATCGTGGATTTGTCGAGCACATTTTAAAGGTGAATCATAAGATTTCGTACCCATTCCTTATTTAGTGGTGTCAGTGACTGTGAGAACACGTGAAAACTTAAAAAGGGAAAAGGTGGAAAGGAACAGTGCATCCCCAATAGTTCAAGTAAGAACTTAAAAAGGCTGTGCACAGGTAAAGCTGAGAACCTAAGATTTAAAAACTGTTCATAAGTAAACTCGTTAAACCTAAATGTATAACCGCTAGCTAAAACCGTTAAAGCTAAGTAATTCCGAATTAAAAGCCAAAGGTTCTAAAGGCTACTCTACTCATAGGTAAATCTGTTAAAACTAAATGCATAACAGTAAGTATTAAAAACCTTTAAAGCCAGAGGATAGTTTCAAAAGGCTTTAATTTAAGTAGAGCCTATACGCGATGTCTATTAAGTTAGCAGAACACAATTGTGTCATATGGAGAATTAAAATCTCATTAAATGCTGCTAATTAGATGAGCAAAAAAACTTTCAGCACATATATATATTTTTTTATCGCATGCTCTGCCAACTTGCAAAAAATATAGCAGAACATTAATTTAAAATAACAAATTCGTGATTTTCAACCACGGAATACTAAAAGCACATTAAATGCTAATTAAATACCCAACAAAAATTTTTTCAGATCGTATATATTTTTTTACCGCACGTTCTTCTTCTTCTTATCGGTGCAATTATAAATCGCAGCATTCAGGCCTAGTTCCCATTGTGCATCCGTTAACTGATTAGTAGATGTCCCCATCTAGGCCGGACTCCAGACCAAATGCCAGAATGCTTCTCAGCGGGGCATTCCTTACTTCCTCTGGTATAGAGAAGCCCATACCGAAGTGCTTATGTCTTAAGTTCATGAGACTGGGGCATGAGGTTAGGAGGTGGATGGAAGTTTCCTCCTCCTCTCCACAAAACCTACACTCGGGGTTGTTAACCACTCCAATGTTGTGCAGGTGTTTCCTGAAAGAGAAGTGTCCAGTCAAGAGATTAACCACGATCCTAACTTGCTTTCTGCCTAGATACAGTAATTCTTCCGCTCTCTTGGGAGTGAGACCAGTCCTCTATTGACCTATTGGCGTATGCTTTAGGGTAAACCAGTGCTGGCTCCGGGCCCCTCAATGGGGACCGCATATTCAGAAAATTTGCAGAAAATAGCAGAACATTAATGTAACTTAATCTAACCCTTTTGAAACTCAGCAGAAGATACGGTAAAAAAATATATATTTAATATATAAACATAATTAATAATAATAATTCTAACAATAAAGGATCTTGAAATGCAATTCTTCACGAAAAATTGTTGTACCTGTTAATTACAAAAGAGGAAATTAACTATGAAACAGCACTTTGCACTTTTCAGAAAACATGCGCCAATTGAAAGTTATAAGAGAACACCCAACTCACGCCTTTACCGCTTTGGCCGCACCCTTCTTAATGAAATTTTTTGACAATAATGGGCCGTGCAGATAACGCCATTAAATTTCCAGCCGTAGCAGATCTTTTTCCTTTTGTAAATAAAAAATTGTCCATACGGACTGTACTAATACCCAAAAATAAACTTTTTCCGACCTTTTGCAAAGTAAAATATACTTGTCGACTGAAAAAGTGAATTTGAATTTCCCAAATGATTTGATTTTCCTTAAAACCTCCAAATATAAAGTTTTAGTCACAATTTATCAATAAGTCTAGAAGAAATAAACAGATTTCATAGTTTTTGAATTTTTATTTCGATCTTAACTTCTTTTCAAACGTCATTTTACTAAATACTTACAACCAATTTTAAAAAAAAACTTGAATCACAAACAATAAGAATTAAAAAAAAATCTTTTTACCTACTTATATGCTTTCGAGTTTTCTTGTTATTATAATCAAAACTGTCCCACCGCTCCGGTGTGAAATCATTCAAAACCACAATCTGATGTAGGACTACAATCGATAAAGTCGTGACCATGAAATAATATATTATTATTTTGCCAAACAGCCATTTCTTGTCTCTTAACTAATGCAAAAAATGCAAAATTTCACGAAATTTGCTTGTTTTAAAATTGAACATTTAATAGAAAAAGTAAATAAATAATATAGTAAATAATACCAAAATTTTAAAAATTCGTAACTCTAAATAGTTGTTGATGTCTTCAAATTTTAACATAGACTTGTTACTAATAGGGGTAAGATGAGGGGATGAAATGTTTAAAAATTCGTAACTTTCTAAGTACTTGTTGACGTATCAAAATTTTAACGTAAACTTGTTACCAATAGAGTAGTGGTTTGTTTCTAGTTATTTAAATCATTTGTCAGCCCGTCTAAGAGGGTGCAGGCGATTGGATGAAATGTTTAAAAAATCGTAACTTTCTAAATAGTTGATGTGTCCAAATTTTAACGTAGACTGGTTACCAATAAAGTAGTGGATCGTTTCTAGACAATGAAATTATTTGTCAGCCGTCTAAGGGGGTGAAGCAAGGGGATGAAATGTTTAAAAAATTATTAGTTTCTAAGTAATACAGTAGTGGATAGGATATTGAAACCATTTGTCAGGGGGTTTAAGAGGGTAAGAAGGGATGAAAACAACGGTATATATCAATAAACAAATTAAAAGATTATTGATCTGTAAAAATATTTATGCAGTGACGTTAGGAAAATCAATCGCAGCTGAAAATTCACCAGTAACCTAGTACTCCAGTAAAATGGCGTGTTTTTTATTTTGTGCTTAAAAAAAGATTTTTATGGTCTTTGTTTTTTTTTTGCTTTCCGTCATAATAGTACTTGAGGTACCAATGAACAGCAAAAAGTTCGAGCAAGTATCTTTGGGAGTTCATCCTCAAATTCACCCCCAAGAAAAACAATTCATGTTTTTGGCATATTTTTCGAAACCCGTTATTTTTTGTGAAAATTATCAAGTATAATAATTCTTAGCATTTTTGAAGCCCCTACTCAACTAGATTTAGTCAAGAACTGTTAAAGTAGATATCGATTATTAACACACTTGACCCCTACACAGCCTCTAAGACGACCTGACGGATGACTTCGTTAGTTAAAATCGATTTATTTTATTATTTGTAATCTCATTACATAATAGTATTTTTTCGCATTTTGACTGATAATAAGCTATTTTATTAAATTCAAAATTATTTCATAAAGTGGCACTTTACCACATCGAACTGTCACTTTATTATATAGTAATGTCAGTGTTAATAAAAACAGAAAATTGTTTATTTAAATATTGGAAACATTATTATATATATTAAAAGTACAATTATTTAAATTTGAGAAGTTAACCAGTTATTTATTCAATTCCACTTGTTCTTCCTGAAAACTATTATGATTTTCTATCTGTATTCTTCAATGATAAACAGAAGCGGGTAAATAGAGCATCCCGTGCCGTGACACGTCATTCATAAATGACAAGAGCAATTATCTATCATAAGCAACTATACTACATCAAATAATGTTAACATATTTAACTTAACGAACTAGCCTAAAGAAATACTCGTATTACGTATTTTAGTTGCTAACAAAATGTAGTTAAAAAAAACTGTAACAAAAGGATTCGAACCCTCATCATGGTGCGAGATGCTCTATTTACCCACTTTTTGATAAACAAAGCCGTGTCAGTTACTAGGTTATGGAAATCATACACAAGTACCTACTATGATTTTTTTTTAATTTCAAACCTTGTAATGCTTCCATATCTAATATTTGCTTATAATTACTTACTAATACGAAATGCGAAAAAATAGTATAAACAAACCTCGTAAGAAAAGCACTCGTGCTCAAACACTATACTCGTTTGGTAAAACTTTGCTATTCCAAACTCGTTGTTTAATGTACTATTATATAACAAGTGGCTAAAATGGTGTTTTTTTTACAAGTGGGGCGTTGATAGTACGAGCCGAAGGCTGACAGTGTACCCATGCCTGACACAGCAAAGCAAAAGTTAAATAAGTAAGGACACAAATTGCAGAATAGCGCTATCACTGTGATTTTCTAGTAGCTTGAAGTGTCCTCTACTAATCGTTATTGCAACTTCTCTTCATCTTGCAGTAACAAGATGGTGGTTCATGTTTAAAAGTTAAAGTGTACGTTTTTGCTTTAGTGTTAAACAACTTATTAGATTTTCCTAGGGTAAGTATTAAATATTATTTTTTGGTGAGGCTATTTTTTATTTGTTGATGTAAATAAAGTTACTGAAACACAAGTGCTTAAGTAAGACTATGACAGCACTTAATAACAGTAACCTCAAAATTTAACTGAATATTTAAAAAATGCCAGCCTTATGTACAGCAAATATATAAAGAACCAATAGTTATTATATCGTGTCAGGCATTGGTAATCTGAAAAATATTATATGTAGGTACTATTGGCTGACACGAGTAGTACTGTTGAGCAAAAATTACATTAGATTACTTTACTTTTAGACAATGCCGAACAAAAAAAAAATTACTATATGACGAGGAAAATATGACAGCATCGGCCGCTTGTCGTAATGGTATGGCTATAGTAACGGCTGCAAGACAATATTGCGTTCCTAGAGCAACGCTTTTGTACAAACCCTGAAGGAAATTACCTTGAAGGATGAAAAATGGGATCAGTAACAATTCTTACTAGCCAAGAAGAACAGACTGGATAGAATTAATGGGAACAGAAAATTTCCCGTAACAAGGAATATTTTAATATTATGTGCCAGAAAACTAGCAGTAGAGTTAAATAAAAATATGGAAGAAAAGAATTCCAAGATAGGTGGAAAGTGGTTTCAAAAATTTATGCAGAGACATTTAGATATCACGAAAAGGATTAACCAAAACCTGAGGAAAAGCAAGAAAGAAGTAACTGAAACTCAGATAAAAAATTGGTTTGCTGAAACTAAGGAATATTTTTTTTTATATATACATTTATTTAACATCGGTCTATTTCCGCTACTGAGGCCTAACACTGCCGCCTCTAACGAGCTACCCAACCAGAAATTTTGCCGAACCTCTTCCCTTAAGAAGAGTAGGAATCTTTTACTTGCCTAACATTTAATAGACGAGGGACCGACGGCTTTACATCCTCTCCGAAGGATCCCCTATACAACCCTCGCCTAAGGTTGTATAGCTTCCGCGCATACACTGATATACAAGCCGCTAGAAGATGTGTGAGGCGAGGACGCGGTCTTCGTTGTGAACATGAAATAGGGCCCTCTGTTGGTGAAATAAAAAATTGTTACACAGGGGGGTTAGAGCTGAGACCCTAGAGGGCGTTCGTGCACTTATTTTGATGTGAGAAGGCTTTGTGTTCGATTTCTGTAGTAGTAGTTAGGGTTAAATGCTACACCCTGTATAATGTAGTCTGGAATCGTTGTAGCACTGTAGTTTAAATTTTAATTTTATTTAAACACTGTATAGTCTTTTTTGAGCTCTAACAGGGCCAACGACTACACCCTGTATATGGTATTCTTGGAAAAAACAACACTTGGTTTAAAACGGAACGAACAATTATTTATTTAAGATTTTTCCGAACAGAGTTTAAAATAAAGTATAATTTTATTTAACAAAATTTTCTTCTTTTTGTGGGTAACTATTCGACAGCATAAATTGTGACTGTAGAATTTAGTAAAAATGTTTATTTTAAAGTATTTGTCTTGATTCTTCTGAAAAAAATTCACTTTTTTGTTTAAAACTGAGTGGGCCGCGAGGGCGAAATGAAATGGGGGCGAAAGGATTTACTGAAAACTAAATAGGGGCCCACTAAACATAGGAGTCACCGTCAAAACTGAACTTGCCTCGGGTAGGCTGTGCTCGGGTATTTATACGTTTGGAAATGTTGAGTTTATCGTGCCCCATCGAGTCTCGCATCGCGTTTTAAAACGTCTGGAAAGGCTGGAAATCGCTCCGTGCAGGCGAGGATGAATCATTGATTGAGACACATTGCGCAATACTGAAGATTTAAGATTTCGAAAATGAAAGTTATATAGAAAAATGATAAGCAATGATAAGAGGAATTTTTTGAAATAAGAACGAAGTTTGAATCTATTTTAGTTTGGAAGTTATTAATGCTTAATTGATAAAATCTGACACGACTTACGGCGTCGGTGATCTGCAATTGATCAATCGATTCAGAAATATGCAAACTACTTAATTATATGCTAAAACTAGCTCCGGTGATTTTTTAGTGACTGACTACGAATTATTTGTTAATTTACTGATCTTAACGTATCAGGCACTGGTGCACTTACCTACTCTATTGGTAACCAGTCTACGTTAAATTTTGGACACATCAAGAATTAATTGGAAAGTTACGAATTTTTAAAATTTTAGTATTATTTATTATATTTATTTATCCTTTTCATCAAATTTCCACTTTTACAATAAGAAAATTTCGCTCGAAATTTCGTGAAATTTTACATTTTTGCATTAGTTAAGAGACAAGAAATTAAATAAAAAGATAAAATAGTTGGTATTATTTCATGGCCACAACTTTATCAATTATAGTCCAACATCAGAATATGGTTGTGGATGATATCACATCGGCCCAAATTTTAAAGTAATCGATTCACTAATTAAGATTCGGTAAAAAATGACACACTGCCGAATTAATAAGTAAATATGAATGAATTTATGCAAGACCTTTTGTAATGAATCATATCATTTACATGGGACGGCAGCTCAGTGGCTTGGCACATCTAGCTTTCTCTCTGTTCATGTCTAGCGAGGTGGGTTCGAGCCCTACCTACTGCGAATTTTATTTTAAATTTTAAAATATAAATTAGCCCCAAGAAGTGGTTCGGATCCCACTATAAACTGTAGGCCCCCCCCTCACGTTTCTCAGACAAATCTAGATCGTCTAGATTTAAGAGGGCCACTCAGGTGCCCTGGGAGGCGGTTAATCAATATTTATTTATTTATATACACTATACGGGGTTATTCACGGAAAGCGGGTATTAGACGTTTCTCGGGATCTGTCAAGTTTAGAAATCTGAAAATTCGTATAAAGAGGTTTTTGGATATGGCAAATTTAACTAAAATATTTTCAATTTTGTGTCACGTCCGCTTATACTGGAAGTATTGTCAAAGAACACGCCAGACCCTCGAGAAAGATTTCCACACTACAACGAAATCCGACTTAGGAAATATTTAGCATGAAACGCGTGCTCCACGTAAAAACGCCGTCGGAGGATGGTTTTTGGAAGTATTAGAAAAATACGCTCCTCGGAGCGTTTTTTTATGCAAAAATAAAAATGTCGCTCCGTGGAGTGTAATTTTAGAAAGTAACATAAATGTCGTTGCCCGAGACGTAACGTCGCGCCGGCGATAAAATTTTAGGAACTACCATAAATATCGCTGCACGAGGGATAACGTCGCGCCGACCATCAGCATTTTAGCAACTATCATGAAATCCAACTTTCACTTCCAAATAAACCTTCTTTTTATGAACCGACGTTGTGCTGCACTGCAACTCATTGTTGTATTAAATATGAAGATAAGTTAAAAGTTTCGAAATCAAAATTTTAAGAAGGATTTGGCGTGAAGGACAAAATTTTTTGAGGGTATATTTCCATTTTTCGCAATCGATTTTGGCGGAAGAACTATAAGTTTTCCGCGTGTTTGCCTTTTACCGGTGATTCGGTGGCAAAAAAGTTTTATTACCATGTAGTCATATGTACATGGGACCGCCTTGCCTGAACGTATGAATATATAAGTAATATTATAATTCATATATTAATTCAGAAGAATTGTTGCGATTCAAGCATTTTTAAGCTTTAGGACGAGCGCCCAAAATTATTACTGTAAAATTTAGAATATGTAAATAGACAGGCAAGCACAAAACCACATATTGATAAATATCAAATTTTTACATTGAATCTCTTTGTGCCAATCGTTTGCTAAAAACTAAACATTGGATGGTAGTTGGAGATATTGTCTGAGTCGTTCCGTTCCTCACCATGTGTGATTTACGGACCAAAATTTGTTAACCGTTTTTTAAAAGAACAATATATTTTTTGAACTTTAAATATCGTCTTTTTCTTGGGTTTCAAAATTCCCTTTCAGGTTAATTAAGAGAGTGTTAGTTGCTTACAGTGTTAGATTTAAGACAGTGCCACGACGTCCAATTGATGCCATTCAGTGACAGCAGTTAAGCAAAAGAAACGGTAAGTATAAATTTTGTATTTTTCGTCTGAATCAGTCGCTTCGAACCCTTCAGGTGAATACTTCAATATCTAATATCCGTTTTAGGACGGGTAGTAAAAAGTCCTTCAGACACGTTAAGATGGATCATTCACAGTATCCCCCCCCCCCCGTGTATATTTTTACAGAGCCTAATAGATTATTGAATTCTGCATCGATTCATATTCATTCCCTATACCTATCTCTCTTGGTTTTCTCATCATAGACGAATATTTGTAAAATGTACATACCTTAGCATTGTTTCAGAATGTCATCTAGTAGGCTGCAAATGTAAAAGTGTTTTGTTTTTACCAATGTCAACACCGCGTTAGTGTTGTGTGCGCAGCGTCACTTACGCGAATTATTAATGAAAAATAATAGCAAACGTTTATTCAAATGCTATAATATTAGATTTGTTTTTTAATTATGGAAATAATAACAATAATTAGCAGAACGTGCAGAGAATTCAATGAGAAATACAGACAATTACCACCAATGACAAACAATAAATTCCGAAGAAACAGGTCAAATTTGGCAAAGTTAAAGCCGTAAAAATAATACCGAAGTCAGTTACAAATAATGAAGAAGATGAGATTAATGTTCTGACTTACTTTTATGCAAATCCGCAGGATCTATTCCTGGTGCTAGTTGAAATTTAGGACGTATTTTTAGTTCAATATCAATTTAGTTCGCTCCTCGGAGCTTAAAAATGCTTGAATCACAACGACTTTGAATTATATTTTGCAATTATAAATTCATACGTTCAGGCAAGGCGGTCCCATGCACGTTCTGAGTACATGGTAACTATACTTTTCTGCCACCGAATCACTGAGGAACCGGTTTAGGGCAAATACGCTTAAAACCCGTTATTTTCCCATCAAAATCGATTCCTAGAAAATGATAGGGCACCCTCGACGCTAAGGGCTATTTTCACTAAAACTCTCGAAATACTTTGACTAGAAACTGGATAACTTGTCCTCATATTTAATACAACGCATGAGTTGCAGTGCTGCACAACGTGGATTCGTAACAGGGTTTATATGTTCAAAATTTCCGAAGTTAAAATCGGTTTTCATTATACTTTTTAAATTTTGTGGTCGAGGCGACATTACATCCCCGTGCAGCGACATTTAGTATACTTTCTAAAATTACACTCCTTGATGCGTTTCCAAGATTTTGGCATAAAAAATGCTCCGTAGAGCGACAATGTGGATTTATATATAAAAACCTCTTCCAACGGCATTTTTACGTGAAGCACGCTTTTCATGCGAAATGACACAAAGTTGAAAATATTTTCATTAAATTTGCAATTCCCAAAAACTTCTTTATACGAATTTTCAGATTTCATGGATATTTATTAAGTTATCACGGTTTGAAGTTTCCGATTAACATCGAGAAATTGGTAAAGTAAACGCCACGATACAGATTCTTATAAAATAACTCAAAAACGTTATTATAGTGTAAGAAAATTAGCATGTTATTTGCTAAAATTAGGAATTAATTGCGAAAAAAATTTTCTTCAGACAAATGTTTTGCTAGCATCCTTGGTTGATGTATCAAAAGTCTCCTTGATTCGCAAAAAATGATCGTCGGTCGCCTTCGGTCTCCAGCGGTTTTTTGTATTTGTCTCAAAAACCGTTAATTTTATGAAAATATTTTAAGAGGTCTTTTTTGTAACTCATGAAATTCTGCGCAAGATGAGTGGTTACTCGTTAGTATTAAACTATTGATTACATGAACAGAATGTTTACAAAGAAAAATATTTCCTCAGTTGAATGATTTATGTAATATTAGTTCGCATAATAAATTAAAATAAAGTAATTTCCAAAAGATACTATTTAACCTAATATTATTTTGAAACATTTTATGTGCCTCATTAAATTTTAAAAGTAGAGTTGTGCCATTATCTGCTGTTAATAAACGTTCTCAAATCAACGGAACGACAATACCAATGAATTAATTCTATTCTTCACCTTAAGGCAATGCTCCATACTATCAGTAGTCAAAAAGAACTGCCCACTTATCACGAATATGAATATGAATTATCACCGGTTCCACTTTCTTTATTTTATGAGAACGGTATAAACATTTTCAAACAACAAAATACTACAATTTACAACAAAGTTTCTACATAATCGATGGTGGTTTCCTCCTTCATAAAGTAGTCTGGCCACAGTTGTCCGCATATGATGAAATTTGCAATGCTTATATGGCATATTATTCCGCATTATGGTTTAAACCATTTTTGTGGTGGTTGATGGTTATTCACAAAGTAAGTTCATTACCAAAAATGCGCAAAGGATTAAAAGATTCACAAGATTTCTATGCCCGGCCATTTTATTTGAAGATAATATGGAGGCTACTATACCACAAGAAAAGTTGTTTTCTAATAGCAGCAACAAATAAATACCTTTTTATAAGACATTTTTTGTCAGAAGAAATTTCTTCTGCAGGAATTGAAGTAAGTCAAGCATGTACCGATGCTGACACCTTGATCATAAACACCGCTATTAAAAAGTCCCTCACCGGATCAAAAACAGTTGTTGCAGTTGGTAAGGATGTCGATTCGCTTGTCTTGCTTACTGGTTTGACACCTTGGCGTCGTTTTTAAAACCCTCAAAGGAAGAAACAGCAACTAAACGTTGTTAAGAATTTAGCCTTCATTTGCCTAAATACAAATGAAAATCAGTTAGTTACACCTCAAGAAGCTACAACTCAACCTACTATAGTGACCAGTTCAATATCAGCCATTCAATATACGCAAAGAGACGTTATTCGAATAAATAGTAATGACGATGGGGCTTTAAACCTACCTTCTACCGTATCTCGACCACCAAACTACTATTCTGTTTCACCAAATAGTTCTCAAACTTATGTACAAAATCTCAATGAATTGACAACTAGCCGTTATATGAAAAATAGTGACGATTTTTTATATCCAAGGTTATCCCAAGTAAGTATAATGTGAACAGTAATATTCTGAAGAATAAACCTACAAAACAAAAACAAAGGCAACTACAAATTGTACAATTAAATGTGCAATCAATTGCAAATAAAATAGGAAAAATTGAAGTTTTTCTAGAAGACACGTGCCCCGATATAATTGGTGTGTCCGAACATTGGTATAATAGAGATAATATAGATTTGATGGTATTAAATGGTTACAAACTGGCTGCAAATTACTGTAGAAAAAACCACATCCATGGTGGAACATCTTTATATGTCAAATCTGAACACATCCCCAAAATAAAAGAGGTACAAGTAGAACAATATTCCTGTGAACGTCACTTTGAATGTTGTGCAATAAAACTAGAATATGACCTAACTAAGTGCTGTGTAATAAGTGCCTATAGGCCACCAGACGGGGATTACGGAATTTTTTTTTCTAATTTATCAGATGCTCTAAATTATTGTAGTAAGATTTCAAATATTTTATTTGTTTGTGGAGACATTAATATTAATTATTTAGTCGAGAATATTTATAAACAATTGCTGGCAGATTTACTTGAAAATTATAACTTAAAATATATATCTATCAAACCTACGAGAATACACACAAATAAATTAGGAAATACTTCTGAATCGGTGATAGACTATATATTCACCAATCTGGACAAAAGTCAATATAACTCAATTGTAGTACAGCCTAACATAGCAGACCACCTAGCTCTAATTGTACATTGTAATTTGGCAATTTCAAAAGATTACGAAGACAATGAAAAAAAATACGAATACCGAAAATATACACATAGCAACTTGCAAGATTTAAAATGCCTCCTAAATAATATCAATTTCTCAGAAATATATAATATCATAGATACTGATGTAACTTTCAACAAATTCATGGAAATACTAACCTGGTCAATTAACAGTACCTGTCCTATGCAATACATAACAAAGAATATAAATAAAAAGAACAAAAAATCGTGGGTAACAAACGAAATAATCGAAAAAGGTACAAACTTAAAAAATCTATTCTGGCTACAAAAAAATTCTAATAATATAAATATTATTGAATATTACAGAAATCAAAAAAAAGGAGTATAAAACATTAGTTCAAAAAATCAAAAAAGAATACTATGCTAATATCACTGAAACATCTACAAATAAATCTAAAAAAATTTGGCAAATAGTGAATGACCAAACAGACAGGAATAACAAAAACAAAATAATTATGCTTCAAAACGAAAATCAATACATAACAGATCCTGTAAAAGTAGCTGAAACTTTTGGAGATTACTTTTCAAATATTACAGATATATGCTTGAAAAATCATTACGGTACATTTGCTTCTAAAAACTGCACGCTTTCACCTGCCAATGCAAAATCATTCTTTTTTACACCTACGAATAGAGAGGAAATTCTAAATATCATTTCTCAATTGAAAAATAAAAATAGTGTTGGCGTGGACGGTATTCCAACCAAATTAGACTATTGCCGAAAGCATTGTAAACCCACTAGTTTACATTATAAATTTGTCTCTTGAACACGGACAATTTCCCTCATTGTTGAAAATTGCATCAGTAATTCCAATTTATAAAAACAAAGGCGATCCTAATAGTGTAGACAACTATAGACCTATTGCAATTTTAAATGTGCTCTCAAAGATCTTTGAACGACTTATTTATAACAGACTAACAGCTTTTTTAAAGAATCAAAACATCTTAACCGACTGTCAACATGGTTTTTTGATTAACAGATCAACGGAAACTGCAACTTACCGACTCATGGAATATGTTTATAAACATTTAGATCAAGGAATGTTGGTAGCTGGAGTATTCTTTGATCTGTCAAAGGCATTTGATTGCATAGACCACTTTTTTCTTAAACAAAAACTTTATACCTTAGGAGTAAGAGGGTGCATTTTATCATGGATAATGTCCTATCTTGAAGATAGAAAAATATGTGTTAAAGTACAAGATAGTACTTCAAATTGCTTTAGTATACATAGAGGTGTACCTCAGGGGTCAGTGCTGGGCCCATTATTATTTATTTTGTACGTCGAGTTGCCAAATTTTCTTACATCTACATGTGTTACAATGTTTGCAGATGACACCACAGTGGCGGTATCAGCACTGACTGCTGAGGATTTAAATAAATCTATAATTAGAGTTACACATGATTTTCAGAGTTGATGTAAGAAAAATAATTTCATTTTAAATGTAGATAAAACTGTATGCCTGAATTTTTATAACAAAAAGAAACACCCCATCGATGAAATTGTTGTCAACAATATCAGATTAAATGACAGTTCAATAACAAAATTTCTAGGGGTCTTCTTAAATGATAATCTTACCTGGTCAGCCCATATAAACCACGTCAGCAAAACGATTAGCAGATCATTTTATGCTATTCTAAAGTTGAAAGATGTGCTTTCTATACATTATCTGTTAAATGTGTATTATTCCCTGGTCTACAGCCATCTTTCATATAATATTGTGCTTTGGGGAAATGCCCCCGAAAGTATCAGAATCTTTATAATGCAAAAAAAGATATTAAGATTAATATTCAACATGAAGAATACAGAATCATGTAAATCTGTTTTTACTGACAATAAAATTATGACGCTTCCTTGCATATATATTTTTAAATTATTACTGTTTATAAAGAAAAATATTAGTTTGTATGAAACAAATTGTAAATATCACAATTATAACACGAGAAAAAGGAATGAATTGAGTACGGTAAACCATAATACGTCTAAGTATGAACATTCACCATCATATGCAGGAGTAAAACTGTTTAATAAGCTTCCGGAACACTATAAAAGGGAAAATTATAATTCATTTAAAAACATACTGAAAAATCTTCTTGTTAACAAATGTTTTTACAGCATTACTGAATATATGAATGATACTCTAGACTGACAAATGTTTATATCTTGTCTTATTTATGTATATGTATATATATGTATGTATGTATATATTTATGTGTATGTATAGGTATGTGTAAATGTTTGTTTGTATTTACTCAGTGTATTAGTTTGTTATATTTATATATGTTTTTTTTTAAATTATTATTACGATGTTTAGCCCGGCTAAACTAAACAAATTTTCTATCATGTTATTTAATACTTTTTTATTGACATGTACATCCATTGTAAAATGGCCTAAGTATGAATAAATTATTATTATTATTATTATTAAAACATATTCCTCTGCTGAACTCCAAGCCGAGAATTAAGAGGTATTATAGAATATTCCCTTTTTCTCATGTAGCAGGTGACTGAGATTCGGCGTCTGCAAATTTTAGAATGGGAAAGACCAAATTTCTACAAACACTAAAAAGGCAAAATTACAAACACTTCTCAGCATTTTAATGAAGAAAACACATCTTCTACTCAAATCGCAGAAGCTGCGGAGAATTTATTGTTAAAGCTGTACGGTGCATCGAATAGAGAAAATTCTCTGAATACATACAGGCTTAATTTGTTTGGAAATCGCGTTGCCCAAAGTAAAAGTGCAGTAAAATTGGCTGCCCTTCCTCCCACCTGCGAAGCTTGTAAGCAACACTTTCTGCGAGTTTATCACCAGGTACAATTATGGCGAGGACGTATGTTAAATCCACAGCTTTGGGGATGGAACAAAAAGTAGTGGGCTTCATACCATAACAACTTTAAATCCTTTTGCTGTTTTGATTTGCGATGAATAGTAAAGATATAGCAATTTAAAAATGGCGCTCGAATGTTTATAAGTCGAGATATTATAATGTTTAAATCTCAAATATCTCAGCCTGGCGCAGCGGCGTTAGGAATGAATATGATAGAAAGTAGAGGTAATAAAATTTTCCTTAAAATGAATTTTGCCATACCACTTTTCCTTTAAATGTGTTTCTGAGTTATTTACAAAAATCTGTTTCGAAAATATCAATTCTGATAAAAATTTGTACACCGACTTTTTTGCTTAAAATTTGATTTTATAACTGATCGACTGATAAGTTTTTACATTTTTTTTGTCCATACCATAGAAGGGTTGGGAACGACCCCCCAAGTAAAAATTTTTCAAGCGGTATACTCTGTTATACATAATGTAGCTACATGACACATTACAAAAGGTCTTGCATAAATTCACCCATTGGAGCTGGATTTCGCGGTATAAACCTAACGGTACTTCACTAGTTAATATATTTTCACATTGGCATGGACTTAGAAATGAAGTTTGAAAATTTATTAAAAAAAAAGTGAGCAAAATTTTAAGAAAACTGTTTCTTTTCTAAAAAGTGAAGGAGGTGCCAAGAACAAAACGGTTAAAACTGCTTGAAATACTTACAGACGAAGACATCATTGGACGTGAGCAAATTTATTTCTTCATTATATTAGATAATAAGTCATTTTTTACTGAATCTCGATAAATTAGTAAACCGATTACTTTGTAAATTGGACCACTTTGGATTACAATAACTTATTTTTATCATATCATAAAAAATATAGATTGACTCTATTAGCCTAAACAAGAAACAACACGAAAGTATACAATAAGTACTGGCAAGTACAAAACTTGAATCGATCTCTTGTAATAAGATAGAAGGAAATATAAATAGCAAAATAATGTACGTGAAAGACAGTGATATATTAACATGCCAGCTCAGCAAATATATTTTAAAGTTTCGTCTATTTCTTTTCAGCACATTATTTGGCCATTTCTCTTCTATCTTACATCAATTCAATATGTTTACCTGCCAATACTATATAAGTAGGTAAAGCAATTTTTTTTATTTTATTTTTTGTGAATAGTTGGAAAACGAAGTTTTTGAGTTTTTTAAAAGAATTTCGCTTAAATTATTTACGAAATCTGTTTCTTTATTTCTTCTAGAGCTATTGAGAAATGTTGACTAAAATTTTACATTTCGAGAAAAATCAAATGAATTTGGATAATTCGAATTGTATTTTTCAGTCCATCAGATCATCTATCAGATATCGGTTTATTACTATCTAAGATATCACAAGTGAAAAATGGGAGACAAGATCCCATTCCCTATTAGAGATGCAGTCAAGAAAAGTTAAACTTTTTAAATACGAAAAAGATTGAATTCGATTAATTTTGAAACTCTCCAAAATAAAATTATATATACAGAAGCATTTATGTAAATTTTAGATAGTCTATATGCAGAACTGCTATGGCTATTTAGTACCAACTAACAAGGCCTTCAAAAAAGATGCTAGTGGAAAGTCAAATATTATAACATATACGGCCAAAGACTCAAAGGAACCATTTCTATCTGCTGATGGTCAACAACCAAAGAAGTTATCAAAATCTAAAAAAGGTGCGAATGTGTCATTTATTTTGTGTAGCTGAGAATGTAATGTATGAAACATACATAAGACTATATTATGATCACATAAGGTATACATTTGTGCATATCCGTAGAAACTTGGGTACTTGATGTGAAATATGTATTTGTTCGACCATGCTTTTCTCTTTGAATCGAAAATGTTTTGGAATTTTATTGAATATCTTTTTTGAAAACAGAGGAAGCCAGGAAGCGCTTAATGAAATCTGAAGGAAATTACAAATCAGATTCCGTTCTTAACATTGAAGTTATAAGATTCTTAGTGTTACTCATTTTTATTATTTATAGTACTTACAACTCATATTTTATATGAAACATTATTGATCTTTTTTATTGCTTTTTCAAAAATCCGTCTCCAAATATCAATTCTCATAAAAATTTGTACACTGGATTTTTTACTTAAAATTTGATTTTCTAACAGATTGAGTGATTAGTTTGTATTTTTTTGTCCGCCCCCTAGAATTCACTCATTGGAGCTGGATTCCGCTGAAACCTAAACCTAGGAGCCTAAACAAAAAACAACACGAAAGCATACAGTAAGTACTGGCAAGTACAAAACTTGAATCGATCCTTATAATAAGATAGAAGGAAATATAAATAGCAAAACAATGTACGTGAAAGACAGCGATATATTAACATTGATGCTAGCGGCTCAGCAAGTATGTTAAGAAGGTCTATAAAGTTAGCACAGCAAATGTAGCACACAACTAGATGCACATGATAATAAATTAAAGTATATTAATCGCTAATTTATTACGATGAAGATAAATTTATCGCTCTATAATTATTAAAAATATGGTGTTGTGTGTTGTCTTGAGCACCACACTACACCAAAACGAACGTTTATCTCCTCGAATTGCATATGAAACAATTATTTCGAATTTATTACTACCTTGTTATTAACAACACAGTGATCTTTTTTTAAAACATATGTGTGTGCTGATCTGAGCATCAAGTTAGCACACACCATCAACATCAACGTTTTCCCCTCAAATTGCAGGAAGATTTTGGGAGTTTATTAAAATATTCCTGCCAAGATTCATTTCGGATGAATAGGAGTGACTTTGAAAAATGACGAAATTTTTTCAAATTTCTTCTGGACTATGTTAAACTATGAAGTGTCACAAAATAATAATAAAATTATTTTATTCAATATATTGAAAAGAATATTAATATACTGGAAAAATATTTAATATATTGAAAAAAAAATTGAATGTATTCAAAAAATAATTTAACATTTTGGAAAATAATTCAAAATATTGGAAAAGTAATGAATATATTTGGAAAAAATTAAATATATTGAAAATAAATTCAATATGTAGAATATTTTGTGCACCGAAGATATCCGATCCAAACTCGGCCAACTAGCCACGACATGTTAACACGAATTCGAGTTTTGTGCATTGATCAGAGAGCTATAATCGCACAAACCAGTATAAGTGATTTATGAGTTATAGGTTGTTTCGGTATTCAGTAAGTTTTGCAAAATCACATTTTTTAAATATAGACAAAATGCTAATAAAAGCCAGGCGGAGAGCTATACTATAATATATTATGAGGAAAGAACGTGGTGAATTTGCACTTTTTAACGAGCTAGATGATGAAAAATTTCGTCATTGCTTTGGAATGAATATACGTAAGTTAAGGAACTTCATGAATTAATAAATAAGATTCAACAAAGGGAACCATCGCCTACATGGCCCCGGAAATTCTGTTGTGTAAGGGGACTGCCACGATATCATCAGATATATGGTCGTTAGGATGTACGATCTTTGAGACGTATTCTAAAGAAGATGTATGGCCAGATGTAGCAGAGAATTCCACTGAAGCCGTGAAAAAGAAAATCCAAATATTAGCGTTCTCTCACAATTTTTTCAATCCATTGTGCAGATGTTTTAATCACAACCCAACAGAAAGACCTGGTATAGAGGAATTGATTGGATATTTTAGCACAAAATTTACTGATGATACTACCTACTAATCCAGGTCAGAGAGCAAAGGAGAATGCATTTTTTTGGAAAAATCCCTCAGTGCATTTTGTGAACGTGATAATTAAGAGAAATATAGTGGGAATTAGATGTATATGTTTTGGAAAGTAAATTTTATTTGGAACCTGTTGAAAAAAGGGCATGAAGCCGAGAACAGGTTTTTTCACGTTTTCGATGCGAAAGAAAATTTTTTTATATACAAAAAATACCAAAAAATAACTCGTGAAAAGGCGAAAAAAATGAGTTTTTGACCATTGAAATCGGTCAATAACTTTTTGCACAAAAAATTATAAACCGCTAAATATGGCAATTCTTTACTATTTAATTACAGGGACTGTAATATTACACCTTGTCATGTTTAGAATGTTATCTTATTCCCTTTCCGTTGTGGTATTTTGTTTATGTTTTTCTATGTGTTTTTTTATTAATATTTTTATAACATAAGCATTTAATAAAACTCTGAAAAGTACGTTATATTATTTATTGAACTACTAATATCAGCATATATCGCTTCAGCTTTGAGTCCCTGGAATCATTATTGATAGGTTTGCCAAAGAAATAGGTAGGTCCATAAATTTGTGTTAGTAAATATTACATCCTAAGTTAAAATACGTTCTTAACTGAATATAGGTACAATTCTGCTGCTGAGTATGTATCCTGTGGCATTTCTATTTTTTTTTTCATTTCGTATAATAGTACAAAGTTCATAGATTGCGGTTTCACATGACACTTTGAAAAAACACATCGACTCTCACATGCTCCTACTCTATAATTATCAATATTGCATACAAAATTGATGATACTGTATATTTAGGGCAATTCGAACATTATTGCAGGATGCCCTCGTGGTGATACTGCGTTTCGTGATCCACTAATGTTATGAGTATTCCATTCAGAAACAGCTTGCTCTAAATCATCCTGGAAAAGAATCATATGTAATGGATCTTAAATTCATATTTAATAAAAACAATCAAATTACTCGTACAATTCTTAGAAAGCAAAACTGTATTAAAGACTTGTCTAGTTCTGAATCCGAAAAGTTATCATTTTCTTATAACTCTTGGAAGAGATTCATCCAGAACTGAGCAGAATGTTTTCTCAATACAGCCCACCATGCTTCAATACTCTGGTTATTTTGACTAGTTCCGTACATAAAACTTTTATCTCCAAAAATCTTATCGAAAGTTATCAACTGATACTTCCCTGAATATTTGTTGGATTTTTTCTACGAACACATTATCTATACCACAATCAAAACGTACTCGTCTTGGGCATCCACCAATTTCTTTAACTGCATCGATATAATATCTTCCAATAACTTTTGAATTACTTGCTGTACTGCCTGCTCTCAACCATATTATTCGTCTCGAAAAACCATCAATGCATCCACTAATAGCTATTTCGTAAGGTTTTAGTTTAACATATGCATCCATATGCCATACATAACTGGAGCCTTCTGAAACATATTTACGTCGACGTAGTCTTTTACGTTTTCTGTATTCTACGCCTTCTGGATCCAGTTCTTGTAACATAACTCTAACTGTAGCCTGCGTCACAACATGTCCATTCTGAATGCATCTTTGATGCATCCAACGATTTACATATAATAAAATCGATAACTGTACTTAAATCCGAATTTTTTTTTCTGTTCAATTTCATTCTTTTCAATTTACGTTTAACCGTTGATAGACTTATCTCCACATTACGTCTTAAATACAGAAAAGCAAGTATTTCATCATAGTGCATGCCACTTATGAAATAGAACTTTATTAAATCATGAATAGAGTTGCTTGACGCGTCCAATAAGTCTCCCGATCCATGTTGTTGGTTACTTAGAACGTGTACATACCTAATCTAATGCTGTGATCACAATTATTACTATTAATGAAGGCGGCCAGATATTTTGTCAAAATAAGCTTGAGTATGCGTAGTAAATATTACGCACTTTTTGTAAACACAACATTGCTAATAGTTCACTTTACTCTAGATCTCCTGGTTATTTGACCGAAAGTAATACGTAAAATTTTTTTCAATATATTAAATTAATGTTTCAATATATTCATTTTTTTCCTAATATATTAATTATTTTTTCAATATTTTGAATTGTTTTCAAAATATTTAATTTATTTTCGAATATATTCAATTTCTTTTCAATTCTATTAACTTTTTTCCAATATATTGAATAAAATAATTTTATTATAATTTTGTGACCCTTTGGCGCTTTCGTATTAAACAACTTTTAAAATAAAAAAAATTTTTGATGAAGCCGTTTTCGAGTTGTTGAATTACATTACACATTCGGTCTAATGGCAAATTTGATATTTTTAATGTAAAAGAACTTAAAGAAATAAAGAAATTTTATGAAACTTCTCACAATTGTATGAAGCCTATCTCAAAATTTCAGAAATTTTGATGCAGTATTTTCAAAATAATAACAAAAAAAATATAATTTTATGCCATTTTCACATCCAAAAGTTTATTCCAAAGCGAATAAAAATAAGAAAAGAACTATAGAAATTGCTTTTTTTAACGCATAAATATTTTTTTAATAAAATAAGCTTGCGCACATATGCATTTAAACAAAACAGTAATTCGGTTATGAAAAACAGACTGATTTGTGAGTAACAAATTCGAAATAATGGTTTCACATGAAATTCGAAGGGAGAGACCTTGATCTTGGTGTTGTGTGCTAGCTTGATGCTCGGGCCAGCACACATACGTTTTTATAATTACAGATACACTATAATTGTTTCACATGTTATTCGAGGGGGGAAACGTTGATTTTGATGTCGTGTGCTAGCTTGATGCTCAAGTCAGCATACAACATATTTTTAATAAATATGAAGCAATAAATTTATCTTCATCGTAATAAATTAGCGATTGATATACATTAATTTTTACCATGTGCATTCCGTTGTGTGCTACATTTGCTATATGCTAACTTTACATACCTAAGAGTTTCGCCTGCTAATAAAGAGAAAAATGGCAGCAGCATAGGTTATATCTGTTTTTTTTTCAACATATTATTTGGCCGTTTCTCTTTTATCTTACATTCATTCAATATATTTACCTGCCAATACTGCATAAGTTGGTAAAGCGATTTTTTTTATTCTTATTTTTTTGTAAATAGTTGGAAATCTAAGCCTTTGTTTTTTAAAATAATTTTTTCGTAAATTATTTAAATTAAAAATTCATCATATAAGAAATCGGTATATTACTTTCCAAGATACCACAGGTGATAAATGGAAGACAAGATCCCATCCGCTATTAGTAGAGATGAAGTCAAGGCAATAAACTTTTTAAATGCAAAAATGAATGAATTTTGGAACTCTCCAAAATATAATTATATATACAGAAACATTTATATGAATTTTAGATGGTCTATATGCAGAACTGTATGACTGGTGGTCGAGAGGTGAGCACACTTGCTTCTCACTCAAAAGTTCCGGGTTCGATCCTCGGTTGTGGCAGAGGAAAATACTGTGAGAGAGATTTTTTCACTATACACGGATATTGGGTGTGTGTCCCTTGTCTCTAAATGTGTAGCCCCCTCCAATGCAAGGCTCTCCTAGAGCCGTCCGGGATAAAGGGAGTCGTAATTACCTGTGGTATTATTTATTATTATTTATTATTATTAAAACTGCTATTGGCTCTTCATGGCTATTTAGGGCCTCCAAAAAAGATGCTAGTGGAAAGTCAAACATTGTAACATATACGATCAAAGAATCAAAGGAACCATTTCAATCTACTGACGGTCAACAACAAACACGTGGAAGAGGTTTTCGAAAACAAAAAAAGTGAGTCATTTATTTTGTGTGGCTGAGAATGTAATGAATCATGCAGATATAACACTGTATTACTACTATTACTATGACATAAGGTATACATTTTTGCATATCCGTAAAAACTTGGGTCCTTGATGTGAAATTCTATATTTGTTCGCTTTTCTCTTTGAATTGCAAATGTTTAGGAATTTTCGAGGGAATTTTATTGAATATAATTTTTTTTAAAAAGAAGGAAGCCAGGAAGCGCTTAATGAAATCTGAAGGAAATTACAAAACAGATTCTTTTCTTAACATTAAAGTTCCTCATTTTTATTATTTATAGTTCAATACATATTGTATATGAAACATTATTGACATTTTAAAATTGTTATTAATGTATTGTCAATGCGAATCCTATTCCTATTTTTTAAGTTCACTTATTTAACGTCCGTTACTAAGGCCTTGGGCGAGTCACCAACGTAAGGTGACGAATACTTCAATTTCTGGAAGAACCCCTTCTTATTATTATTACTATATTAACGAATCATACCACTAATTACCTGATATATTTTCTTTATAACAATAGATTCATTTTCCTGGGGTATTGGATTCTTCAGTTCTGTAGGCAGTTGGAACCTTTGGTGTGACACTGCCTATGACGCGGCTTGTTATGTAGTTTCCACAGACACCAAAATACTTGAACGTTAGACTCGAATACACCAATTTTGTTAACTACGTTAGCATCATCAGGATGAGATAAAGATTTGCTAATTTGATTAGTGAAACAAGCATTGATTGATCGAAAAAATATTTTCATTTTTTTTTTTTTTTTTATACATTTATTTAACGTCGGCCTATTTCCGCTACTGAGGCCTAACACCGACGCCTGTAGACGAGCTACCCCCAACCAGGAATTTTGCCGAACCTCTTCCCTTAAGAAGAGTAGGGATCTTTTACTTGCCTAACATTTAATAGACAAGGGACCGACGGCTTTACATCCCCTCCGAAGGATGGTATATCTCCTATACAACCCTCGCCTAAGGTTGTATAGCTTCCGCGCATACACTGATATACAAGCCGCTGGAAGATATGTGAGGCGAGAACGCGGTTTCCGTTGGAATGGTCACCAATCCAAGTACTAACCGCGCCTGTCGTTGCTTTACATCGCATACCGAAGTATGTACATAGTAAAGACGCACCTACGCTCGCCCCAAAAATATTTTTATCTATGTACTGAAGCATTGAAACAATGCAGTAATGTTTATTGACTCAATAAACGCATTTATTTACACAATATAATACGACAGCATTGATATTTTTTATTGTAGTTATAATTTCATAAAAAAATTACATATGAATAATTGAAAGATTTCCTGTCTTTAATAGCTGTAATATTACTCAGTACATGTCTGTTTGTAGTTTTATCTATATTTTAATCTGATTTGTGTATATGTGTGTATATACTTTTATCTGTATGTATGTTATGTATAAGTGTATATCTGTATATAGGTATATATTCTGTCACGGATAGTATTTGTTTTGCTGATTTTTGTATCTGTATGTATTATTATTTAGTGTATTTTTCCCATCCTATAATTGGTTTAAGTACTGTTGGATGGTGTACACTAAAATAAAAATAGACACATTATACCACATCAGTGTATTAATGCACTGAAACAAAACAACATGTTTATAGATTCAATCTCGAGTTTAATTAAACATATTCTTTAACACAAAAACATATTTTACCTAATCTATGCAGCTAATTCACTGAAGCTAGATGTAAGAATGTTCATGGAATTAATGTACACAATAATTAATAAAATAAATTAATTTCATCACATCTTGTCTGGTCGATAGCCGAGTGGTTTAAGGCGCGAGGTGGTAATCGCGATTAATCACGCGGACATCGTACCGCCGGGTTCGAATCTTGGCTCCGGCACTGGCACTGTCGGAGGAAATGGTTGTATGTACGCGTTTTTTCAATGTGTAACCCCCTTCCGCCCAAGCCCTGGCTTCTGGATTTGGGGGTTGTCTAATTTCTGTGGTGTTTATTTATATACAAGGTGTCCCGTATCTTGTTGGTTATTGTTTTGGGAGGGTAAATTAGACTTCATTGTAAAGCTAAAGAACGAAAAATTTTTTTCGAAGTTACAGCAAATAAACACTCGTAAACTAAATGAACTTATCTTAGTCGTCTGTGGGAATAACAACTGACAAGCTACTGTAAATTTATTTTCATGTCAAAAAGCTGATGTCTTATTAAGTGTAAACGTTTGGCGAATTTTGAAATGTGATGGCTCACATTCATATCATGCATTATCGGAAGGAGCAAGGTTTGCTTGAGACAGACCACTATTAATTATCATCAATTTATTTTACCTCGATCTTAAAAAAATTAATTTGGCTTTCTGCAAAATAGTCATCTGGACGGATGGAACTTCGTTTTCGAGAAGTGGTGTCATGAATATAAGAAACCTGCATAGGTGGCAACCAGAAAATCCTAAATCAATGTGCACGTCTAAGTTTCAAAATGAATTACCTGTAAATGTTTGGATGTTTGAACTGTACTTATCGACGACTTGTCGGAATTTCGTTAACACCACATATTCAAGATGCTGCATGGTCAGCTAGACCACCCGACCATAATCCACCAGATTTTTATTTCTGGGGTACCACGAAAGACTTGGTATATGCTCAAGTTTCGAACACCACCGAGGAATTATTGTAGCATATTCAGCAAGCTGTATAATTATTAAGGTGCGTATAGACACCGCGAGGCTGCTTCGCGAGGCGGGCCTCACAACGTGTAGACCTGCTTACCACTACGGAAATCGTGTTCGTTGGCTCTAATGAGGCTGCCTCGATACGATCCTAGCGCTGTAGATGTTTAGTCAATGGTCAAAGGTGCCTCGTGTGACCTGCATGCTTAGCTTGGACGGAGTTTCAATTAAGTTCAGTTGTTTTGTACATTTGGTATAAATCATGTCATTTTCGAAGCCGACATTGGAAAATATACCCTCAATTATTAAAACCAGCAAGCGCCAAATTGATCATCGAGATCGAAATCATCTCAAGCAGTCACCCCTTCAGCCTATCTGTCTCCGATTACTAATTCTAATAATTTGGAAAATGTGGGCTCTGATGGTGATCATATTTTAGCACATCTCATAAATGAACTAAACGAATGAAAATTCTTATAAAAATCAGGAAAAATGCGTCTATCTTTCTATAAATTTCTTTTTGCCACCAAGGTTGTGGCTATCTTTTCTTCTTTTTTATAGAATCAATTAATATAAATGCGGTAGCGGCAACAGCGGTTCATACGCGCGGCTCCATGTTTCGTGGCCTAGCGATTACTATTGGATGCTGGATCAGGTTGGACCGTAATAATTCGCATGCACAAAACAAACAAAATACGAGGCAGCCCCTCACATGAGGCACGCCTCGCGAGGCGGCCTCGTGAAGCAGCCTCGCGGTGACTATAGGCACCTTTAGAAGAGGACAAGCATGCTATAGTATACGAGCACAACCTTGTATCTATTCAAAGATATTGTCAAGTTTTCATTTAGATTAAGAATTGAATTATATTTAAGTATTTACTTTTCACAAACTTAATAGGCCTGTAACTTCGAAACAAGTAAAAATAGTCCTACCACTTTTGTGTTTTTTAGTCTTACAGTCTTACAAGTCTATTTTAAGCTCTTTAAATTGAACATAATCATATGGGACACCTTGTATAAACGTACCAATTCATTGAAACAAAGAGAAAATATTCATTACATTAGAGGATTTATTCTTTAATCTAATGAACTGCATTCAGGCCCGGATAGGACCGGCGGGCAACCGGGCAATTGCCTGGTGGGCCGGTCGAGGACCCGCAAAATGGTTTTAAATAACTTAATCCAGAAATTTGTGCCGGATGTAACATCCGAGGTATTAAGAACCGAAACGGTGGACTTTGCAACCCAATGGTAGGAACTTTCGAAAACTCTGTGTGGGGATAATACCTATTCACTCTTGACAGAAGCAGAAATGCAAATGGATAACAATTAAGGCATAAGCGATTTTTGTTCAAATAATTCAAGTGCGGCAAGAATAAAAATGAGATGTGCAGAAAGTGTTTTTACTGCTGTTGCAGTTTTCTACATAAATATAATCTGCATTGCTCGGTATATTCAATTCTGTTTCATCAACTCAACTTTCGTGTGAAACTGGATTTTCAAAATTAAAAATTATAAAAATAGGCTTATAGAAGTTCAATGACCGAGGAGAATAAGCTCTAAGCATTTATGTTAATGTCTGTAGAAAACACACTTTTAAACACGCTGAAAAAGTCCGATATTCTTGAAGGCGTAGTATCAATAAGTCCGGTTTTAAGAAAAAATCTTACCTATATTTAACCTACATGTGATATGATTTTCAAAAGTTATTGGTTACCTACCTTATTGTTAATTATTTATTTTTTAGTTTGTACTGTTGACTAATGAATAAATATATTTTCATTTTATATTTTTGTTGTTTATACTACAAAATATCATATAAATATAAAAATTATGTTGTTTTTTTTACTCATCATAACTACAAAAAATGGGCTAGCGTTGTCAAAAAAGTTGCCCGGGAGCAGAACGATTTCCCAGTCCGGTCCTGACTTTGTATCAATATTTTCACAATAATACCAATAAACTTTTGTTAGTAACTTCGAAATTTACTTGATGAACGAACGGAAATTGTTTGGATAAAAAACGACATAAAACCATACTTCGGAGTTGACGCGAAAATTGATGAACACCATTTATTTTGTACCTAAATGCAATGTTTTTTTTTTTACTGCGTTTACCTAGTTACTTTTTTTGGTTCAGTGAACTGAAAATTGTACAACACCCACGGTCTCTTCTTATCTATGAATATATGGAACATTCTTATTTCAAGAGGCCGCTGGGCCCTAAGAATCTTTCCCGCTCTCTCGTCGGCCCTGAAAACACCTAGTACAGTTTACGTGTTAACAGGTATAGGTTCATTTGCGTAATTCTCTTTTCTAAATTTTGCCCAAGATTTGTATACAATGCCAACTTTGCATATATATTTGAGCACGTGTGCACTTATATGTTTTTGACATATTTCAGAAAATTTAAGCCAGTAGGTACCCTACCTTCAATTCAACATAATAGAGGTAGTTACTTATAGTATACCTATATACGGTTATAGGTATATACTTAGTTAAGATTTCTATATTACAATACTGGTAGGTATATTTAATAAAAGTTGCATATAAATGTTACAATATATATTTAGTGTGTTGTTAGTTATTATTTATATTTATTTGTCTATATTTGCATAATGTGGACAGGAGGAAAAATGTTTTCTTCAGGCTTACCTCATACTGTTGATAGTTTGCTAATGATGAATTAGAATTTATATAGAATCGTGACATCATTCCATATTCCAATTGACAGTACTAATAAAAGTATTAAAACACAAACACACAGATACACTTTTTTTAATTACTAAATGAGTTTAAATAAATAATTATTATCACAAGGACACACATCCCTTGAATCACACTTTTTTAAGTTTCTCTATAATTAATATCACAGAATCAATTGGAAAACATGACTATTGTTTCAACACACTAGATATTTCGACGGATTAGTTATGAAATTGGGGTGTACGCGATATGTTAGTTTTAGGCGGGTTTCCAGGCACTGTGTGTGAGATAGTAGTGTCAAGTCCTTTGGCTAGTATCGAAGCTTGCCGGGGGTAAGACTGGCGGCCATTGGCCAGAACGATAAGATGCTCGCTTTGTGATTGGCTTACCGAGTTACGTGCCACAGGCGACTGCGATTACAAACCTTCAATTTCATCTTTTGATTTACTTCTCCGTATTGCTGTGGGTGTATGCTATGCTTATGTTATGCACCAGACAATAAGAAAGAAGAAAAATAGTGTGCCTGGAGGACTGAATCTAGAGGGAAATATCACACACACACATTATTATATACTTATGTATATACACAGTGGATGAGGCAAATGAAATGTTTTAAATTTAATTTATGATGTATTTATACCTATATATACCTACATCTCTTTGAATCTAAATTTGTGCAATAAGTTTACCCATCAATATAAAATTATTAAGTATAAATTCTTTCAAAAATGCCATTAAGATAATTTTAACTGAAAGCTGTTATTATTCTGTGGATGATTTTATAACAAATCGAATTCAATTAAATTAATTAATAAAATCAAGAATATGAATGTTTATGAGGAGCAAACATTATTCGTTAAACTATTTTTTTTTAATGTAGATCCTTACATATTATTGTATATACGTTGGTATATACTTAATGTGGTTAATAAACTACCTATCTAGTCCTCAAATATACAAATGAACGTTATAGAGCAGATAAATAATATTAAATTTTAATGTATAGGTATTTCATGAATTTGGAAATAGTGATGTTTGGTAAACGAATATATCTACATCGCGAGAATATTCGTATATCAACGATTTGTTGGTGGGTCGCCGAGCAAAGTTGTACGATTTACCAATTGAAGCAGGATGCTATCAAAGATCATTGATCATCCAGAATTATTCAGTGCCGGGTCTGAAAATTTCTTGAGGGGGCAAGGTTGGATTTTGCTGCCCCCACCCTAAGAAACAAAAAGTCCAATTTGCGATTACTTACTTTATCCATATTCTTATGAAAACAATACTGTATACACCAAATTATCATATGCTTTAGAAAGTGAAGAGCGTAGGGAGAGAATTCACTCCTTCTAAAACAATTAAATAATTGTTTCTTTCTTTCTGTTAAAAATATGAAGAGGGGGGCGGAGAGGGGGTCCGAAAAATGTCCGCAACAATTAAAAAAGTCCGCAAGATCGAACTATTGACCACCGACTGGCAACATTGTTGTTTTATTATTTTCAATAGCAAGGATTCCCAAGTTTGATAATCTTTCTTAAATCATTGTCTTGTCTTTCTTTTTTCCTATTTTGCCGCCCTCAACGTGCCGCGCGGGACGCTTCCTCCTTTTTGCCCCTCCCTAGATCCGGCTCTGTAAATATTACATTTAAAAAGTCCCCAAAGTGGTAGAAAAACTGCAAAAAATATATAAATTATTTCAAAATTATTTTTATGCCTATAAACAAGCAAGCATAGCATATAGAACACAGCTATAAAATACAAAATTTAAGTTGAAAATTCCAATATTTAAAATAGTTTCGTTATAAAAGTTTTAATAATTCCAACATATATATTTACAGAAAGTTATCTTCATTAATTTCATAATTTCTTTCAAAACCTACTATCGCTGCCCACTAAACATGAATCCATTAAATAACCGTTATAGAAATTTTGTCAGGGTAGTAAACGCTTCATTTGTTACTGTTATTTTTGATAACATTATTATACAGGGTTACTACAAAAGAATCATTGGGTTTTAAAACGATATATTTCAGAAAGTATTACAGCTATAATATTGAATGACATGTCACAATAAAGAGAAAATGAACTATCAAAAATCAGATAACAGCATATAGCTCAATCTGGTGGCGACTTATTGCAATCAAAGTTGGAGAAAAACTCGGACTAAGTTATATTTAACAAAATATGTAAGCCAACGCAAAGTGGATAAATTATTACAAATATAATAAATGTGTAGTAAAGTAAAAAATACCTACTACTACAGTCCAGTATTCCACTGTTTCCTATAATAAAATCGATTCATTGCCACCAGTCAAGGTGCATAATGTGCGTTTCCAAATCAATTGAAAATATTGTCCTATAACTTCCTATAATTATAATTTGCGACATCCTACGTCTTCAATCAATGACTAGAGAAACCGTGAAGTACTATTATGCATTCGCCTATGTCGTACTGATGAGAGTTAACAAGCTCGCAACTAGTCTACGGCTGGCGATGCACAACAGCCCCTGCACTGTAGTCCTTTCTTTAGGATTAATCTACCTGCTGGGGACTTATTGCAATTAGTTTTTATTTTGCGTTTATCGATTGAAGATGTAGTATGTCACAAGTTATAGGACATTATTTTCAATTGATTTCCACACGCACATTGTGCACCTTAATTGGTGGCAATGAATCGATTTCGTTTATAGGAAATAGTGGATTACTGGACTGTAGTAGTAGGTATTTTTATTTTACTAAACATTTATTATTTTTGTAATAATTTATCTACTTTGCGTTGGCTTATACATTTTGTTAAATATAATTTAGTTCGAGTTTTTCGCTTACTTTGTTTGCAATAAGTCGCCACCAGATGGAGTTATCGACAAGTTGCGGATACCTCTTGTCTATAATTTGATGACTAGAGGAACAGTGAAGTGCTGTTGTGCATTCATCTAAGTCGTACTCATGAGGGCTAACAAGCTCGAAACTAGTCTACGACTGGCCATGCACAACAATCCTGCACTATAGTCCTTTCTTTAGGATTAATCTACCTGCTGGGGGTTTGTTGCAATCAGATTTTATTTTGCTGATAAAGAATGGATATGAAAAAAATATAGTAAGTGAATACTTACATTTCTATAAAATTTAAATAAACAAATTCCATCAGTGGTGGTGACGGAAATGCAGGAGTCTAATACTAGTCCACCACACGCTGGCACGCTCTTCTTAATCGGATGGGCCGTTCCAGTCGCGTAAATCAGTGACTTGATTTAACTGTAGTCAAATCGGTCATACTTTAGCGATTTGTCCTGAACCAGGAATCAAGCGATGTTATCGTTGTGGTCGTTTAGTCTACTGTTCGTACCTGCTCTAACTAAGCAGAAAGCCATCGTCAGGGAAGAGGAGCGGTCAATTCTCCCACCAGATCAATCCTGATTCAGCCAATCGCTTTGTCCAACCCATGCAAAATCTCCACATCCAAACCACCTTGGATTTTGTATTGACCAACGTTGGAAATGACGAAAGCCTATACCTTAGTGTGAACATTCTAGGTTGATCCTTTATAGGATTATTGGGCGCGGGTTCTTCCCGTACGGTAATCTGGCATAGAGATTTAGAACAACTTGTGGTCTTGAAATACCGTTTAAACTATTAGATCGTGTGGTGGTGATGAAAGCATTAGTGGTACCTTCTATCATATATTCATTCTCGGAGCAGACTTTTCCGTAAGATGAGCGTGGTCTCAGATCTACGTAACAACTACTGGGCACTTTGCGAGTCTGAACGACAACTTTAAGATTTCTACACTTATCAGTAATGCGGGCGGAACAATCCGAAAGTTTAAATAGGTTGGTACCCCGTAGTACTTTGCTGGGATGAATCAAGGATAGTTAACTACAAAGGATAGCTTATCTGCACCGATTTATTCTCCCAAAGTCATACGCGATTAGCCAGTTGTGACGTCGACAACGGTCCCGGCCTGCTAGCGGCTTGCACCAGCGGTCCTTTTTAAAATAGATACATTTTCTGGGATGCTGTTTTACTTTATTTTTATTTTATTTTTTTGCTAAATAGATCTCAAAATTTTATGAACGGTAAACTAAAAATTCCTAGATTTCTTTCTAACACAGTTATCATATACATATGTAATAGAAAGAAACCAAAACACAAATGATTGTATCGTAGACGTAGAGCCCGTGGCGCAATCAACTATCGTCGCACCGAGAAATGGACCGCTTAATACGTCACTAACGGTCCAAACAGAGTGGGACTTGGGCAATGTTATTCTTATGGAGATGAGCAATCCTTTGTAGTTAACAGTCCTTGGTAAGCTCGGGTGTACTACGCTAGTCAAACACGATCAGAACGGAGTCGGAACCGATCAAACAGCGGCTTTATTTGATTTCGCCAGTTCTATAACGCTGCGTCAATACCGAGTTAGATGAAACGTTAAAACAGGAAGTTGTGCAACTATCTACATCTCCGTGGCCATCGTCTATAGTTATAATCAAGAAAAAGGACAGAAGGTTTCAGGAAGGTTAACCGAGTAACCGAGAGGGATGCCTATCCATTGCTATTGGTGACGCATACTTTAGATAAGTGTGCGACGCAAAGTACCTCATTTCGTTAGATATCAAAAGTGTTTATTGGCAGGTTCCCCTAACGGGGATATTGAAACGTATTACTCCTTTCACGATTCCCGACAGGAGGTTGTTCCAATTTCGTAGGATGTTGATGAGAGTGCTACCTGGCAACGGCTGATCGATACCGTGCTTGGTATGGATTTACGTTTTTGTCTAAGGTCTTTGTCTTTATCGACGGTTTATACCAAACTATGCTACGGTAGTCGCTCCAATAAACAAATTGTTACGGAAAACTTAAAGCTTAACTGGGACGATACTTGTAGCACTGATTCAACAAACTCAAGGAGTGTTTAGTATTGGCGCGAGTAATGAATTGTCCGAATTTCACGCGTTTTTTCTGCGTGAAAACGAACGCTAGCGACTACGGTTTGGGAGCCGTATTATCCTAAGATTATCCCCACGCTGAGGATGTCATCAGTTTTATCAGTCATTTCTTGAATCGTAACGAACGTAAGTTGAGTTGTACCGAGAAAGAGTGTCTTACTGTGGTATGGTCCCTAAATGGATTTAAATCTTACATCCAGGCCACTCATTTTAAAGTCGTAACAGGCCATGTCGCGTTGAAATGGCTAAATTACCTTACCGATACTAATGGCCACCTGGCCGGGTAAAGTGTAAGATTACATCCGTTTGATTTCAAGGTCATTCATCGCCGAGGTAAAGATAACGTGGTGGCCGACACTCTTATATTTATATAAAATGAGTGAAAATGTAGATAAAAATCCGTTGAGGTATTCTTTATAGCGCTTAGCAGGGAGCCTATGAAGTCGGTTCGGGAAAATGGAATATGAGGTCACGAGGTGCCGTTGACAATAAGAACTGGAAAGTAGTCGTTCCAAAATCGTATTGGCAAGAAGTTATAACGTCGAACTTTTCACCGCGCTGCAAACTGGTATCTCCGGCCTCAGATGAAAGCTGACATTACAAGTTTTATTAGGCGTTCTCTACTTGTCTTGAGTAGATACTTGAGCAAAAGGCTCTTGCAGAGTTACTATCTAGTCGGCCTAACAATACTGAACTGTGGGATGTCATTTCGATAGATGTAGTTGGTCCGTTATTGAGAAAGTCTGCAGAGTTTACTCATATCTTCAACATACAAGAAGTACCGTTCTTAAAAGCGATATTGCTCAAAATTTCGCATTTAAGAAGTTGGCGAAAACTTATGGCGTTGAGTATAAATTTACCGCATATTACCATCCCGACAGTAATCCGTGTGAAAGACAGCAGAACGGTGAAAACTATGCTCTCAGCCTATGTCCGCGATAATCATCGATTATGAGATCAGCATCCTGAAACTAAAGTATGTGATGCGTAACGAAAAACATGAAACTACAAGCCAGTCTCCGCATTCGTTTAATATTGGGAAGGAGATGATTCTTCACGGCGCTGGCGATTATTTCAAATTACGAGACGTGGCTCTTACTTCTAATATCAAGAACTGACCGTCCGACTTTGATAAGTTGTTTAATGATGTTAGGGTTCTACATGACAGTAGCCAACATGTGTATAACTTATGCAGATATGTGTAGTACAATGTAGGAGCCGCTGCCTGTTTCACCACAAAGCTTGCCACAAAGTTTGTTGGGCCATACTGTCGAAGAGACCTAATAGACAGTAAATAAATTTATGATTTACGTAATAGCCCATATAAGAGTCACTCATGTTGTATTACCCCTCTTAGTTCGAAGTTGGTAAGCTTTGTTAGTGTTAGTTCCTCTTGTCAGGATGTTTTACATTTGGGAGATATTGTTGAATCTTTTGGATTGTGCAGGACCCCTACTTGGGTTTTTTAAGTTTTTTAAGGTTTTGAGCCTTTGAGGTTGTACTCGTTATGAAATGGATGATTAGTGGCTTACGACTACGACTTTGCGAACTACTTTAGTTATTTAGTATTGGTGCCACTTATTCGTTTAAATAGTTTGTGGTTTATCTATTTGGGTTGTACTCCGTAAAAGAAGACGCGGATGTGGATAAGCGGGTAGAGGTGTTTGTGCGGTCATGGATTTATGTGTTGTTTTTAACTTAGTTGATGCCATCATCTTTTAGTCATGAATTGACCTCGGAGCAACGTTTCCTAGACCTCGCAAACTTACTACTTCAGTTTAGAACACCTACCAACGTTGGTTTGACGTTAGAAAATGACTTATTTAGGTTTGGTGTGCTTTTAAGTAATCTTCAGCGTTGATTAGACGTTAGTAACTGACAAATAGAACTGGTTAACTTATGGGTAACTTTTCAACGTCGGTTAGACGTTGGTAACCGACATATTTAGTTCTTTTTAGTTATCTACCAACGTCGATGAACGAAATGAAATGTTGGCGACTGCCTAAATAAGTCTTTCAGTAACCTACCAACGTCGGTTAGACCTTGGTAAGACATGGGTAAGATACATTTTTATATTCGTAAATTTGTATACGTATGTACCGACTTCGCCATATTTATCTATCGAAATCAAGAATAGACGGCCATATTGGATAAACGTTTGTAAAGATTTTAGAAACACTAAATTTATAGCTTAAAAAATAAAATATGCTGAGAAGCACTTGTTTATTCCTTAAATTATATATATATATATATATATATATATATTGTTATTATACATGATTTGCAGGAAACAACTACTCAGCGGGCAAATACCCCGACCTGCATTGAATTACACCTTACAAATCATGAAAAATTGGTAGCCAATGTCATTTGTCAACTCCCTGACCAGACATAGACCGGTTTCGAACTTATTAGTTCTCCTCAGTATGCCATAGGTCATGGAGCAGACAAATGACAGTGGCCAACCTGCTAGTCTTATACAGACTAATGTAAATGGTATAGTGGTGAGAGGTAATTGAATCCTCTCATGTGGTCTAATGCTACTATACACCAGACATCATAGATGTCTCCGTGGTGCATAGCGACTTGCCATTTTGCAAGTACCGAGAGCGGTGACCTTCAGCCCTTGGTGGACTTAACCCATATACTGTTATTATACATGATTTGCAGGAAACAACTACTCAGCGGGCAAATACCCCGACCTGCATTGAATTACACCTTACAAATCATGAAAATGACATTGGCTACCAATTTTTCAGAGATGGCGTCACCCTACTGACTAGGGACTAATTACATATCTCTCCGTTAGAGAGCAGCATAACAATTTGTTTAAACTTGTAGATTTTGTTGTTTTATCATTTCGGATAGCTGCGCTGTCCAAGATTTTGTGGTTTTTAGATCATGTTAATTAATGCGAGTTCTTGTGGGAAAGCCGATCTAACCTCTATAATTTTCATTTAAAGACTCACAAATAACTACTATATGATTCTTAATACATACCTTAGAGGTAAGGTTCAGTTCTATAATTGTTTATGGGCTTAAGTAGATAAAGCAGAGGCCGATCGGCTTCCAGAAACCCTATGTAGTTGGTGGATTGTTTAATTATTGTCACGTTTGTACTTCGTCGAGGCATTAAGCCACATTATAACTTAAAGATAAGAAGTCTGGGTTACTTACCTTTATTTATTTACCAACAATATATAGAAGGATAGAGATAATTCATTCACAAAATATAAACAGTCTAAAACTATAGAAAATTGGAATCGGTGATGTTAAAGAATTATGGCAAAAATGAAAAACTATGAATATTCAGACCAAAAAAAAGATTGATATACCTGAACATTTGCAAAATCCCTCTAGTCTAAATAATTACTTCTTAACAGCATTTAATACTGACCCAGTAAATGACTAAACTTTTAACTTTTTATGATAATAGTAAATTTAATACTGATATAAAATTCTCATTTCAACTTGCTACTCCGGAGGAGATAGAAAAAATAATTTCTAAAATTAAATCAAATGCTTCTGGACATGATGAAATTAGCTTGCAAATGTCAATGCTATGCATGCCGGTCATAAAGAAATGTCAGCCATATTATTAACTGCTGCCAGGAAATAGGATTTTTTCCGGCGCAATGGAAAATTTCTATTGCATCTCCTATCCCTAAGACAAATAGCCCAAAAGCACTTAACGATTTACGTCATATTAGCCTGCTTTCTATTTTAAATAGAGTTTTAGAAAAAAACATAAATTTTCAATTAACGCAGTACTTTAATAAATATAAGCTACTACCAGAAAATCAGTCAGGTTTCAGAGCTGGACACAGCACGAGCACGGCATTGGTAAATATTTTAGATGCACTAGTCAGAGGTCTTGATGAGGGACTGGCGAGCATACTGGTTCTATTAGACTTTTCAAAGACTTTTAATTTACGTTCATATTTGAAAAATTGCCATCAAATTGTCCGCACGAATCTAGGTATGTCTTCTCAGCTATAGCCACATCTGGAGTTCCGCAAGGCTCCATATTGGGTCCGTTTTTATTTCTATTATATACATCTGACGTAAATAGCGTTACAAAATTTTCAGAAGTTCATTGCTCACTATGCAGATGATTGTCAACTTATTTATACTAAGTTTGGTTGCCAAGAATATGAGTTAATATCAAAAAATATTAACGAGGATCTTAGTAAAATAGTTTCCAATTGTAAAAAACATAAATTAAAACTTAATTCACAAAAAGCAGCTATTTTGTCCAAAAAATGAATATGAAAATGTAAGTTTAACTTAAATGTTATACTGAATGATGAAAGGTTATCGTTTATTAACAGAGCAAGAAAACTAGGAGTTATAATAGATGACAACTTAATATTCAATGAACATGTTAATAATTTAATAAAGAAATCTTATATAATCTTAAAGCTACTGTGTGCATATTCTTAATTATAAAACCAGGAAAAACCTGTGTGAATCATTTGTGTTGCCAATTTTCTTCTATGCTGATAATATATACCATCCAAGCTTAGACTTGAACACAAAAAATCGCATTCAAAGAGTGCAGAACACCTGCTGTCGGTTTATTAATAATTTTAGAAAATTTGATCATATCGCTGATGATAAATTTCGTCAATGAAAGTGGTTAAACATGAATAATAATTACGAATATCAATTACCTTTATACATCATTTGTTATTACCCGTATATTTGTGAAAGAAGTTGTTATTTAGGGATGAAATTCATAATCGTGACATTGTCAAACTCTCACAATGCCAAAACACTCTACAGCAATATTTAGAAGGTCTTTTTCCTATAATGCAGTATAATAATTTGTATACGTAACCGTGGTGTAAAAAATATTAGCTTAAATACTTTTAAAACTAGGATAAAAACTAATTTATTAGAAAAACAATAATTTTGTTATATTGTGTGGTCTGCTGCAATCTGGTCGGGCTGGATTTGGGTGGATTTTACATAGGATATTATTATGTCGTTTGAAATATTGTAAAATCCTTAAAGGCAAGTGTTAAGTGGAAGAGTGTAGATTAGTATCTACAAACTTTGCCATTAATGAAATGTATTATATTATTTAATTAATAAAGACTTTTATTATTATTATTATTTAATATTTTTCTCGGCGAATTCTAGTAACACACTACAAAAATTTCTCGATGAAGCGGCCTTTCTCATAATACAGCCCTGGGAAATCCAGGTATCTGCTGTTTTACTTTGGTAAATTTGTTTATCATATCAATAAAGAGACCACCCCCCCGGGCTTTGTAGCTTTATCAAATCGCATCACCCCGTATTCCAACACCTCGTAAATTTCTAGCAGAATACAACTTTTTCTACCGCCTTTCGCATCTCATCCACCACCCACATACCTGTTATGATCTTTATCATTGTTGTGTTTACATTCTATCTGATTCATGGTTTCTCCACAAACACGGCAGAGAACGACCATGAGATTGTTGTTGTTCGTTGGAAGTAATGTCCTGCCTTTGATTTCTCCCTCAATGTTAGTAATGTCTTTTGGGCACTCACCCTCTGGTAGAGATTCGGATAACTGGCTGGGAACTTTTCGCACTTACTTGCTGTTCATCTTTGTAGGAAGTACGGGGTGGTAGAGATTCGTTGGAAGTAATGTCCTTGCATTTTATTTCTCCCTCAATGTTAGTAATATCTTTTGGGCACTCACCCCTTGGTAATGTTAGGTTGTGCAACCAATAAAATTGTTCTTTAAAAGGAAGTATTTGTTGAACACTACTTAACACGAGTTTAACGTATAAAAGTTTACGAAGTGAATTGTTTGGGATGAGAAATATAAAAGCCGCTTTACAGTTTGCAATTCATTGCCGGAAATTTATTGCCGGCAAGGCATTGCGGACCTTGATGATCTTGCAGCTGACTTTACACTTGGCAATTTTCCTTGCGCAAGGAACAGGTATACCACCTTAGATGAATCAGATGATTTATTTAAAAATTTGAGGTTATGGTTATTATTTACCTTTTTTAAAGCATGAATAAAATGTTCCCGACGATTTCGACGAATAAAGAGGCTAAAATTGCAGCAGCATCATGTGCTTTGTTAATTGGCGCTGCTGCACTACTATTAAAAAACCGAAGAGATAGAAGGTGGTGGATAAAGCCGTGGTTAAACCGCAAATAAGGAAATATTGATCTACCCAATGAATTTATAGAAGGTGGAGATTTTAAAAGTTACCAGAACTTTCTGAGAATGGATGAAGCCACATTTAATAAATTACTGAAAAAAATACAACCATCAATAACGAAACATTCAATATATCGAGAGTGTATATCAGCGAAAGATAAGTTGGTTATCATATTACGTTATCTTGCAACCGGTGAAACCTACAGGAGCCTTATGTACTCCTTTAAAATTTCTGAGAGTACGATTTCATTGTTTATACCAGAAGTTTGTAAAGCAATATACTCAGAATTGAAAGATGAATATCTACATGTATGTATGGACTAATTTAAATTTAATAGGACCGATTCTACAGTACCTACATTTTTTAGGTGCCTCGGTCGACAGGAGAATGGCTGGAAATAAGTAGAGATTTTGACCGTTTATGGAATTTAGCCAATGTGTTGGAGCAATAGACGGAAAACACATTCGTATTGCAGCACCAGGGGATGAAGGATCAGCATTTTATAATTATAAAAACGATCATATTATTGTTTTGCTGGCTCTGGTAGATGCCAATTATAATTTTACTTACGTGAATATAGGAATGAATGGCAGAATTTCTGATGGTGGTGTATATCGAGAGAGTGATTTATATGAATCTGTTGAAAAAAATACACTAAACTTTCCCGAAGATAAACCTTTGCCATCTAGGAATAAACCCGTGCCTCATGTAATTGTAGGAGATGCAGCATTCGCTCTATCATGCAGTATTCTTAAACCATATCCTTTTAAAGGATTAACGAGGGAGCAACGGATTTTTAATTATCGTTTAAGTCGGGCTAGATGTGTAGTTGAACATACATTTGGAATCCTAGCTAATCGTTTCAGAATATTGTTAAATGTTATTCCGTTAAAGCCAAGCAAAGCAAAAATTGTTACACAAGCATGTGTTGCATTACACAATTTTTTGTGTAAAGAATCGAATTTACGGTACCTTGGTGTAAATCCTGAGGAGGATATTGACAGGAGGTTTAGATTTGCTTATGGCTTAAGTAGACAGACAGGTAGTAGACCAAAAAATGAAGCCATCTGAATAAGGGACGAATTTAAATAATACGTAAATGGCTGCGGTAGTGTTCCCTGGCAGGATAATATGATTTAAGTTTTTGTTAAGATATAATAGGTCATTTTATTTATTAGATATATAATATAAAATTGTAAAAAATATATTGGAAAAAAAATCCGTTAATTGATAAAAATACTTCATTGAATACTTTCTCTATATTCTTGTTTTGCTCGGAGTACCATAGTAAGCAAGTTTCCTTTCAAAACGTCCAAAATACCATCATCTTTTATTTTGTCCATTTCAAATGCTAACATCCTGAAACAATTAAATTATAAGTATCTACATACACATACAAAATATATTTGGTACACCTACTGCGCGAAAGGTAAATTGCCACTTGCTTGACTTTCTGTTATGCTCTGCAATGTTGTTGTGGCAGCCGTTATTAAATTCGTAATTTCATCTTTACCACCTGCTGTCTTTCTTTTCTTTGGGGCAGGAGTCGCAGAATAACTGCTGTGCGAAGAACTCGGTCGAGACATCTGCGGTGATGCAAGAGGAGATGCAGTTGATGTCGTAGGCTTTATAACAACAGTCTCGATGTCCTCTACGTCACCCTCAAAAATTACCTCCTCGGTTTCTTCCGGGAGGGCCTACAATACATACATCATGCTTATGACATTTCAAAAATTTACGTTTCCCTAAAACTTACCTCACTCATACTTTCCGTTAAATTAGACTCTCCGCTGCTCACGACGTTGGTCCTTTCATTTAAGAAGAAAAGCAATTCGAAACACGACAGCCTGGGGCAATAAGTCGAGTCCGTTGAGGCCCCAGATACTTTGCTTTTTTTAATTTTATTTATCTCATTGAAATATTGGGTTCGATTCCTATGAATTTTTTTTGAATGTCTTGTGGCGTCAGATTTGTCAAACAACTTTTGTTTAACTCCAAAGTTATTACTTGTACAGCTTTGCTGCGTTTATTTTTATTTTTGTAATCTTCACTCCTCGTATAATATAAACAAGGATATTGTTCATACAACTGAATTAATTTTACAGTTAACTCCCTAGACCATAAGAACTGCTCCTTCCTAATAAACATATATTTTTCATCTATGGTAATAAACAGCAATAATGTTAATAACTAACTTCAAATATAATATACGTACCCTTTACTACATTTTTCGCTCTGGCTCTGCATTATTACAAAATTCTTTATTGAATACACAAACGTGGTTTATATAGACAACACGCTGACGAGGAGATGAAACGAATGACCGAATGACAAATTACAAGAATATAGTAAATTCTATTCTGTTGGCTACACGTAAACACCCTAAAAATATCACTAAATTGCAGCCGCAATGCAATGAAAATTAGGTCCGGTTCTAATTTCTGCAATGCAAGGAACATTGCCACAGCCGATCAAAAGACGTAGTAGTGCGCAAACTCGCAAGAGTTTTTATTGCCGGCAATGAATTGCAAACTGTAAAGCGGCTTTAACTGAATAATATAACTGACCAGTTCTTGGTGTTTCGGACTTTCCTTTTAATTACGGTCGCCTGTTGAACTTGTTTCTTAAAGTATTAGCCGTCTGTCTGCTCTAAGGTTTAATTTCAATTTAATAAATTATGTTTACTTGGTTACATTCTTAATTGCGGGAAAGTACGCTACAGTAAACATTCGGATAACCGGCTGGGACTTTCCGTACTTACATGCCTATGGATACAGTGAAAAACGTCCACGTACTTCAGGTCGACATTTATACCTCAGGTTGATATTTATAGCAAGTTTTTGTGTTTCCCGCTCGTCCTCCGTAAAATGCATCGCGTGGGTTGAAATACATCAATGTACACAGAGGATGGTTTACTATTAACCTATGTATATCTTCATTTTCTTGTATCTGCCTTCTAAATTGGCATTCCTACATTTCCACAATTTCGTACCCTAGTTCACGAAGGCGTTAGGCTTTAGGTACTGCGTTCTCGTGTTTTACGTTCAAAATTTATGTGGGGTTGCCATGAATTGGCTCGTCTTGGTTGTGCTTAAAACAGCTGGGGCATCCGTGGCCTTAGCACCCATAGAATTCAAAACTCTGCTGGGACTATAACTATCCACTTTAACACCCTGTACAACAGCTTCCTGCTGGTTGGCTGCATGGGTAATATTAATATCTCGTCGTTTCTCCTCTCAAATCAGTTACTGGATGGCTATCATCAGCGCCCGCTCTAGGGGCGGACAATCCGGACATTTGTCCGGAGCGCCAAAATTTGGGGGCGGCATTTTGGCTGTAAGTGTGAGAAAAATATTGATGTGTTAAATACCCAATTAATAGAAAATTTCACATATCGATTTTTTTGTTCGCTAAAAATTTATGGTGCGTAGTGTATTTATACTGTTTAATACTGGTAAAAAACTAAAAATATTTACGATTCTCGATTCTAAAGAAAACGATCATAAAAGAGCGGTATGTTTAATTAAATAACTGTTTTTCCGTTTCAAGGGAGCACGGAAAATCTCAGCATTCGATCGGCAATACTTTTAAAACATGTTCAAGGTTTAACTTTGAAACCTTTGAGATTCTATTTGGGAGATGTATACGACGCCTTGCTAAGCATTTACGAGAACCAAGAAATTAATAATTTAATAAGAGACGAGGCTTCGGGTTTATTAAATTATATTAAACAATTTAAGTTTTTGTGTTCATTAGTTATCTGGTATAAAATACTAAATTGCATTAATCCAATAAGCAAATTGATGCAAACAAAAGATTTTGATGTAGCCTCTGCATTCGATCTTTTACAAAAATGCAAAACATTTTTCAAGAATCTTCGATCGGATTCGTCCTTCAATGAAACTATTATTGATGCAAAAGAACTTGCTACCGAAATTGCCGTGGAGGCTAATTTTGGATCAACAATATCACGACACCGCGTAAGAAGAAGAAAAAGGAACTTCTCATACGAAGTACAAGATGGACCGATAAAAGATCCAAAAGAAAAATATAAAATTGATTTTTTTTATTTTACAATCGATCAAGCACTAAATGCATTAGGTGCTAGATTTGAACAACTTAGTAATCAGTAACCATTTTCAATTCTTATATAATATATACGATTTAAATACCATGTCCAAAGAAATGCTACTAAAACACTGTAAGAATTTAGAATGCATTTTAACTGATGGTGATTCAATTGATATAAATGGAATAGAATTAGCAGAGGAAATTTCAGCAGTATCTGCATTTTTGGGCAAAAATGAAAGCATAAGCAATGTACTGAGATTAATTACAAAGTTAAATTTTGCCCCAAACCTTACTATTGCTTTAAGAATATTGCTAACGATACCAATAACTAACAAGTGGCGAAAGGAGTTTCTCTAAGTTAAAACTAATTAAGAACTTTTTACGTTCGACTTCTACACAAAGTCGTCTTAATGGTTTGGCTATTTTGGCAATCGAGCATGAAATTGCTGACCAAGTAAATTTAAAAGACGTAATAAGAAAGATTGCAGAACTGAAAGTGAGAAAAAAAAGTTTTTTATGATTTTAGGGTAGTTGATGTTACCTTGATTTATTATATATGCTTTTATTAAAATTTAAATATAATAATTTGATTTTTATTTAAAATAAAAAATATGTACCTTTATTTAATATTTTATATATATAAGGGGCGGCAATTTGTCCTTTTGCCCAGGGCGACGTGACCGCTAGAGCGGGCCCTGCTATCATTGACTGGCTATCCGTCCACCTGTATCCGCCCTTGGGGATGATTCCTATTGTATTCGGTTTCAGGAAATTGCGGTGAAATACTACATTACAGCAGGACGCAGTGTTATAGGCCTCGGTGAGGAACAGAAATTCCCAGTTTCCAGCAGCTGTCCCCTGAATTTGAGGCATGCAACGATTTACATCTCCACATCCGACACACAGTAGGCCACAAGATGTCGATCTCGTCGTTCTAATGTTTCTCATGCGACTCTAGGATTTTTCACAGTTATCTTCCGTCAGGTTGTCTGAGTCATAAAATTCTAGAGTCGGTAGGGTCCTCTACGTTGAAAATGTGTGGGAAGTAGCTTTTTTCAAGCCTGCTGTCCAGCCCAAATGATTTTGGTAACATTGACAGTACAATGGGGAAATAATTGAATGAGTCTATAAGTTTAATATTTCCCATTGCCATCATAGTAATTTTAGAAACCCGCACTGTCGGCTTAGCCATGAAGTCTGTCTTGGTGAGGATATAATTTAAAACGGACTGGTGGTCCAACGCTTGGCCGTTGTGAGCTAAGACTATGACGTTCCTGAAAACTGTCCGTTGATATAAAATGTGCTCCGTAAATCGCACAACTGGAATATGCCTTTTAAAACCTGTAGTCTAGGGCCCCATTTCTCACAAATTCTCCCTCCTATGTCTATGCATATGTCACACCGCGAGCTAAATAAGTTAGGCTCGAGGAGAAGGAAGCCGTCTTCTAGGGCTTTCTTCTGCCTCGTCTCCAGGTCATAGAACATGAAAAAACATACTTAGTCTTAGATTTCCCGTGGTCGGGTTGCATGTAACATAGATGAGTGGCATCGGCAGTTACGTGGGACACATTTTGCAGAACACCCTTTCACAAGTGTACTGTCTCCCGCTTTGCACCATCTTGTAGCACTGCTCGCATCTTTTGATTTTCTCAAAAATAGTGCTCTTTTCAAGTGACCCTCCCATCTTATGGTAACCATAGCAGCCCTGGCCCTAAAAAGATCTTTTACAATCAACACACGTAAATTTTAATGTCGGGGGGCAGGCCGGTTGGCAACAGGGATATGTACAGCCATATCTATGCTTGTTTTTATAACAGTAGGGGACGTGGTATTCTCCACAAAAATATGTATAATACAAGGCAGCTGTCAGGGAGGTTATCACGTTGAAATGTCCATCGTGATAAAGTAAATTCAGTGAGGGGTCTTCTCCAGTGCCCTTAAAAATAATACCATGACACCCTTAGTGCCGTATTTATACACTACAAGTTTATAATTTTTAAAATGTTCCTGGATCTTTTGCAATACGTTTATCCGGCACCCCACTTCAGCAATAACAATATCGGCATCGGCGCACAGCTGATGAATTCTTTGAGTTTCTAATTTTCCTGTGTCTTTACGCACCTGGTCACCTACCGATACCTAGGTCCACTTCTAAATGATTTGGTTGACAGCATCTCACGCCCATTTTAGAGGCTCCACGCCTCTTGGCGCAGGTTTAATTTTAAATTCGAAGATGCGCCCCTCAAGATTGAAGCGACGTACCTTCTACACAAAATCTTTTGCGATAACGAATTTCTCCATTTTGAGCTCTTCAGGAAGAACTGACCCGTTCAGCAAGCGTCGAAAGACCGAGAAGCCGACTGAGCAGGTACCTCTGGTCTATTCTCTACTGTGGTTAAATAGAGGTACCTCACTCCTCGGCAGTCCCTTTGGTATTTTTTGTACTCGATTTTTTTTTATTCCACTGCTCATCCACTATTTCCATCCTACACGAATTTGCATATACACTGCACGAGTAAACAATAAACATCAACCCTACTTTACATCACTGCTGTCCACTGTGCATCAATTAATTTAAATCCAGGAGCATGCTTGCGCACTGAAAATCTTATCCAACTGTTCCGGCCGAGTGGGAGTACTAGTTTATTCTCGAGTCTATTCTCTACTGTGATTTAACCTCGGTATTCCTAAAAATAAATCCCGTGATTAGAAATTTTATCCTCGAAATTCAAAATGTGTTAATTCGATCTATTAATGAAGAAGAAACATCTAATCTTCTAGTCGCTTAGTCAACAATTAGAACTCGAAAATAAATCACGTGATCAGAGCGTGTTTTGAAGATTTTACCTCGCAAAATTCAATATGTTAATTTGATATATTAACAAAGAAGAAAAAATTAGATCCGATGTCGATAATTCAGCATTTAAATTTCCTGCCTTTTGAGTCGATAATGCAGATCCTATACTGAACGATGATCACTCGACTGTCTGGCTTAACCTACATCATACCTACTAAAACATTTTAGTTCTGTAAGGCAGGTGGCTAAGCATAGGGTATAGTCGTTTGCAATTTAACCGTGCACATAAAAAGTGCAACAAAAATTCACTTACAGTTTATAGGTTTTACGTCGGCTTGTTTGATGAAGCCGTACCGAAAAGTTCACCGGCGTTAATAATGAGCTCGTAAAGTTTTAATTGCCCTTTTCATTTGCACGGTAAATCCGCAGGTTACTATACTTAATATCATCATATCCGAGTGATGAATATTTTACATTGTCTATTACAAAATTCACTTCATTGTATTTCAGAGGTTTTAAAAAAACATGACATTCATTATCGGAGTTATCAATAGTATGATTTTCGAAATGGTCAACTGAAGGTGGAGCTATATTATCAAAAAGTCAACTCATAAATAGTTATCTGCTAAATTCCATTGTTGGTAGAAACTCGTTGCATTTTTTTTGCTTGTCCCATAAAGTGGATAACGGGGCATTTTTGTTTAATTTAGAGCACCAGTTAATCCAATTAACTTTAGCTGGATTTTGAGAATTTTTTTTGCTTGGGCCGTTATTTTTTGACAAAGTACATAATTTTGTTCAATTTTGTTTTTGTAGTGTTGTATGGCTCACTTTCTCTCAGGGACTGCTTTATCACAATTAGAATTCCACCATCGCGCAGGAGGTCTTTGTTTAATTTTAAAAGATTTGTAAGTTGGTATAGCCGTGCAAATTGTTAATAGATTCTATCAATTAATTGAGTAAATAAATCCCCCCATACACACTCGAGCATGTTGGTAAAAGTAGTTGGAAGCTGGCTTGGCGAACATGCTTGAAGGTGTGTGACAATGACGAACGTAGTTGGCCGTTAGAATGCTCTGCTCATTGTGCGGCTTGCCGATCCCTACCAAGACGAACCCAGCGTCGAACATGTTGGTACATGTATTATGATTTCGCGAACGTGTTGGTGATTAGCAATAGTTTCTGGTAGTTGTGTGAGAGGTGTGCCTCAATATCTCGTATTCGGTTGTCATTTTTCTTCACAGTAGTTAGGCTGACGGTTTTAAATTTTGAACTGTTGGTAAGTTCGGTGCGTACATGTGTGGAAATCGCCGAGCATGATCGGTTCGAAGTTGGATTCGAGGTGATTTCTTCGAGCCGAGCATGCTTGAGCGTGTATGGCGGGGTTTTAGATCCAATTAGCTTTCCTAAAATTCCGTTTAGATTTTGGAAAAATTGTATCATTGATCGAATATTGAAAGTAAGTCCATAATAATAGGAAAATGATCTGATCCGAGAGTGTCTGATACGATATTCCATGTAATTAGATTGGCAAAATTTGGCGAACAAAAGGTGGTGTCGACCACAGATTCTTGCTGCCCGGATGTTCTAATCGAGTAGCATTGACATTATTAAAGATAATACTGTTAAAGTCATCTACAATATTTATTATTTGATTGTCGTTTCTAGATTAATCCCAAAGCCCATTGTGGGCATTAAAGCCACCTCCTATTACACAAGAAAAAGACACCGCATTAAAAATATTAGTCTAGCCGTTTGAACTTGTAACAATGTTAGGTGGTTCGTAAATGGGTACGAAATACGTGTACATTTAGCCAATAAGTACAATTGCGCCACAAACACAAATGTCTTCATTAAAATCTTATAAGTAAATTTAATTTAATTGAAAGCCAATCTTTCTTAATCAATATAATGGCGCCAGTCTTACCGTCAAATCTTTCAGTGCGTATCTTATCATAACCATTAATATTTATCCATGTATTTGGTTTAAACTATGTCTCATTTATTTACGCAATACATATTTCATTTGAGTTTAAAAAATTAATTAGACTATTTTTATTAGCAACAGCAGAACGGGCGTTCCACTTATTTTATTGTTTATTTGAGGGAATTTTATTTAAAAATAAAATTATCCTCCAATTCATGTTACGTCTAAAATCACCAAGATTAGTTTTTTTGTCATCTAACGACTTTATTTTATTCAAAAATCGGTTACGAACTGTGAATGGTTTTCACTTCGATTTTCAAATATTTTGTTCTTTTTTTTTCTACATGTAGGTATTCGTATTTGAAAGGACTGGGGCACAATCACTGAATCTAAGTGGAAACGTCGGTATAGTGGGTGAAGAGGAGGAACTATTTTTTTAATTTTGATTAGCATTGTTAACATTACTGGTATGGTACTAGGTTGGGAAAGATAGAAGCTAGTCCTATTGTTGAGTTTCCGTTACATCTTAAAGTTAATTTGGTTAGAACTGATGGGTTTTCGTGTAGAACATATATATATATATATATGAAAAATACTAGGTTCTCGGGTTGAACCGCGCCTGAGATTGTTAATGTCTCGACGTTTCGGCTCCCGTTTTGGAGCCATTTTCAAGAGAAAAAGTGAGTCAAGTAAAAATTGTCAAAAAAAATAATGCTAGGAGTTCGTGGAACTGGTTCGATTCCGGGGTCTCAATCTGCCTACTCCCCAGATCTCACCGCGATCCGTCTCTAAGGTCTCAACCTGCCTACTCCTTAGAGCGAACTCGCTGGCAGTATCGGACGAAGTGTTATTTATACGAAAGCTGTCTGTGGGTGGGAGAGTGGTGGGGGGTTGAGGGTCTGTTGATGGAGGCATCAGAGCAGAACGGCTGCTATCAGGATTATGAGGTGTGGATGAATATTGTGGGGCTAGCCTGGAGATCAATGATTTCCAAGCGACTGGAAGACGATGACCGTCATCCTTTTTGTTTAGACAATTGGGACGTTTTTCAATCTCAATTGCTTCGCGGATGATTCGCGGTTTCTGGAAAAATGATGGTGCTATAGTTTTGGTGTTATCGAAGTCTATATTATGGCCTGTTAGAAGGCGGTGTTGGGCAAGTGATGATGTGGGATCGGATTTTCTAACTGCAAGACGATGTTCATATATTCTATTGTTAATCCGTCTGTTGGTTTGTCCAATGTAGGTTTGGGGACAGTTTGAGCAAGGTATTTCGTATACACCGTGGGAATCATTAGGTATTTGGTCTTTTGGAGTTCTGATTAAATTGGAAATTGTTTGGTGTGTTGTGAATATGGTTTTTATGTTATTGGATTTCAGGGCTTTTGAAATTTTGTCTGTGACACCTTTGATGTAAGGTAGGAAAGCTTTTTGCTGAGGAGGAGTTTCTGTCTGATCAGTTTGGGAAGGATTTTGTGCTTTGTGTATGGATCGCGTTATATGTCCTTTGTCGTAACCGTTTTGTAGAAGTTCTTCTTGTAATGTTTGTAGTTCGGATTGTCTGTTGTGATTGTCTGTTAGTCTGAGGGATCTGGTTACAAGAGCGTTGACAACGGAATTTATTTGTGATGGATGGTGGTGTGATTTTGAGTTAAGGTAACGGTTGGTGTGGGTTGGTTTTCTATACACAGAGTAGGAGAGTTGATTGTTGTTTTGTTTTGTAATGAGGACGTCTAAGAAAGGGAGAGAACAATTGTTTTCGATTTCAATAGTGAACTGGATCTGAGGGTGTATATGATTAATGTGAGACAGGAAGTTGTTTAGAGAATCTCTACCATGTGGCCAGATAATGAAGATACGTAGATGACATCTTCGTTATCTGGCCACATGGTAGAGATTCTCTAAACAACTTCCTGTCTCACATTAATCATATACACCCTCAGATCCAGTTCACTATTGAAATCGAAAACAATTGTTCTCTCCCTTTCCTAGACGTCCTCATTATAAAACAAAACAACAATCAACTCTCCTACTCTGTGTATAGAAAACCAACCCACACCAACCGTTACCTGAACTCAAAATCAACAGACAATCACAACAGACAATCCGAACTACAAACATTACAAGAAGCACTTCTACAAAACGGTTACGACAATGGACATATAACGCGATCCATACACAAAGCACAAAATCCTTCCCAAACTGATCAGACAGAAACTCCTCCTCAGCAAAAAACTTTCCTACCTTACATCAAAGGTGTCACAGACAAAATTTCAAAAGTCCTGAAATCCAATAACATAAAAACCATATTCACAACACACCAAACAATTTCCAATTTAATCAGAACCCCAAAAGACCAAATACCTAATGATTCCCACGGTGTATACGAAATACCTTGCTCAAACTGTCCCCAAACCTACATTGGACAAACCAACAGACGGATTAACAATAGAATATATGAACATCGTCTTGCAGTTAGAAAATCCGATCCCACATCATCACTTGCCCAACACCGCCTTCTAACAGGCCATAATATAGACTTCGATAACACCAAAACCATAGCACCATCATTTTTCCAGAAACCGCGAATCATCCGCGAAGCAATTGAGATTGAAAAACGTCCCAATTGTCTAAATAAAAGGGATGACGGTCATCGTCTTCCAGTCGCTTGGAAATCATTGATCTCCAGGCTAGCCCCACAATATTCATCCACACCTCATAATCCTGATAGCAGCCGTTCTGCTCTGATGCCTCCATCAACAGACCCTCAACCCCCCACCCCTCTCCCACCCACAGACAGCTTTCGTATAAATAACACTTCGTCCGATACTGCCAGCGAGTTCGCTCTAAGGAGTAGGCAGGTTGAGACCTTAGAGACGGATCGCGGTGAGATCTGGGGAGTAGGCAGATTGAGACCCCGGAATCGAACCAGTTCCACGAACTCCTAGCATTATTTTCTTTGACAATTTTTACTTGACTCACTTTTTCTCTTGAAAATGGCTCCAAAACGGGAGCCGAAACGTCGAGACATTAACAATCTCAGACGCGGTTCAACCCGAGAACCTAGTATTTTTCAGACCAACGACCGCGAGTTAGCAGCGACCTAGTTCCAATGAGGATAAGGAAGCTCTTATTCAGCGAAAATTATAAAATGTTATAAATATATGTGAGAGTAGAATAAGATTTACTTTTCATTGTAATTTCGTTATAATAAAGTCAATTTAAATTCAACTTGCATCATTCTTTGTGGGCTAAACTTAGCCCTACAAATTGTAAATTGTTTTTAAAAACAAGGTTGTTACGGCCATCAACGTAACTGGTGTCAGAAGTGTGATTTTGTGAAGAGTTTTCTTTCGAAAATTAAAGAAAACGTTGGTTTCAACCATTTGCCGAAGCAGAATCCACCCTGAGGGACGAAGATAGTAGCCGAGGGCAAGAGTCCGACGACAGCGAACAGTAGTCCTTAATTAAGAAGATATCAAGAAAGAACAATTCAAGAAAGAAGGATTCAAGAAAGAAGATTTCAAGAAAGAAGTTCAAGCAAAGAAATTTCAAGTTTTTGAAAATTTCCCTACATTCATCCATTCATCTACATTCAACCCCTACTCATCCCAGGTACATCAAAGGAACCCAAGCGAGCAAAAAAACGGAGGGAAATACGAGGCAGGCTACGGTTTCTACATAGCTAGAAAGGTCACTCGTATCGTTATACCTCCCTCGCCAACGTGTCGAAAAATGAAATCATCTCTAGTGATGCTATTTTTGTAAGTATGATTGCTCATTCCTGCTTGTAAAATCAAATTAACCCTTACTCTATTTTTGACCCTTTTTATTATTCCGCAATAAAATTATTCTATAAGTCTCGACGTCCTATCGAGCAAAATAAACATTATATTTAATTGTACAATATCAAAAATATTAAAACAAAATTGATAATATATTAGAAGAATTTTCGAACTTAAATATATCCAAAAATAAATTTAAAATGGCAACACAACAACAGCAGCAGCAACCCCAACCCCAACAACAGTATCAACAACCGACAATTAGAGACCAGCTAGAAACCATCCCGAGATTCGATGGCAATCCAGTAACAATATCGAATTTTACTTTGGCATGCGAAAACGTAATAAATACACTAGGACGAGCTGAAGACAATGTGTTCAATTCATTTTTAATGGCCCATATTCGCAGCAAATTAGTTGGCCGCGCACCACAGCTGATTGCAGTAAGAAATATTTTAACTTGGCCTAGTTTAAAAGAAGCGATTCAGCTAACTTTTGGAGATCTACGTGACGAAGATTCACTTATACGCGACCTTCTGATGATTAAACAGGAAAACAACGAATCAGCAATAAAGTTCGGAGAGAAATGCCAAGATATAAATAGCCTATTAATGTCGAAAGTAAATTCGACTGAAAATGATGAAACAATAAAACAAGAAAAAATTAAATTGTATAACAATATGACCATAAAAACATTTATGAAAGGCTTAAAAGAACCATATAGCCTTATCGTGCGCTGCAGAGAACCCAAAACAATAGAAGAAGGCATAAGTATAATTACCGACGAGGACAACTTAAATTATATAAGAAAAACAAGTCAATTTCCTGCTAGAAACGTGCCGCAAGCACCATTTCCACAAACGCAGTTTCCCCAAATAAGAAGGCCTGTACCATTCGCCAGACCTCAGCAAAGTTTCATACCACCTAATCGATATCAAAATTTTAACCAAAATAATCGATATCAACAACCATTCGTTAGACAAAATAACTGGCAACCAAATTGGCAAGCAAATAATTCACAACAAAATAATTTCCAACCAAGAAATTGGCAACAAAATAATACACAAGCATTTAATAGAAATAATATTCAACAGCAGAGACCACCGACTAATGTATTTCAGCCCCGTTTTCAACCTAGCGCAAGACAGAATTTTTATAAACCTACACCAATGGACACTTCTTCTGGTAACGCTACTTTTAGAAAACCAAATTTCGCATCTAATGAACTACACTATATCAACATAAACGATTTTTATGATCAACCTGAAGAATATTTTGAAAACTACGAAGATCAGTATCAAGCACAATGTGAATATTATCCAACAGACACAAGTCAATACCAATGCACCCCTCAATATTTCGAAGAAGCCTACCAAGAAAACACAAATACTGAGCAACCACCCTGTGAACCATTATTCGATGAAGCTACAAATTTTCAGGATACCAGCCCGGACAAGAAGAAAACTTAGTATATATTAATGCGCAAATCGATACACATTTACCCTATATTTATATACCGGAATTTCAAGCAAATTTTCTGATTGATACTGATTCAGCAAAAAGCCTCATAAAACCGGAATTAGCCATGAAATATTTCAAGAATAATATCAAACCAGAAATTTTTTTAATCCAAACTGCCCATGGACGTACAGTACATACAGGAAGTATTATGGCCAGTTTACCGAAAACGTTAAAGTATTCAACACCATATAAATTCTACTTATTCAATTTTAATAATGAATTTGGAGGACTACTAGGCATGGACCTATTACGAGAAATTAAAGCACAAATTAATACATATAAAAACTTATTAATTACAAAGAGAACTACAATTCCATTGAACTTAATTTGCACTGAAACCGAACAGGAGGAAAATGCAAAAGTAATTCCACCTAGGACAGAGGTAATAGTCAAATTACCGGTAGAGAAAACAAAATTAAAACAGGGACTAGTTTCTCAACATAAATTCAAAAAAGATTTAGAAATTCCACCATCAATAGTCACCATAGAGAATAATTATTATATTATTACAACAATAAAAAATAATTCAGACGAACCACAAAATTTTAAACTGGACAAACCAATTAAGGTACAAGATTTTATGGAAATAAACAACATCGAGATGGACACTTCTGAAACATACGATAACTCACAAATAGATATGAAACTGGTAGAAAACTTAGAGAAAAACTTAAGAACAAACCATATGAATACAGAGGAAAAAGAAAAAATACAACAACTGTGTCTGAAATACAGAGACATATTTTACCACGAAGATATGCCACTTACATTCACAAGCAAAATTAAACATCATATTAAAACAAAAGACAACGAACCGATTTACACAAAAAGCTATCGCTACCCCCAAGTACACAGAGAGGAAGTTAGAAACCAAATGGACAAGATGCTGAAAGATGACATTATACAACATAGTATATCACCCTGGTCATCGCCTATATGGGTTGTCCCTAAGAAACAAGATGCAAGTGGAAAAGCAAAATGGAGGATAGTTATAGACTACCGACGGCTCAATGAAAAAACTATTGATAACAAATATCCTATTCCAAATATAGACGACTTATTAAGCAAACTAGGAAACAGCACTTATGAGTTTAAAAGGATGCCCTTCGGACTAAAAAATGCCCCAGCGACTTTCCAATCTGTAATGGACCACATACTTAGAGGATTGCAGAATGAGATATGCTTAGTCTACATGGATGACATTGTCGTCTTTTCCTCATCTTTGGACGAACATATTTCACGTTTAGACAAAATATTTGAAAGACTTAGGGATGCGAACCTAAAGATTCAATTGGATAAATCTGAATTTGTGAGATACGAAGCCGAATACTTAGGTCACGTTATCACACCAGACGGAGTACATCCCAATCCCGACAAGGTACGAGCGATTACGAAATTTCCAATACCAACCACTACGAAAGAAATAAAGCAGTTCCTTGGCCTCGTAGGTTACTACAGGAAATTTATTAAGGATTTTGCACATTTAACCAAACCATTGACGAAATGCCTAAAGAAAAATTCAAAAATAATTCATGATAAAAAATTTGGTGAAGGCTTTGAAAAATGCAAACAAATTTTGAGTAATGCACCCATACTACAATACCCGGACTTCAGTAAGACATTCATAATAACTACGGATGCATCAGATATTGCACTCGGCGCGGTGCTCTCGCAAATGAAGTCAGGAAACGATTTACCTATATGCTATGCTTCAAAAACTTTAAATGAAACCGAGAGAAAATATAGCACGTGCGAAAGAGAGCTGATGAGCGTTATTTTCGCAACGAAAATTTTTAGATCATACATATTCGGCAGGAAGATAAAGATAGTAACAGACCACAAACCCTTACAGTGGCTGATGAACCTTAAAGAATGTAACCCTCGACTAACACGTTGGAAATTACGATTAGAGGAATTTGATTACGAAATTGTACATAAGAAAAGAAAACACAACTTAAACGCTGACGCCCTATCAAGGATAAAAATCTACCCCATAGAACATTCAATCGCCGCCACTGCTGGAACCTCAAGAGACCTAAATACACCAACACCTAGTGAAATAAATGATATCTTACGAAGTGGAAACGACCAACCAAATCGAATAGACGCCGATTTAGAAATACCCGGGATTGACCTAGAAATACCCGATATCGATCTTCAAATGCCCGCTCAAGTAGAAGAAAATGTAACTATACATTCCCAGGAAGATAATACGCCTAGTATACCCCTAGCAGACGACGCCATAGAAACAAAAAATAAACAAATATGGTTTAACACAACCCAAGACCCGAGCGAGTATACCACAAAAATTGTGCAATTTGACAAGAAAAAGGTCTATCTGACCTTCATTGCAAACGATCAGTTACAAATACAAAACTGATTAAAACTAACCCAGACAAAACTTGTGTTTTATTAAACAATCAAACAAAACATACCAGAAAAATTCATATGGATAAACTAAAACATTCCTATCTTATTCCAGATACGGAATCGGACGAGTCATCAGCGGAGGAATCGGAGAACTAAAAATTGAAAAATACACCGACAAAGCGGGACTCTACCCACAACATATTGGCACCGCCCAAATTCAAAAATCCAAATGGACCCTGATTAAAGAAATAAGCTTAGACTCCTTGTACGCCAACTATGTCACACTTAGAAAAATGTACAATAAACTGGAAGGCGCCTATAATAATACCCAATATGGAAAAACGTATATATCAGAAAATAAAATATATTTAGCCACTAGTCAACATATGTTAGATGTAGCAGAACAAAAATTCAAGCAGTTATTAATTCACAAAAGAACAAAACGAGGACTTCTCAATATTCTAGGAAAAGGAATAAAATTGATCTCAGGAAACTTAGATGCTGATGATGGCGAACGTTACGAGAAAGAAATACTAAAATTGCAGGAAAGTCAAAATAAATTATCGCATATGAGTTCAAATCAAATTTCAATACTGGAGAATACCATTAAAACATTCAATAAGTCTATAAATACTCTGGAAAATAATGAGCTAATTATGACAAGCAGAATAATGCAAATTCAGGCACATATGGAAAAACAAGATATCTACGCGACTGAAAATAGAGCGATATCATTGTTACACACTACACACAACCAACTAATTCTTGCCATGAACGAAATTATAAGAGCCTTAGAAGAAATAGAAACATCAATTACCTTCGCCAGAATAGGATTAATGCATCCCGCTATAATCGATCCAGATGACCTAAAATATGAACTACAAAAAATAACAGAACTAATTGATGAACCGTATAAACTGCCATTCCCCATGAACAATGTGACTTCATTCGAAAAAATCATGGAAATTAAAGCCTATCAGAAGGACAACGTAATAAAATTTATCATTGAAATTCCTATCACCCAGAACGAGATATATAATGTTTTTCATTTATGGGCTTTACCCACGTTAACGTCTGACAACAACTTCAATCTCATAATCCCAAAATCCAAATTCCTAGTTCTATCCGAGCAATCATACGCATTATCTGATGAACCCTGTATAGAAATAAGTAACGAAAATTATTTTTGTAAATTATCAAAATTGCATAACGTAAATAACAAAATTTGTGAAATTCAAATTATTTTAAATTGTAGTCAAAATAAAATAAAACTTATTGAATCTAAAGTGCAAGAAATTGACAAAGACCAATACATAATTATTTCTCCTACGAGAAATGTGTTAAAAATAAACTGTAACAATCACTTGCAAACTAAAGACGTTCTTGGAACTTATATTATCTCGCTTTCACCAGATTACTTTATTCAGTTTGATCATCATATAATAAAAATATACAAAACTGATTTAAAAATAAATAAAATTAGCAGTTTTTTGCCATACATACAAAACAATGTTGACAAGTTATTTTTCGAAAATAAAGCATTAGAAATCTCACATATTAACCTAGATGATATAAACAAACTAAACGATGAATTAAATTTAAACAAACAACTTGTAAAAAACATAGAAACTGAAGAGATGTCGAGCTTTGATTTTAAAACCCTTATTATTTATCTTGTGATTGTTTTGATAATAATTTATGTTATGTTCCCTAGACTGAAATTATTGTATTTGAAAATGACTTCAAGTAAGAATCAATAGGAAAGACATCAAGAAACTACCCCAACAAGAGATGTACCCTTTCGCATAGCATGAAGGAAGCTATGCTCAAGTTTGGCGCCGGAGGAGTTAGCAGCGACCTAGTTCCAATGAGGATAAGGAAGCTCTTATAAAATGTTATAAATATATGTGAGAGTAGAATAAGATTTACTTTTCATTGTTATTTCGTTATAATATAGTCAATTTAAATTCAACTTGCATCATTCTTTGTGGGCTAAACTTAGCCCTACAAATTGTAAATTGTTTTTAAAAACAAGGTTGTTACGGCCATCAACGTAACTCGCGGAAGCTTCTCGGAACATATATATACATATATATATATATATATATATATATATATATATTTATATATATATATATATATATATATGTTATAGCTCGCGTTTCGTAGCTAAGTTTTTAAAAACAATTTTATTTATTTGTAGAGAGTCAACGTTGACGTTGACTGATACTTTGTAAGCGATAAATGATAGCGGGAATTTGTTATCTGCACGTAGCTGAAATATGATATTATAGAATAATCTGAAATGAAGCAAAAGTCACGTATCGTCTTGTATACAGTGGGTCAAATAATATATAACAACTTCCCCCTTAACTAAAAAGTTTCTGTTATACAGGAACTTTTTGAAATTGAAAAGATAATAAAATAGTGACTGAATACAATACAAAATAATAAAAATAGAGGTAAAAATATACAAAGGTTAGGTTAATAATATGAATGATAAATCACAAGTGAAAGCCTATGTTAACTCGATGTCATTTCCTTCTTGGGGTCAGATAACGGGTCGCTTTCTCGGAGGGATAAAACCGGGAAGTTTCATAAATGGTTTGCTTCGTCCTGGAGAGGGTGAAGGGGCGTCATCTGTAGAGTGTTGGATTTTCAGTATTCCACGTCGTCTTTTCCTACACTTACAGAATATATAAAGTAGAATTAGGGAAACAATGAATATGATTGTAAAATACGTGAACCAAGATACATGTTTGTTCACAAATGGTTCGTTTATAAGATCATCCAGGTCTTTTGAATATTGCTCCAATTTGGTTTTGGCAATGTCCAAATCTTCTACGTTTACATTTTTTCACTTGAGAGGTTTTAATTTTGGTAATTTAATTTTATCGGGCATTTGATTGCAGCACTCATAAGGAATTTGGATGGGATGAGAATTGTCTTTAATGTCTGAAAAGTCTTTGGCACTAGCTTGTATTCTGGTGATTCCTACAAAGGCGTAACATCCGGGTTGTAGTTTGACGATTGAATTTTTGTTGATTAATTCGGTTATTGAATCTCTTTTTGGACAATTGATGGTGATGTGGAGTGGTTAGGAGTTTATTATTAACCATGTGTTGTCTTCAAGTTCTTGAACGTTGTATCCTTGACCAATGATGAAGGATGTCTGGCAATTCTCGGGCAGTGTAGTCAACTGTTTCAGGATTCTGGCTTCACATATGGCATTTTGATCGATAGGGTATGCAAACAGGTTTGAGCATAGTTTCGTTCCAAAGTATAGTGGTTTGCATTCATTTAAATTTGAAATTGGTATGTACATCAAAGAATCATCGTCTCTCGCGATAAACTTATGTGAAATAGATAGAATGTGCAGAAGGCCAGTTCTGTTATCAAGAATTGGGATCGGGTATATCTTGTAATGCTGTTACTAAATGGTCAGGAGTTATTTTTGATGAATGTATAATTTTTAGTCTAGCGAATGTTATGGCATTCAAAATATCGTTTAAATTGTCCTCAATGAACAAATAACTTGCCATGAGTTGTTCGCAAATTTCTAAAAATCTTAGTTTTGTGTGGATATTTTCGATATCCTTAGTCATGTCTAGAATTGAGGTTTCGATTTCCTTGATATCCTTATTGAAAGTTTCTTCGTCGATTTGTAATTTTTGAATAGTTGAATTAAAATGTTTGATGACTGAAGTCGTGACAGATATTTGATTTTTGATTAAATTTTCGAGTTGGTGTTCGTCATTATTTAGCTTGTTGATGCAATCAGAATAGTACTGACCATCTTCTGCGTCTAGATTTCCAGTTATTGATTTGAAAATCGTTCCGATACCGTTTAGTATTCCTCGCCTGTATCGTTTTGTATCAGGATAAACTTCGTTAAATTTTGATTGTATCGATTGAGAGATTTGCGTTAATAAACTGAGATGTGTTTTTACATCGCCGAAAAAGACATTCATGTAATGGTAAGTTGGGTCGAATGTGTTGTAGAGGGTTTGTAAGATTTTGTCGTTTTTGTCAAACGCTGTTTTAAGAGTGGATATATTTTTATGTACAAGTAGAGTCCATTTTTCGTTAGAAATTACTATGTCTGTGTCTCGGTGGTAGTACACTCCGATCGTGTTGTTGATCGATGTTATGTTATACTGGGCAAGTGCTGATCCAAGCAGCAGCAGAAACCTGAAAATAAATTTAATTTTCAGTATATGGTTTCATTCGGTCAAAGTTTACTTTAGTTATTTGGTTCGTTTCGAGATTTAGTAGCGTAGCGGAATTTTGAAAAATTTCCTTAATTTCGAACGGACCATTGAATTTAACTTGTAATTTGTTCTTTATTTGTGACTCCTTAACGTATACTTTGTCGCCAAAATTATATGTGGGGCGATTTTCGGGAACGTTTTTATCAAACCGAACTTTGGCTTTTTGTTTTTGAGTTTCAGTTCGACTTCGAGCTATTTTATAATAATGAGAAATGCGATTGTTTAAATCTCGGACATATTTAGTGATTAACTCTTTTTGATTGTATAATGTTTCCGATGGACGAACAGATGTATGACCAAAAACTAATTCGTATGGGGTAAATCCATGAGTTTTATTTACAGAGTTATTATAACAGATTACTGCATACGGCAAAATGGTAAATGGGTGTTCATTCGAGTTTTCTGTTTTGTTAGCTCTTATCATTTCGGCCAAGGTGGCGCGAAATCGTTCAATTGAACCATTTGACTGGAGATGTCCTACATTTGAAAAAGTTAATTTTACATCATATAATCTACACAAATCTCTTAATAAATTGTTATCGAATTCTCCTCCATAGTCACAATGGATTCTTAATGGAGTACCATAATGTTGAAAATAAAGCAGTAACGTATTTACTACAGATTTGGCGGATTTATCGGGGACTGCGTAAGCTTGTGTAAATTTAGTCAATTCATCGCGGATAGTCAGGGCATAATTGCGCGTAGGGAATTCAAATAAGTCAATGTTAATTCTTTCGAACGGTGTCTTTAGTGTTTCTGTAATTACCAGTGGACTACTTAAATTTTTTTGACAAACTTTCGTTTTTTGACATGTTTCGCAGTTTTTGATAAAATTTTCGACATCTTTAGTTAATCCTTGCCAATTATACTTGTTTTTGATTCTGCGTATTGTCTCGTTTATACCGCGGTGCAAATTATTTTTTCCAGTGTGATTTTGATCCAGGATTATCGGGCGTTGGTCTTCGTCGGGGCAATGCACTAGATTTTGACAAATGATTAATTTTAGGTCCTTTTCTGCAAAAATGAATGAGAGAATTTCAAGTATTGAGAGGTCCAGATTATTTTCGACATGCGGTCTTGGAAAGATCTAGTTTATTTTGATTTTTATACAACGTTAAAAACAAGTGTTCTATCACAGATTCGGGATCGAAAGGTACAGCGATAATATAATAATTTCTATGTCGGGTTGATTTGCTAGAGACAATATTGATTGTACTGTTGACGAATTCGGGATTTTCTTCGAAAATATCTTCTATAATTTGGCGATGGAGGTCTGTTAAGTTATTTTGCCGAAAGAACGTAAGTGTGTTTTTATTTTCTCGATCTAATAATTGTTTGTTTGTAATTTCGATTTTCGAGTAATCTATTAGGGATTTTGTCTTGTATAGTCTAGAGAATGTGTCAAATTCCTGAGCGATATGTTCGTTAGTTATTTCGTTTTCGTCATTTGGGTTTTCGTCATCGTCTGTGTTTTCGTTAACTGCTGAAATTTTAGAATAGAATTTGGAACAATCGTAAAAGTGGTTTATTTTGATTCTGGACAAAGCGTCTGCGTTTTTGTTTATTTTCCCGGGTTTGTATATGACCTCGTAGTCATACTCCTCGAGTTTGAGGCGCCAACGGGCTAATCTGCTACCCGGGTCCTTTATCGAAAATAACCAGGTAAGTGGTCTGTGATCGGTGATTAGTTTAAACTTTCTGCCAAACAGGTATGGTCTAAAATGCTTTACTGACCACACGATACGAAGAGCTCCCTTTCTATCGTGGAGTACTTAGTTTCGGCATTGCATAAAACTCAGGAGGCATAAGCGATAGGTAAATCTTTACCAATAGGGCCCTGCGAAAGCACGGAACCAATGGCGAATGCACTTGCATCTGTGATTAATAGGAAAGGCTCGTCGAAGTTCGGGTAAATTAATATCGGGGTTGTTGTCAGGGTTTGTTTTAAGTTTTTGAATGAGTTCGTACAATCATTGTCGAAAATTAAAGGGTATGTCTTTTTGTAGTAATTTAATATAATAATTTCCTTTTGGTTTTTGGGTTGAGGAAAGTTTAGGATTGTTTCAACCTTAGCAGGGTTTGGCTTTACACCGTCCTTGGTGATGAGGTGTCCTAGGTAGGCAACTTCTTTCCTAAGAAACTCACACTTGTCGGGCTGTATTTTAAGGTTAGCTTTCCTTAAACGTTGAAATATTTCGTTTAGTCGGGTAATATGTTCATGAATCGTTGGGAAATAAATGATGATTTCGTCCATATAGACGAGGCAACGTTCATTTTGGATACCTAGTAGAATATTGTCCATAACCCTTTGGAAAGTGGATGGGGCGTTTTTAAGACCGAATGGCATGCGAAGAAATTCTTAGTGGCCATTCTCTACAGAGAAGGCAGTCTTTTGGACGTCTTCGGGATTAATTTCTATCTGGTGGAACCCAGAGGCAAAATCTAGGGTTGTGAAGTACTGGCATTTTCCTAGTTGGTCAAGAAGGTCAGATATGTTCGGAAGGGGATATTTGTCGTCAATAGTCAGTTCGTTAAGTTTTCTGTAGTCGACTACAACCATTTTTGTTTGCCAGAGGCGTCAAGTTTTTTTGGGACTACCCAAACTGGGGAGGACCAGGGAGAAATCGAAGGCTGGATCATGCCTTGGTCTAACATTTTTGAAACCTGTGACTTTACCTCTTGCTTATGAATTTGGGGGTAACGGTAAGATTTTGTGAATATCGGTTTGGCATTGTTGGTGTCAATAGAGTGTTTAATTTCATTTGTGAATGACAAGTTGTCTCCTTCTAGATAGAATATATCCGAAAAGTTTAGACAAAGTTGTGTTATTAATTCGATTTCTTCTTCGTTCAAATGTTCTAAGCGTAATTGATTTTTAATATCGAAATTCCTGTCTATTTGTTGTTGGTAGTTTGAGTTTTGTCAATTTAAATTAAAGATTACCCTAAATTTTTCTATTGGTTCGAGTTTAAGGTTTGACAAATCTACAGTTTTTGGAATAGCGTTTGCATTTATTACAGATGTTAAAAATTCTCCGTTGTTATCTATTTTGACGATAGCGTTGGGTAAGCGTACTTTTTCGTTTTCTTGGGCTACCAGTATAGCCTCGGTATTTCGTAGGTCACATTTTAATTTGAATATTTTTTCCGTGCGCGGTTCAATGGAAATTAAGTTTCGATTTTTTGTGGTATTTAAACCGCAGGTTACGCTTGGTTGCGATGGTAAAATATCAGTAACTCTGAATATCGGTGCGGTTTTAAAATTCGTGACTAATTGTTTATTCTTAAAATCTATTCTGCATTCGTAATGTTCGAAAAAGTCGTCTGCGCCTAAAAGTCCGTCAAAGTCTATGTCTAGATCGTGAATATAAACTTTATGAGGATCACTTGTGGTAAATGGTATGAGAACAGATTCATTAACATTAATCTTTTCGTTCGTTATACCTTGAACAATCACATTTTCAGGGGATCTGCGCCTGTAGTTTTCAGCTGTCTTAGGTTTAAAAACTGAAATACCGGCGCCTGTGTCTAACAAAATTTTAAATTTACCCGTTATGTCTTTCACGTAATAGAGATTTTTTGAGTTGACAGTTAGCAATGCATGCGAAAGAATATTTACATGAATTTGTGTTCCGGGAAATTCAGGTATGGGTTGAAACTGTCTTTTAGAGTCATCGTTTGGATCTGAGTTTCCAATTCTGCAATTGGTTCGGATTCCTGGTTGGGAGGATGAGTTAAATGGTTGGAGCCTTGGTAAAAATCCTGAGGATTAGCGGTATAATCCTCATACTGTTCAGATGAGAATTATAGTTCTCTGGGAAACTTTGATTGGTTTCGAAATTATGGTTTTCACAATTGTCTTGTTGAAGTTGGTAATTTGGGGAGTAATCGGTAGAGTAGGACTCGTATTGATTGGAATTATCAATGTAACTATCATAAGGTTCATAGTTCAAATGATGGGCCTTTTGTTGATCGTAACGATTAAAGTTTGGATGTGGTTGGATTGTAGATGGTCTCTGCTGATTGAAATTCGGGTTTGGTCTGATGGCTGAAGGCCTATTTTGCTGTGGAAGATTAGATTGATTATTTTGTGAAAATTGCGTGACTAAATTTATTATTTTGCGAAAAATTTTGGAAGTTTGGTCTTTGAAAATTTTGGGACGTTGATGGCATAAATTGTTGTTGTTGCCTAGTACGGCATTCACTTACAGTATGCCCAATGCGATTGCAAAATGAACACATTTTCTGTTGGAAAGTTGAAATTGGTCTCTTTTGTTCGGGAGGAATTGGGTTTTTAGCTTGGTTATTTCTTGAGAATTTTTGTGACTCAAAATAAGAGAGTTGTAATTCTCTTTTAATTCGATTAATAGCCTCCAACATATTTTGTGGATTGCCAGCACGTATAATTTTGCCTAAATTTGGTTCTAACCCTGTTAATAAATTATTTAGCGTCATAGTTTCGACTAAATCAGATTGAGATTTCTTCTGTTCTTTGGACAAAGCTTGTTTTTGGATTGCGGAATGCATTTTCGCATTGAGAGTTTGCAACCGTGATACAAAGGTTAACGCAGATTCGTTAAGTAATTGATGGATGTGTTGTAGGTCAGTCATTAGAGACGTTAGGTCTTTAGAATCTCCGAGGTGCGCTTCTAATAAGGATTTTATTTCTGCATATGTAGCCGGATTTCTAGAATGTATCAATTCGGCAGCTTTGCCACGCAATTTATTTTTGATATGAATAGTCAATAATAACAACTGGTCATTAATTGCCATTCCTTGAGCATATGTACAAGAATTTTAAAATGTTTGTAGGTTGATGGGGTTTCCATCGAACTCGGGTATTATCGAGAATATCTCTGAAAGTTTATAAGCCTCAATTTGTTCTTCGATTTGTACAGTAGCTTCTTGTTCTGACATTTTGTTGCTTTTAGTTAGAAACTATTAAAATTAAATTTAAAAGGTTTTCTTGTCTGTTTGTGTATTAGCTGTATAATAACAAATAACCTTTTATTTTGATATTTGAAGGTTCGAGCACAGACAAATGACAAATGACAGTGTTACAGTAATTCTTAAAGCTAAAATACATAAAAGAAGAAGTGATATCGGCTTATATGTCGATTTAAATTAAATGAAAGTATACCGTTTGGTATAAGAGCTCTTTATTGTATGTTACGATCGCAAAGTTAGCTAACCTTGTACGCAAATCGGAGTGCGGTCCCTCGAAGTCGTCCAAATCCTTGGTCTCGTTCTGGTGTAGTGGTTTTCCCTACTTGGAAAACAAAGCGTCTCGACGATGCACTTTAATTTAATATTCGATGCACTTTATTTTTAATATTCGTTGTGAAGTGATTTACGGTTAATGACAATGTGGATTTAAAATCCTTTTGGTGAGTACAAATTTTATTATGAAGGGTACAATACCTTTGTGGAATATTTTTATACACAACTTGTATAGAAGTTTCAAAATTATAATTTTTCTTGTATTTTATTTGGTTAGAGTTATTTATTTAAGTTTTGTTTACGTCACTTTGACGTTTTATCAAAGGGCAAAATTCTTTAGTAAAAAGTGAGGTTATCTACGGACAAAAATGAAACACGTCTCACCTTAGTAAATGCAAAATTACGACTCATTTGACATTGTTACCATGGATACTACCAATATTTTGCTATTTTTTGTTTTCTAGATTTGAAAATATCTAAATGTCAAACTTAATGTGGATTTTTTATGCCTTTTTGAATAAATTTTTTTAAATGTTTTTTGATATTATTAATATAGGTTTCAAGCTGGTTGTATTGATATACATATCTTGCCTCTAGGGTGGATATTAAGAATTTTGAGAATTTTTAAACTTTTTATACATTTTACTTAAAATTAAACTTTGTGAACCCCAAATACCATTGAAAAACCTTCCTTACTTACTAATACAAATATTTATGATATTAAAACGCCGCACAATGGCTTTTCCTTAAAATTAACACTGTCTGAAATTTTTCAGGGAACGCTGTCCTAAAACTATGCACTTGTAATGTCTCCGCACATGAATGATGTTTGAAAATTGTTTTAAAACCTTGCCTAGCACTGTGGCTATTGACATGGAACACATATGAAGTTTAATAAACTCTTGGATTTACACTATTTGTGATTTTACCCAGTCTTTGAGGAAGTAAACAAAAATCGTCACTGGGCCCCCCTTTTGGAACTTTAATCCCAGAGCTGTTGCATGCAAAAGTTGCACTAGGTAAGTACCCAAGTACTTGTATGAAGAAAGTTTTATTTTGGCTTCAGGTATTATAGTTCTGATCAAAAGTTTATTCTGACACTTGAAATGTCACTATTTATAAATGTATTTTATTATGTAAAAGTTTAATTAGAAGTTTGTTTCCTATAGACACAGCTAACTTTATTTAGATCACTAATAATTGTTCTTTACTAATATGTACTACAATACTTGTTGCAGATGAATAAATTGTTAAATATCTCAAATTTTCTAGGTCTCCCGCTACTGCGAAAGCACAAAATGGACTTACGACTTCCTGCAGCTAAATGTGAGTGTAGCATGGATTCCTGACCAGCGTGGGAGCTAAATTGAGTTTTTTGTTTTGTTATAAATGTTCTAGCCCACATTTGGTATACCATGTGGTATATTATAACAGGTATTTATATACAATTTCTGTGAACTAATATAAAATTTCTTAAAATTATTGACTTTTTCACAAAGTTATGTGTTATAGTCATTCCATTTCTAGTTTTTCATCAAACGTGCATACCTGAGTCATTAAATTCCCATATACAAATTTCAAGTAACGCTCAGAGACAATATTTAACTTCGTTACGATATGAGAATTTTGAAATACATTTATCTTTCATGCCAATGCATGTTGGTTTTGTTCTTGCATTGAGTGAAATCATGTCTTTATTATTGTTAAGTCCCTAATCAGTAAAGTCTCACAAGTAATACAATACCGTCGCTGATAAAACTATAAATTGCATCATATTCTCTTTTGTTATCATTATAATACGTTATCTTAACTCTTTAAAGTCACGTACGAGGTTCGGGTTGCTGTGAGAAATGCAAACGAAATTAAAATTTAGTTTAATCAATATTATTGTCAACTTAACATTTTAAATATTATAAATGGGACTGAACAGCATAAGCTCTTCAGTCTGCAGTCAAGGCTGGTGTTTGCAATCCAGTCTGGAATCTGTTATTCAGTCGCCCAGTCTGCATTGTTGAACTCAGTGTTCTCGTATCCGAGATACACACGTATTTTAAGTTAACTTCTAAGTATTAAAACTCGCAAGCTGTACGCTCACATTCAACTAGTAATTTAAGTGATTAATCATTGTGAAATTACTACATAAATAATATTTGTAATTTTAACTAATAAAATTATTTTTAAAAACTTAACAAGTGAAAATCGAATCCAACAATTGGCGCAGTCGGTAGGATCCGTAAAACACTACAAGAACAAAGGCATCCTAACTGATAGTGGTGGATTACATCCTTCAACGGACAAACGAACCAACGAATCCAAAAATCCAAAAAACTCATCCAAGAAAGCAAATATTCGAGAAAACTTCTGCAACACAAACAGAACAAGAGAATTCTAACTGGTAGTGACGGACTTCTCTACTCTCCTCAACAAGTCAAAGTACGAATCGCAACTCATCCAAGAAAACTCAACCAAGCAACGAAACTTCAAGAAAGCAATCAACACACACACAACTCAACCAATACCTTCATGGAAAGATTCATGTAAGTACATTTAACTTTGAATCATTTTAAGTGCATTGCAATTTCATTTCGCGTATTAATTTTAAGTTCTATTATCCAACATCTCCCAAAACCTTACCAAGCAAATATTTTAAAATGGCTCAACAACAACAACAACCATAACAAGAAATTCAGGAAGTCGAACTTTACAGACTATCCGAAATATTTTGAATTGTCCCCGAATTTGAGGGCGACCAAATCTTTCTTAACACATTTTTAAACGCTTGCGACCATGCGAACGGTATGGCCGTCGGTGATCAACAAGTACTATTAACTTTATATATCAAAAATAAGCTTCGCGGGCGAGCAGTTCAGCTAATAAATTCTAGAAACCCAGCCACTTGGGCTGAAATTAAGCAACTTTTATCTGTCCATTTCGGAGATTCACGAGATCTTACATCTTTAATACAAAATCTGCAACGTATCAAACAACTTCCTAACGAACCCCTCTTAACCTTCTCACTGGTTTAGAACCCAACATTGGAATAATTATAAGGGCAGGAAACCCTCCAGATATGCTTGAAGCCTCTGAATGAACTCAGAATGGAGGTAACTCTAAATTCGTCGAATGAGATGATTATGTGTACATCAGACTATGGAAGCTGCTGCCTCAATCAGCGTGATGTGGATAAGCTAATTAATTTGTTGTTTGTTGTAGGGGTGGATGCAGCCTCACATCCGAATTATGGCTTAGATATATGTAGTTGTAGTGAGATAATGTGGAATTGTAACTGTTTTATTACGAAAAAATTTAATATATATTGTTAAGTAGGGAGTATTCATATTTGAGGAGAAAACTATAAAACAGCTTTAGTTGGTTACATATTACAAATTATTTTTCCAAGTTCTAAATAATTGATATACTTTGCAATAATATTAAACAAATATTGAGAATGAGACCTGACATTAAATTATTAAACACAAACAATAAATACGAACTTGTACTCAATAGGTAACCTGCTAAATAAGCATATAGTAAAATTATAAATACGAATTTTGTTAACGCGGGCGGCAGTCGAATTCTTAAGACAGTCCTACTTTTAAGTGTTAAGAAGTGCGACTCCTTATCCCGACGCTTTTCCCCACATCAGTGATTATTGGTAAGAGCTCCCCATTTATTACTATTGTTGTTATGCCTGTTGATACTGTAACACTGTTTGTTGTTATTTTGTTAATAAATTATATATGTTTTAAACTCGTCTTCTACTTTGACTACCCAATCTCCCACTCTCACAAGCCAAGTGGCCGTCAGTCGCGGCTCTCCGAAAGGGGGGTCGTGACAATATATATACATATAGTAAGTACCCTTCACTTGTATTAAACAATTTTGATTATAATAAGTTAAAATTTTTGTAGAATTCCTGAGGAAGAAACAATAAAGTTTCGAAAGCTTGAATTTAAAAGAGTTGTCTTTTTTGAACCCGTGACTGTATCCCTGGTGGAAATTAAAAATTTTTGTTTTATATATATATATATATATATAGTAAAAATGTAGGTAATAAATAAATAACATAACCATAACCATACTAATATTCATTCATAAGTTGTTTATAAAAATGTGCAGTTCTGCACATTTCAACACTTCGACCTTGCTTATGCTTATTTATGATAGCATGAATGGTTCCATGAAATCCTTTACGAGTGTGTTGCATTATGTGCCGGCCGAATCCTAGTAGGGCATTAGCATGACTGCAATGGTAATAGTAGAGAGTAACGTGCTGAACAGCAGGAATAATGCTGTCAGCTGAACGGACGTTCTTCTGCTCGGTGGTGGTTGGTTTGGGACAGTTATACAGGTGGCAGTAATGTGATCATCTGCGTTGAGTATGTCAATGGTTAATGCTTCTTTGAGGATGACTAGATCATGAGGTTTCAGATTCTCCTGGCGTGTTTTCCACTTGTGCCAATGTTGAAGTCTGTTTAAGTAATGGTAGACCAGATGTGCCAGAAGTTCTTCTTCATCTTTTGGAGTAATTGCCATCTTGATGAGAAATTGGTATTGAAGTTCGTCGCTATGGGATTAGGTGGCGACACTAATCCCATTGCAATTAAGAAATGTCCGGATGTCAGGCCTTCAGCGTCATTAACATCATTATTTAATGGACATAAGGGCCTTGAGTTGAGGCACGCTTCTATTTGGTGGGTCAGGGTAGTTAATTCTTTGTTAGCGTAGAATCGCTAATTATACGTTTTAAATGGTACTTCATGGATTTTACGCCTGCTTCCCATAGTCTCTCGAAGTGGAGAGCTGCCGGGGGATGTAATGCCAATCGGTAACAGCGGTTGTCAGTGGTTGTTGGGCTCTTGGGTGAAACGTCGAGTAACTCCTTGCTTAGGATATGCTCCTCGCATGCTGTATCATCTGGGAACAGGATTTTCTGGGCTTCTTCTATGTCCCAAAACTTCATTAATTGTTTATCTTCATGTATGAGAATGGCATCAATTGGACCGGGTCTCACATATATGGGATCGGCTAGGATTTGGGTTTGCCGCTGCTGAGGATCTGGGTCTTTTAGCTCATATGTTGGCATCGTTTCCGTAAACCTCGATGAGGATGTGGTCATCTTTGTCATGAGATTTTGTATTGTATCTTCGACTTGCTGCTCGATACACTGGTATTCGTTGTCTGTGAAATAGTTGGACTCGATGCTGGATTCGTGGACCAAAATGTCTTCGTGCAAGCTTTGGATGGAACTCCATTGCTTCGTAAGTTTTGACAACAGTACTTCGTACCGTGCCTTCGATTTGTTATCACGTAATTTTGGTAAATGACTTGGATAGTTTGACCCAGTTGTTGAATTCGAAGCATCTGTCGTTTAAGACGCATCAATTGTTCGTCATCTCCTCTGGAGCTCTCGGAAACTATAGGCATCGTTGCTTTTGAGCACTGCTGGAGATATTTTTTTTTTTGTGTTTGGAAGGGATTCTTCTTAGTTGTGACAGTGTACGTCGAAGGGCTCGGATGGTACGACTGTCTGTCTTCTCTGGTTCTTGAAGTATTCGAAGGGCCAATGGACGTTAATCCGGCTCGAAGGGCCAATGTACGGTTCTTTTGCCCGAAGGACCAATGGACGATCTCAGGAAGGGTAACTTTGAGATCCGGCTCGAAGGACCAATGAACAAACTCAGAATGAGATGATTATGTGTACAGCAGACTATGAAAGCTGCTGTCTCAATCAGCGTGATGTGGATCAGCTGATTAATTTGTTGTTTGTTGTAGGGGTGGATGCAGCCTCACATCCGAATTATGGCTTAGGTATATGTAGTTGTAGTGGAATTGTAACTGTTTTATTACGAAAACATTTAATATGTATATAGTAAAAACGTAGGTAGTAAATAAATTACAAAACCTTGACTTATACTAATATTCATTCATACGTTGTTTATAAAAATGTGCAGTTCTGCACATTTCAACACTTCGACTTTGCTGATGCTTATTTATAATAGCATGTATGTCGGCCACGGTAATTATTGACGCAAAATAAAACGATATGTAGGTTCCATGAAATCCTAGAAAAAAAAGTAAGATTATGTTTAACATGGTTAAACACCTCCTTACGCATCAAACGAGAGCCTCAATTTTATTATTTCGAGAATCAAAAATTTTACAAAAACCAAATGTCCCAACACCTTTCACAAAAACGTGTTCCTATTGCAAACGAACTGATCATGTTATTAACGAATGAAATATTACTCAAATGAGGAATATCAAGAATACGTAGATATGGAACCCCAAGAGTTTCCATATCAACAACAAGAATATTTCCCAGAGGATCAATATCAACATATTCCTCAGGATTTTCAATTAGGTACCCAAACTATTCACGAACCCCCAAACTATCATTCTCAAGGTCCAGAACTTTTCCCGCAGGAAAACCCTGTTATATTCCCGGGGACAACTCCAGAAGACCACAATACAATTACAGACTTAACGTCACAAATTCAGTCAATGAATTTAGACAATTTGAACCCCATATAGAATTCCTCGAACACATCTTCATTTAAGACCTCTGTTAACCTTCAAATCCAATAACATGTACTACGTCAAAGATATCACCAACACCTTTAACCTGTTAATTGATACTGGTGCCGAAATTTCAATTTTTAAAGAAAAAACCGCTGAAAGAATTTTAAACAAATTTCCTGAAAATGTCATTATTCAAGGTATAACTAATGAAAAAATTTTAATAACAAAATGAAAGCTTATTCCATTTAATAAAGGCGATCCCCATAAAGTTTACATATACAATCTCGACATAGAATTCGACGGACTACCCAGAGCAGACTTTTTAGACTATTATGACTGTATAATAAATATAAAAAAAGGAAGCTTATTAGTAATTTTAAAACAGTTCCCCTGTATAAGGCAGGTGAAGAATCTAACGAATCCACAGTTGTCAATAATAATCAAACTTATAATTTAAATTTTAAAAAGAAAAACACAATATCTATTCAACCTCACACAGAACATGTTTTCAAACTAAATTGCAATTTAATAAATACTGATGCTATACTGCTAGCACAGGAAAAAGAAAAAGTTAGATTACCTAACGCTGTAGTAAAAATTAATGAAAAAGGCGAATTTTTAACTTCCATAATTAATGCTAATGCAATACCTAACACTATCGATTTTTCTGACTTAAAATTAGAACCCGTAACACACTTTGACCTGTAACATAAATATTTCTAACACTAATTCAACCCAATTTCAAAACGATGCTGCAGACAGACTACACGATATTCAAAACCAATTACGACTTGAACATCAATGACGAAGAAAGAGAGCTAATCACTGATTTATGTCTGAACTTCTCCGACATCTTTTATTTAGAAGCTGACTCGCTAACTTTCACCAATGAAATAAAACACGCAATCGACACCAATAACGCTAAACCCGTTTTTACCAAGTCATATAGGTACCCCCAATTCCATAAGAAGAGGTAAAACGACAAGTAACCGAAATGCTTGATCAAGGTATAATTCAACCATCCATTTCACCCTGGTCCTCCCCAGCGTGGGTAGTGCCAAAGAAGCTAGATGCTTCGGGCAATCAAAAATGGAGAGTAGTAATTGACTACCGTAAGCTTAACGAACTAACCGTTAACGATAAATACCCCTTGCCCAATAATTCAGATCTCCTCGACCAGCTAGGAAAATGTGAATACTTTACCACTCTAGATCTTGCGTCTGGTTTTCACCAGATCGAAATTGACACAAAGAACATCCAAAAAACAGCATTTTTTGTAGAAAATGGCCATTACGAGTTCGTTCGTATGCCATTCGATCTCAAAAAGCATCTTTCACCTTCCAGCGCGTTATGGACAACAATTTTTTTAGGCATTAAAAACTAGCGCTGTCTCGTTTATATGGATGACATAGTTATATATTCACCCACCATTCATGAGCCCATTTCCAGACTCACGGACGTTTTCAAAAGAGTAAGGAAAGCAAATCTCAAAATCCAGCCGGATAAATGTGAATTCCTCAGGAAGGAAGTAGCTTATCACCCAAGACGGAGTCAAACCGAATCCTTCAAAAATTGACTGTATTCGAAATTTTCCAAAACCAATGATCCACAAAGATATCAAATCCTTCGTGGACTAGCCGGATATTATGGGCGTCTTATCCCCAACTTTGCCAAAATTTCTAAACTCCTTACTAAATTATTGCAAAGACTTCCTATTTAATTTCGATTCAACTTGTAAAAATTCTTTTGACAAACTTAAGAACGCATTAACTTCTACTCCCATTTTAATATATCCAAATTTCGATGAAACCTTTCTTCTAGCAGATGCTAGCGCATACGCGATTGGCTTTCCCAAGAACCCTTAAGCAAAGACCTCCTTATTGCTTATGCATCTCGAACACTTTGTAGTGCAAAAACAAAGTACTCCACGATTGAAAGAGAACTTTTAGCGATCGTGTCGGCGGTAAAACCCTACAGACCGTATCTTTCTGGACGAAAATAAATACTTATCACTGACCATCGACCATTAACTTGGCTATTCTCGATTAAAGATCCCGGTAGCAGACTCGCACGCTGGCGCCTTAAGTTAGAGGAATATGATTACGAGATCATATATAAGCCAGGAAAAATAAGAACCCAGATGCTTTATCTCGAATTAAGGTAAATCATATACAAAAATGTATGACATTCCATAACAACATTCAAAATTTGGATGACTCATCTGACACAGACGATAACCCCGAAGAAACATCACCAGAACAAATAACCCAGGAATACGACACTTTCGAAAAATTGTATCAGACAACCTCTCTCATTGACTATACAAAAATTACATTTTCAAACAATAAATTACTTGACAAAGACCACAAAAATATAATAATGTTCTATCAACAAGACACTCTACAAGATTTCCACTATAGAATTATAGAGGACATTTTTGCAGAAAACCCTGACTTTACCAACAATTAACATTCTTTCCAGTAAAACCGTAAAGAAACGATCGTACTATATTGTACCTTTACCTTTCGATCCCGGTTCAGCTATATTGCAACTTTTCCTTACGATATACAAAAATAAAAATGACATTGACCCATCTAAAATATATGTCGAAAATAACCTAAATTTACCCATCCTCTGCAGTATTTATGTATAAAGTTAATTTGTGTGACCATCATATCGCTGTGTATTGTTTTTATACCAGCTGGCGTTTTTGTACTCGATGTCTATATTTGCCTGGTGAAAATAAATCAGTCAGTAACCTGCCTTGGTAGTTTCATTATCAATTAATTAATTGCTAAATAGAACTGTATATTTGAGCTATTACAGTATAATTGTTACATGAGATACCCAAAGATATAACACTGGCGACGAGGATAAAAAAGAACAACGCAAAACTAAATTAAATTTACGTAACTAAATCCCATGTGCAGTAATAGTTTACGCGAGTGAAGTTAAAATGTCAATTGGAAAAATCACTGACTTTAAATTAGGTGAGGTAAACTGGACCACTTATATTGCCAGATTTGAACAATATTTTATTGCAAATAAAATTGAAAATGATTTAAAAGTAAATACTTTACTCGCGGTAGTGGGTGAGGAAACGTTCGAGTTAATGGTGGATTTATGTAACCCAAAAACACCTGAAAATCAGACTTATGATTATTTAGTTACATTGGTGAAAAATCATTTGCAGCCCGAGCCCTCAAAAAGAGCTGAAAGATTTAAATTACGTCAGAGAAAGCAAGAGCCCGATGAAAGTTTTGCGTCATATTGGTGAAAGAATTTTGTGTAAAGATTATAAAAATTCTATTAGTCCTACTTGGATTCCGGGTTTAATTAAAAACAAAGTTGGTTCAACTATGTTTGAAGTTGAAATGCAAAATGGAAAAAGCGTGTTAAGGCACTCGGATCAAATTTGCAAATGTAGAAAATCCTTTCGATTTTCCGATCATAATTCTAATACAAACGAGAAAATCGGGTATCCAAGTATTAACAACGAGCAAACTATTTCTAGTAGCGAAATTAATGTGGATATTCCTAATATAAGTATACCGCTAAATGTAAACAATGAAAATTCTGATATAAACGTTTTGCCACAAAGGGAAGATAATATTGCGGGACCCTCAGATATTAGTAATAAAGCATCAGAAAAAGTTGGAATAAAAATTATAACCTTAGACCGAGAAAAAACGAGTCATAATGATACTTTATTGCGGATATCGAGAACCTAAAACGATAATTTTAAATATAATTGGCTTCTTTTTTGTTCTTTTCTTAATTTAATATTATACATTTTTTTTGTAAAATAAACAAATTCAGTTTTATGTTATTTTGTTTTCTATAATATAATCTGATTGTATGTACTTTTGATTTAGGGAGAGGGTGTAGTATTTATGTATAAAGTTGTGTGACCATCAAATCGCTGTGTATTGTTTTTATACCAACAGGCGTTTTTGTACTCGATGTATATATTTGCCTGGTGAAAATAAATCAGTCAGTAACCTGCCTTGGTAGTTTCATTATCAATTAATTGCTAAATAGAACTCTATATTTGAGCTATTACAGTATAATTGTTACATGAATAACCCAAAGATATAACATCCTCGAGATTCTCTCATTCGTATTTAGTGACCAAGACATAAAATTAGTCATATGTCAAGACATTGTAAGAACCCCTGACGAAGACCAAATTCCTATAATACTCAACCAATTTCATGTCGGTAAAACCAATCTTCACCGTGGCATAAACGAAACTATTCGTAGAATAAAAAATAAATACAACTGGAACGGACTAACTAAAGACGTAGAAAAATTTGTAAAAGATTGTGAAATTTGTCAGAAAACAAAAATTTTGGAAAAATCTTGATAATCCTTTGGTTATCACCGAAACACCAAAAACCCCTTTCGAACGAATCAACATTGATATCATCCAAGTTCCCACTAAATATTACGCCCTAAGTATTAGAGACGAACTCACCAAGTTCACTCAGGTTTATGCCATACCAGACAAAACCGCAAAATCTCTTGTCAACACCCTCTTGCTCTATTTCCAACATTTAGGAACACCCCTCCGCATACATTGTGATTGCGGCAACGAATTTGATAACATGCTTCTTAAAGATCTTTGTACCCTTTATAACATCAAATTAACCTTTTCTAGTGTGCATCACCACCAATCTAACTGTTCAATCGAAAGATTTCACGCAACCCTTATGGAAATGATTAGAGCTAACAAACTAGAAAACCCCAGCGAACACCCATTGACCGTCTTACCCTATGCAGTCATTTGCTATAACAATTCTGTTAATAAGACACATGGCTTTACCCCGTATGAATTGATATTCGGGCATACTTCTAGCCGTCCCTCTGAAAACTTTACAATCAGCAAGAACTAATACCTAAGTATATACGAGATTTAAATAACAGAATCTCACACTACTATAAAATAGCTCGTACAAAGACTGAACTACAGAAACAAAAGTCCAAAGTACGATTTGACAAACACGTAACCGATAACTACGAATTCAATGTAGGTGACAAGGTCTACGTAGAGAGCCAAATTAAAAATAAATTAGGGAACAAATTTAACGGACCATTTATTATTAGAGAAATTTTAACAAATTCCGCTATTCTTTATAACCCTGAAACTGAACAAAGTACAAAAATCAACTTTGACAGAATGAAGGTATACTTTGAGAATTTATTTATTTTCAGGTTTCTTCTGCTGCTCCAAGCAGTATCATCCCAATACTCGATAGAGACTATCAACAATACTCTAGGAATTTACTATCACGAAGAAGACCGCATCGAAATCTCAAACGACAAATGGACACTTTTAGTTTACAAAGACATCGAACCAATTAAATCAGTTCTCGACCATAACAATAACAATAACAATAACATTTTAAATGACATGATAATCACATTCGAAACTGACAACCTTCGTATGATATCATTTCGACCAGAAGTTAGAACACACATTAGCCTCTTAACCCAAATTTCACAATCTCTAGAACTAAAAGTCGAAGAAATATTCGCGGACACAAAACGATACAAACGCGGGCTTTTAAATGGAATAGGTACTTTTTGGAAAGCTATCACAGATAACCTAGACGCCTCTGATGGTGAATATTACACAAACTCTATTAATAAGCTTATGAGTGATGAACATCAACTAGAAAATTTATTAAAAAACCAAATGTCAGTCACAACCTCTGTAATAAAAAGTTTCACTTCAACGATTCAAAAACTAAAAGTAGATGAAGAAACCTTTAATAAGGACATTAAGGAAATAGAAACTTCAATTTACGACATTTCGAATGATTTAGCGTATATTGAATCAAAATTAAGAATACTTGAGTTATGTGAATCTCTAATGGAGAGTTACATGTTTCTAGAAAATAGTTTAGATAATATTTTAAATTCGATAACATTTGCTTGATTAAAAATTCTGCATAGTTCAATAATCACCCCGAAAGATCTTGTCACTTCCCTTCAGGAAATATCTCAGTCTTTACATAAAAACAATTTGCCGATAACTCCTCAAATTTCAAAAATAGCTCAATATTTTGATATCATAGAACTCCAGGCCTTTCAAGCCAGACCTAGGATAATATTTGTTTTAAAAATTCCATTAGCAGAGCCAGAAAAATACACCCTTTATCACCTTAATCCCATTCCTAGATTGGATAATCGAACAGGATTTCATCACATCCTCTCAACAAAGCAAAAGTATATTGACAAAGATGATAATTCATTGTTATTTGTACCCCTTCCGGACGTCGACAACTGTAAACCATTGAACCCAAGTACAAGACTATGTTCAAATGTGCTCCCATACCCCATAGACAGTGAAGCGATATGTGAAGCCCAAATATTAAGACAATGAAGTATAGTGCCCCGGATTTGCCAGTCAAATTTATTGTTTGCCAAAGACTATAGTATAATTTAATTTGCTGGCCAGTGGGAAAGGTTCAAAGCCTGATGGCATTAAAGTGACCATACTTTTGAATCAACTAGGTGACGAATGGCGCAGATTTACAACAATTTTGAATTTGACTCTGAAGGCCACAACCACAAGCTAAATGCAGTGTTACAAAAATTCGACGAGGATTGCAGCCCAATAAAAAATTTTGTTTACGAACATTTTAAGTTCTTCAAGAAAAACCAGCTAGTGGGTGAAACATTTCAGTTTCTTAATGGCTCTGAAACAGCTTGCAAGTACTTATGAGTTTAAGAAAAAAGACGTCATGATTATGGATAGAATTGTTTTGGATATTAGCTCGGGTATTAGAGATTCTCGAATTTAAGAAAAATTGCTTCAAAAGTCGAATTTAACCCTGGAAAGAGCAGTGTCTGTGTGTCGTGCTATGGAAAGCAGTTCGGTCAAGGCCGGTCCAATAACTATTTTCAACGTTTAATTCTGGCGCCCCCCTCTTTTCAAATCGTTTTATAAAAAAGGTCAAAGAGCAGGGCGATAATAATAGTTAGGTACCTATCAATGTTATGGTTTTACGTTATCGTTCACATTAGTTCAACAGGCATTAGATTATAACTTAAAGTAAAACAAGATAAGCAGTTTGTTTTTAATTATTATTATTATTATTAGCCGTTACTCGAGTCCGAGTATAAAAATGTTACAGTCGATAAATTGTGTACAATAAAAAACAAGTAAAAGGTGTAGTCTATTGTAATTCCCATTCATCTACGGTGCACACGACTATGGCTATAGAGGCCAATTCGGGAGAGCACATGTCGACCGCAGTCAGGACAAACATAGACCTGGTTAGGTCTTGGATTCGGCCTTCTTGCAGCAACATCTCCTTGATAGCTGGCCACAACCCCTCGCCATTCGGTTCTGTCCGCTGCAAGTTGTTCCCATTGCTCGTCTGCAATACCGCAGGATTTTAGATTTTCATGGAGAGCGTCTTTGAACCTCTTTCGTTGACCGCCACGCCTTCTTCTACCGCTTAGCAATTCACCATAAAGTGTACATTTAGGAAGGCGGTTATCATGCATACGATGAACGTGACCTGCCCATCTTAGGCGTGCTCTTGAAATAAGCACCTCAATTGGAAGGCTGTTTGCTCTCCTGAGTACTTCCACGTTTGATATGTGATGGAACCAACGGATTTTCATCATACTTCTGAGGTGTCTTTGTTGAAAACGTTCTAATTCTTTCACATGACGACGGTAAGTGACCCAGCTTTCACATCCATATAGCAGTGTTGGAATGACAACTGCTCTGTAGACAGCAATTTTCGTTGACAAAGCAAGGTCGTGGTTGTCAAATACTCTCTCTCTAAGTCCCCAGAGTGCTCTAGATGCAGCGTTAGTTCTATTGCGAATCTCGCTGTCCATGTTTGCTTTGTCATTAACAACGTTGCCTAAGTAATTGAACTGATCCACCACTTCAAGAGAATTTCCGTTAAGTGTAATGTCTATTTGGTTCACTTGATGAGGAGTTGACATAATCTTAGTCTTTCCAATGTTGATTTTAAGTCCCAAGGAATCATAGCTCTGGGCATACACATCTAAAAGTTCTTGAAGCTCTTCCGGCGTAGAGGCTAAAAGTGCACAGTCATCCGCATACTGGAGATCACAAATGAATCGTGTGCGTGTCTTCGTGAAAGCTCTAAAGCGTCCTATGTTAAAGAGACCGCCATCAAAACGGTATCTGAGACCTATTCCTCTGACTGTCAGTTTGTTGTCAACAATAATTGTTAGAGCAGTGGTAAACAAATTAAAGAGTAGGGGTGCCAGGACACATCCCTGCCTAACTCCAGTGAGGGTTTGGAAAGGTTCGGTTGCCTCATTATTATACATAACCTGGGCGTTGTTGTTTGTATGTAGACTGCGACATACTTCCACAAATTTTCTAGGGATACCTAGTAATTCATACCGGACATTGCTGTCGGATTTTTAAATTTTTTCCTAATTACTTGATACAGAAACCATTTTGTTTATTATTTTTCTACTCGAGATTTGCTTGGTGTTTGGAGCCACTTATCGTGGTGCCGTAGGCAGTCGCCTGGGTTGCCTGGGCTTATAACCGGCCCTGAGTTCGATTAAACAAAAAGAAATTTCGCAGGACTCTAAGACTGAGATTGTATCAGTGAACGCGATAAACAATAGTGTTGGTGGTAAATCTAGACAAAAACAGTTTAATTCGGGACATAAGGGTGTACGGTGTGAACAACAAAGTTATAGTTCTGGGAATGCTGTAGCTGGGTCAAGTAAGTGGAGCAGAGGAAAAATTCCATATAACCTATGTACATACTGTGGATTAAATCATGTCGAGTGTAAGTCTCCAGCCTTTAATAGATATCGTAGCCGTTGTAAAAGAAAAGAACATTATCATAAATTTTGTACCTATAAAAATATTCATGAAATCCCGAAATCCAATTCAGAAAGTGATGAACATTATGAACATGATTCGAATTGTTATGAATAGTATATTTAAAGAGTCGGGATTTATGACTAAATTACCGAAAGTTTGCTCCTCGGACTAAACAATGTTCCCCTCGTTTTCGAGGATGCTGAATCGATTCCCGGGATCAAACCAACTTCTCCACCTCGGCAACCCCCACAAATTAGCCAAAAACCACCCCCAAAGTTCTCTTTTCCGTGAACCCGTTCATTTTCTCCAGTTTTCGATTAATTGTTGGTCTGTTGAATAGAATCTAAGGTCCCTCGAGAGATTTGACCTCAGCCACTAGGCTTCCAACCCTTGTACGGGGTGGAAAAATAATATTTGTTTTTGTGAGAAAAAATAAATATTTTATATGCGTTTCTTTGAGGAAGGTGATAGGTGACCAGGGTTGTGTAACCGGCCCCGGGGGTTGTTTTCACCCTTCAAAGGGGTGGAGAATCAATGTATAAAAGCTTTTTTTTATACTATTTTCGAGACTATTTTTCAATTATAGATGAAAAAAATCCACCCCAGATACCTTGAAACAAGAGTTTCTTGACCATCTTCATAAATCTCACCAAGGTATTGTTTCTACTAAATTAATAGTTATAGATGCAATTTTTTACCTGGAATTATTACAGACATCAAGAATATTATTTTAAATTGTCAAAAATATTCAAAATCCAATACAAGGGAACTTCTGGAACATCTTTGGCAGAAAATGGGAATTGATTTCAAGTCACTTGGTCCTTTAAATTTTATTATAGTAGTTGATTACTTTAGCAAATTCATTGTTGTTAACAAAATTGCAAATAAGACAACAGAAACCGTTATGTCAAGTCTTAAAAATATTTTTGCTATAAATGGTTTGCCACAACAAATATTTTCAGACAACGGACCTCAGTTCAGCTCCAGAGAATTCATAAATTTTGCGGAAAGAAATAATATAAAACTCATTACGTTAAATCCTCATTATCCTGCATCCAATGGGATGGTTGAGAGAACCATACAGACAGTTAATAAAGGTCTACTTATAAAATCACATGAAGAAGGTGATCCATTTTTGGCAGTACTAAATTATAATATAACGCCTAAACAAAACTTGCCGTCCCCAAGTCAGTTGTTGATGGGGCGAAGGTTGAGAACTATTTTGCCTATTGCAAAAAGTATTTTGCCTCCTAAATATTCCTTAAAAGGTATACGGAAAAACTTCAGTTAAGACAGTCTAAACAGAAGAAGTATTTTGATAATAAATTTAAAAAGTTGCCTAAACTAAGTCCGAGGCTATGAATGTGAATAGTAATATTTCTCCTAATCTAGATTATAATAACAAAAATTTGAATGATAATGAAAATCTAATACTCCTCAAATTTGCACTAGAAGTGATCGGATCGTAAAACTTCCACTAAGATTGAATTTGCCATTTTGATTTGTTTTTATTAAAAAGGGGCGTGTCATATATGACACTGTAGCTAGTGATATTATATTGTATGTATTTATTTAAAGAATTATAATTAAGTTTGGCAACGCCGCTACACACACACACATGAGAAGTCAATGTGAACGTGCACGCGATCATACGTCCTGTAATTATTATTGTTGTATTTGTCATAATATATACTACTTAGTATCTTACTCTAAATGTTTAGAGTCTTTTACGCTACAAGAACAATACAAAACAGATATATATCTAGTGGTGGCAGACGCAGCATTACTTCCATAGCTCTCGTCGGCGTTGTTCGCATTCGTCCGGTTATGCTTAGGCAGGCAACTCTCTGCACTTGGTTGAGCTTGACCTTAGCTGTAGTCTGTTTACTCTTAGGCCACCAAATCACAGCTCCATAGGTTATCATTGGTCTTATGATGGCAGTGTATATCCACATGACCAATTTGGGTTTCATTCCCCAGGTTTTTCCCACGGTCCTGCGACACTGCTTATAAGAAATGTAAACCTTCTTTAGTCTTCTATCTATGTAAAGATTCCATGTTAGTTTGGCATCGAAAGTCACCCCAAGGTATTCCACTTCTGATGCGAAATTTAGTGTTGTGTAGAGAACCATCTCCGTCTTCCTGGAATTGACAGACAGGGAGTGTTCTCTGCACTATTTTTCGATTATTCTTAGTGCCCCCTGCATTCTTTTACAGAGGACTCCTTCGAATTTTCTGCTAAGTATTATTGTCAAATCATCTGCGTAGGCACATGGGAACCCTTCTGAATTGAAGCGGTACAAGAGGCTGTCAAGAAAGAGGTGCCGTAGCAGTGGTGATATTACATTTATCTGCGGATACGGGTGTGAAAACAGCCAAGATTTTTCAGCCACGGTTTTGCGATGTGGCAACACTACATATCAGACATCCCTTTCTTGTAAATTGACGCACTCTTAAAACTTCTTGATATTAATAAGTGAAGCAGAAACGCATATTTTCAAATACGATATTTTATGTAATTTGAACAAATGAGACTGCCACTGACGGCTCGTAATAACGATTTCAAAAAATTTATAATGTTCAATAATTTTTTAATTAATGTCAATGAAGTCTGCATATGTGAAAGTAACAATTGGGTGGTCCTTCAGCTGCTCCAGGATATAAAAATCATTGTCGGGCAGCAACAAGGGGTACAGAAATATCTAAATTTGAAAAAAATAGTAATACTGAATTAGTTAATGCTGATGGCTTCTACGCATTAGAAAGTAACTACCGGTCGGTCTTTCAACGACTTTTGTCACAAAAGTTCATTGTCGGGTTTTAATGAGGGATGCAGAAAATTATGTTTTTCAATAATTTATTACTATTGAACAGATCAATGGCGATGAAGTCTGCATATGCGAAAGTAACCATTGGGTAGTCCATGAGCTACTTCTGCATACAAAAGTCATTGTCGGGCAGCAACGAGGGGTACAGAAATGCATATGCAGACTTCATCGACATTGATTTGTTTTAATAAATTATTGAAAAACATTATTAAAACCCGACAATGAACTTTTGGGACAAAAGTCGTTGAAAGATCAATCGGTAGTTAATTTCTAATGCATAAAAGCCATCGGCATTAACTAATTCAGTATTATTATTTTTTACAAATTCAGATATTTCTGTACCCCTCGTTGATGCCCGACAATGACTTTTGAACGCAGAGGTAGTTCAAAGAACCACCCAATGGTTACTTTAACATATGCAGATTTCATTGACATTGATCTGTTCAATAGTACTAAATTATTGAAAAACATAATTTTCTGCACCCCTTATTAAAACCCGTCAATGACTTTTTGGGGCAAAAGTCGTTGAAAGACCAACCGATAGTTAGTTTCTAATGCGTGGAAACCGTCGGCATTAACAAATTCAGTATTATTATTTTTTTCAAATATTGATATTTCTGTACCCCTTGTTGCTGCCCGACACTGACTTTTGTATGCGGGAATAGTTGAAGGACGACCCAATGATTACTTTCGAATATGCCGACTTCATCGACATTGATTAATTTAATAGTAATAAATTATTGAACATTATAAATTTTTTGAACCCCTTATTACGAGCCGCCAGTGTCAGTTTGATTTGCTCAAATTACATAAAATATCGTTTTTGAAAATATGCGTTTCTGCTTCATTTATTAATATCAAGAAGTTTTAAGAGTGCGTCAATTTACAAGAAAGGTATGTCTGATATGCAGTGTTGCCTCATCGCAAAACCGTGGCTGAAAAATCGTGGCTGTTTTCACACCCGTTCTGCTGATAGCCTCTCGCGACCATTCCTCGTACAGAAGATACACTCTGATTTGTACAGTTCTCTTCGAGATCATATTGGATATTCAGCTTCCCATGATCGTACGGACAATCTTCTTCACTAGGGCCGCTGTAATTTTTGGAGAGATGGTCCTGTCAAATGCACCTTCTATGCCTATGAAGATCCCTAAGGTGGACTCTTTATTGTCCAAGGATCTCTCAATCCGACTCGCGACTGCATGGAGGGCGGTGTCGGGGAATATTCCCAGGATGTATGCGTGCTGGTTAGGATGTAAAGTGTTCTCTTTCATTACAACATCCCTTGTGTATAATTCATAAACCTTCTCCATCGTCTTAAGAAGGAACGAGGTTAAGCTAATAGGTCTATATGTTTTGAGGGTGGTATAGTCCATCCGTCCTGCTTTTGGGATGAACGCAACTTTCACTTCTCTCCATATCTCTGGAATATAAAGGTGTACTAAGCACGCCCTAAATACTCCAACCAGGTGCGGCAGTAATTCATCCAGTCCCTATTGCAGTAGGACGGGATGGATACCGTCAATGCCTGGCGACTTAAAAGGGGGGAAACTCTGTATTGCCCATCTTATTCTGTCCTCACTCACTATTTGGTTGGCTATTGGCCAATCCAAATCCGAGGGTTGGGTGTCGACTTCGTTTGACCACTCCTTCCGTTCTGTTATCACATATACCGGAAAGTGAGTCTCCATGAGTAACTCTGAGCTTTCACGAAAGTCGGTGGTTCTTGTACGATCACTGCTTCTTAATAGGCAGAGGTCATAGTCTTTGCCTTTGACGAGGATTTTGCATAACCTAGCAGTCTGTGAGTAAGCTTCTTTTCCCCACAGTAGGTTCTCCATGCATCTCTTTGTCCCTGTCTGACTTGTTTCTTAAACTCTTTCAGATTGGTTTTGTATGATTCCCAATCGGATTCATGTCTTGTCAGTTTTCTTGCTTTGTTGAACGAAGTCCTAGACTTCTTCTTGAGATCAGTCAGCCCTTGACACCACCACTTGGTGGGCTGTTGCAAGGACCTCAAGGGGCAGGACGTTTCAAAAGTTTGTTTTGTGACTGTTTGCAAAATTTTGACATATTGCTCTATTTCACCACTCATTCTGGGCACCCTCTTATTAACTCCTTTCAAGTTCTCCCTGAGTTGACATCGATATTTATCTCTATCAGTTCTCCAAGGATCTCGGAATGGTTTTTTGGGTGCCTTGATTAATTTCAAAGTTTGCCCATTGGTGGTCTGATAGTGTTACACAATCAGACATATGCCAATTTTGGATTAGACTGGATATACATCACGTTGTTAGTGTTATATCTATTATAGTTTGACTTCTAGAGTTAATAAATGTCGATGTGCAGCCCCCATTACTTACGCTAAGGTTGTTACATAGTGTGCGTTTGCGTCACAGCCCATGACTAATTCCCAGTTTTGATTGCGGGAGTGTGCTACCAGGTCCTCCATCTTCCTTGTTGGTGGTGGAGTGGCCGAGTCTTAAGGGAGGTATACAAAGACAACATTTGTTGGTTTGTCTGCCACCAAACATTCCACCTTTACGGCCGTTAGATCAGATGTTGAAAAAATAGAACACTCTGGAACGTCCTCGGATACTCCAGAAATCCCCTCTTGTAATCCCGCTTTTGACACCAATTGTTACGGGTTTACACCTTCTAGTAAACACCCCAAACGTAGGTTCAATAATTGCTACACGAATTGTCACTAATCACTAATTAATTTAACACTAAAATATCTTACGATAATTAATTCTTATAATTACACACTAATTGTAACTTTTAACTACTATAAATCACTACTTATTGTGACTGCATTACTCTGTTCTTTCTTTCGATTTGATCACTTCCCTTGTCTAAATTATAATAGCCCCAGTGCGTTGGTTCTGCCTCTTTTATACCGTTATCCTTATTCCAGAGTTTTATCTCTTATTCTGGTTAATGATTCTGGAATGAAACCACAACATACTTGAAATCTCTAGTTAGCACAGTGGCGCCATCTCTGGGACAACTGGCGAACTACCATTTAATTGATAGCTAGTTAGGCAGGCTTTTTCTACTCTACTATTAGGAATTAAACTGATTTCCGTCAGGAAGCGTGCAGATAACAATAATTAAAAATATATCTCATTGTTTATCTGGAATTTTATTTCGTCTTGCGTATTTGAAATAGAAACATAGCAGGCCTGGAAACAAAAAAATATTAAATGTCATGTCAATGAGAAATTTTAATGAAACAAAATACTGTTATAGGTAACATAATCAAAAAGATTAGAAATAAAAAATATGATACAAAGTCAATACACGAAAGCTATTTTGTAGGACTATCTTGTAGAGCATCCAATTATCTATAGTTTGTATTTTTCACTTTTTCTTCGTAGCATCGATAATGAGCTACAGCCTGTGATAACATTTTTTAAAAAATATCTCCTAAACTATTCAGCGTACACTAAGTATATTTTCAATCGTGTGAAGCACTAAATTCTTTATAATTTTTATTTCAATTTATCCCTATGCGGGATGTCCGGAAGTACCCATTATTAACTTTAGGCAACGATAATATTTGCAGAAATATTTAAAAAGTGTTCCTATAAACATGTATCCGGGTTTCGAAAATGCTTCCTAAGGAAGCAGGCGCGAACGCTCATTTTTGTTCCAATGTTTACATTTTCAAAGCCTATTTAGATTAGTAATTCAAATCAGGCTACAAAATTACCCTGGAACAACTATAATACTAACCCAGTCTTTGTGGAAAGCTCCTGGTCTCACGGTATTTAACAAGCAGGACATTTTTGTTCCGTTTTTAAATTTTGGAGCCAGAATATGGTTTCCAAGCAATTTTGATCAGGCCAGTAAACCAAATTCCGGTACCAAAATTTTAAAATAATTTGGAGAGAAAAATCGTATTTGTTAAATACCGAGATACCAACAGTTTTTTATAAAAATTGGTTAAAAATAATTACAGTCATTTTGTGACCTGATTTCGATTTCAATTACTCATCTAAATATGCTTTGAAAGTATGAACATTGGAATAAAAATGAGCATGCAACTCTTTCCTAATACTCACGGCCACGTGTTTACCGGAACTTTTTCATTTTCTTTGTATTTTTGCAAATATAGTCATCACCTATCACCCAGTGGCATTTACTTACAGCTTTTAAATAGTAAATGCCCACAGACCGGTAGCTCAGTCAGGGTTGTGGGTTAGTCTAAGTTGCTTTTCGAATATCTTTTCCACATGTATATATTTTTTATATATAGGCACTAATTGTAATAAACAAAGTACGACTGGAAATTTTAAATAAGCTAGTATGAGCGCCAGCCGATTACATCGACAGAAAGGGATATAAAACAGACAAATAAAATTTAGATATAAAAAATTTAATAGTATAAAATATAGAAAAAATGTTGCACAAGTTTCAACGCTTGTAAAGAATTATATAACTTATACCATTGATGGTAAAAATAGTAAAAGTGGATATCCTCCTTTTGAGTTGTTCTTGTAATACGAGTTGTAATATAACACAGACAATAAATAATTTTAAACATATAAACAACACTTAGTAACTAACGAAAATAAATAACAAAAAGCAATGTAAATGCCCGTCTCGAAATAGAAGAGATATGTGTACATTTTATATCATATATGGCCAAAGATATCAAATAAACCCATTTAACAGCTGTTTGATGGTCTACAAATATGAAATTGATTTGCACTCAGATAGAATTAGTACAAATCTGTTAACCGGAATATTATTAAGAAATAAGTAGTAAAATTTAACACAATTAATTTTGATTTGTAACTAAATTGTGATTTTATATCATAATTATAGTAAATGTATCATAAGACTATACTTTCGCTTTAACATAAAATTCCTGTAATTTACCACATAATTGAAATGGTAAGTGGTAAAATTTTCAGTTGTGGAGGTTTTGAAATACCAATAGTTGTAAAATATTACTTAAATACCTTGTTAATCCGATGAAGCAAATTATAGAAAAGAATTGTTTTATTGGGAAGCCATTTTGTTGTTAGATACGTTTAAACTTCAGCCTTTTCTCCAGGACTATCTTAATTTTCGATTCAATAGGGTGAGTTTGATTATAATGCCTTGTATTGGAATTTGAAATGTTCAATGGTCGCAAAAAAATACAGTGAGTGCAGTAAAATCACGTAACAATAAGGTATTATCAGAAAAGCCTAGAACAATAAATAATATATAAAGAGAGTTATATTTTAAAGCTCATGAAACATGAGTTAAAATGCATTCTAATTAATTAGAAAGTTACCTGGGATCTTATAAGGCTTTTTCACAAAAATTTCAAGTTTACAAATTGTCACTTCTTGAATATTTCTCAGTACTACTGCTGCTACAAAACGAAGTTTCAAACAGAAACTGTAGAAAGTTAAGTGTTCTACAAGATTGCTAATTTGTTACACTTGAAAATTTCACAAAGCATAGAATAAGATAAATATCCATTATTCTTCTTTTCCTCGGAAAGGGATCACTCTATATCACCATTTGTTGCAATTTGTATATTGAATATTTCACTGATTAGGTAATTATTGTACCCACCATGCATGTCTACGACGAATTTCGGGAATATCCTTTCCCATCGCGTATCGTTTTGCTCAAGGTTTGCGTTCAGTAATTTAAAATGAAATTTGTTTTATGAACCATCATGCGACAGTTGGCTTGATTAAATTATGACTTACAAGGCCCGAGTACACAAATGTCTTTATGTTACCTAATTTATTAAATAAATTGTATTAGTTAAAACAGTTCATAAATTACGAAGGAAACCAAACAAAAACTCCCGTTTCTTTTATTATCGTATAAAGAACAAAATTAGTGACTGACCTTGACATATTCGATAGTCCAATAATATCTATTATAATAACATATTAATAAACGTTTTCCTCCAGGTTTCGTGTAGGTCAGTTTGGTTTCATTCTGTCAAAACCAAAAATTGTGGTTGGCATAGTAGGTAAACCGCTTCCGTTATGTTCAAGACGGACTAGCGCAAGAGCGCAGACTAGCATACGGCGAAGTGACAGGACCCGTATTAGCCCACAATTTTATTATTGTGATTTCTGACATATTTTAAATTTGGGATAACAGGAAACAGTCTGGGGACAGGGGATGTGGACTATTAAGGTATTTAAAATTTGTAGGTTTGCAACTATTGGGCGTTCCGGCCCTGTGTTTTCTAGGTGTAGTACTGTCGCAGACTCGAGCGCTTGAGCAGGATGGTAATATTATTTATGTGGTTTGGACAATTTTTCCATATAATTTAAATTTGCCTTCACTAAATAATATGTTGGTTGTTAATTCTTGTAATCTAAGGGAAGACTATATTTGTCTTAGTTATGATACGATTGCATAATCATAGGATTTATTTTGTCCGTATATTTCTGTTGAGTTGGGCGATTAACGATTAACTTCGTACGTCGCTCACTTCCTTTGACGGATTTTTCTTAAATTCTGGTTTATATAATTTTTCCGGGAGAGCCATTATTAATTTGGTAGTCATTACAACCATATGTCTTGCGAAGACTTTCCTGTACTTGTTCTGTACTATTGGGATCAATTGCGGTTGTTGTGAAGTTTTGTGTCGTCTATTTGGAGTTATTTCCAGCGTCACAGATTCGTTTTGGATTAAACTGTTAATTTTGGGGTAAGAGATATTTTTCTTCACCGGAACACGTATATCGTTATTAACTTACAATTATAAATTTTTTATAGAATTAAGAAAATCCCTCCGGTGGGTTGTTGCCTGGAGGCTACGTTAAAGCCACACCACACCCACGTGAGTTTTATAGTTTTATTTTAATATTTTGGCCAATACTCGACAACATTTTTGTTTTTTTTTTACAGGGCTTTTATTTTATTTTATTCCACTTCAAGTTTTTATGTATTGTTCATCCAACTTTGTTTGACCTTGCTTCCCTCTGATTTGAGTGGATGTTTGGCTGTCCCATGGTTGCGTAATTGGGAGCGCTCTGGTTCACCACATCGTTGGTTTTGGCTCCAGGCTTGCTGCTGTCCCTGGGATACCAACACTACTTACCGTTCCTTAGCAAAGTGCCTTATTTCCTTAACCATTTGTACATATGTATATATATATATATATATATATATATTTAACTTAGTAATTATAGCTTACATCATAGTACCGTAAATTTGGCATCCAAATAAGTGCCCTAGCATTGGTTCTATTAAATATATATATTTTTTTATATACATATTATCAGTATCATTATTAATTTAATAAGTTATCTTTGCTTTTGCCACCCATTTTTTGGTTTTTTTTATGTAACAAAAATTAATACCATATGGTACTCAATACATGTGTGTACATTTATTATTTTGTAATATATTCTTCGAATTGGACTAATTGGTTTATTACTGTTTGTGTATTCACCACCTAGCTGTCTTACACGCTTCTACTTTTATCACGAACCGCACACTATAATAAATATTTGCTACGAGTCCCTGAGAGGTGCCCATCAAGACCTCTCATTAATTATGAATTATAAATTTTAGTAGACCATCATTTTTTCTATTTACCATCTGCGGGCGTAGCAAATTCATAGTGTATTCAACAATTTACGCAATAATCCCCAGAAATTATTTTTTGCAAAATTCTCTAGCTATAACTCGTAAACGGTTAGGTATATAAAAATATACTATAATATAATTATACATTTTGCTATGTAAACTACCACTAATAAACTGTTAAGCAACCAACGGCAACCTACTTTGATTTCCAGGGGCATACCAACAGGCAGGAATGTTTCTGGAAAAAAGGTGAAAATAAATAAAAATCATTCGTGTCAAAACCCGCTAGACATGCAACATATAGAGAAAATTCCGCTCTATAAATTCATTCTTGAGCACTTTTCTTGTTAAAGTAACTGTTTTGAGACATTCGCTGTGAAACTTCGTGTAAGATCGATTTCTACCTGTGAGCTCCAAACTACCCCTCAATTTGGACGCTGTTACTGCGACATAGGTGGGGGATAAGTTACAAGGTCATAAGGATATTTTTTATACAGAATTTGACGACAAATTTCCTGTTTCCTATACTATTATCTCTTCCAACGAACAGTTTACAAGATAAAAGTGAAAAACCAATGTTAAGTAAGGGGTGGTTTTTTTTTTACAAAAAAAGAACTTTCCGGTGCTGAATGGGGTGGCAACTTTTTGGATAACTATTCCTAACCCTATCGAGAGTGCGCATCTCAAAAATGATTTCTTTATAAATTATTTCTTCTATTCCCTGTTTTTTAATCTAATTTGCGTGTACTAATAATATCAATGCAAAATATCAGAAAATTGCATAATAAGACAAATATGGATAAATAAATCCAGTGACCTGCCTGTTGGTACGCCCCTGGACATCAAAATAGGCTGTCGTTTACATACCAAAACTCATACCCGGACACAAAGTGGATCTGGAAGAATTAAATAAAATCTATTTTATGGGCGTCGACCTCAAAGGGCTCTAGCGCCCTTAGGAAGAATTTGTGGACTTACACTCATAGGAACTTTTTTAATCATTTGCCGTTAAACTATGGCAATGGAATATCCGGGTACCCTGTATATTAACACAATCCAAAAATTTGTATTATATAGTATACATGACATCTACATCTTAATAAACAATTGTATAAAACAGAGAGGTGTTTTCATGCAATAAAAAATTAGAGCACATGTTATGAATAATTTTCTCTATGAAAATTATTCCTAACATGTGTTCTAATAGTCTACCTATTTTGTATTCGAATGCATTCCAAATATATTTAAAATATTAAAAACGAATTATTTAATAATATTACAATGTTCCTAATTATATGTAAAGTGTAGTAAACTTTAACTTGGCGTGTGTATAGTGTATACGACCAGAATTGAAACCGTATAAAAACTAAAAGTCGGCAAAAACAGCCGGCATTCTCTTTATTGTTTTTCTTATGACACGCATTTCTATTTACCTCCGCAAGAGATGCCGGCTGTTTTTGCCTGCTTTTAGTTTTTATACGGTTTCGACTCTGGTCGCGAATATCCCAAATATATTATTCACGTATGTCTACCAAGCTTCTCTCTCATCTAAAAAAAGATGAAAATATGAAATATACACTATCTCTATTGAGAGACATAGATAATATATACTTTCATGGGTTCGGCGATTCTCAAACTCTAAAGATTTGTCAATCGCTATTATGAACTGTTTTGTTGGGTTAAAGGTCGTCTCATATTGGAATTAGATTCGTCTTTACAATATTCAAGTTATTTCCGGTGTTAAATAGTGGATATTCATCCGACAAACGGACATTATCAAACCACTAAACATATTACAATTTCCTAGTACTTACATTACACGTTCTATAGCAGAATTGTTATCCTAATCTAGCTCAGTGTGTAAAGATACTCGAATTGAATTAACAATGGAATACATCCTTGTTCTAATTCTGTTGGCTTCTTCCGTTTTTTTATTTTGATATATCGAAAGCTAAAAATTTTCCTCCTAAAAATTTTATTTTGTTAATCTGTGTCGCGAGTGTTAAAACTTCCTTTTCCCAAAAAATGTTGTTTCTTTTATTATTCCGCGCGAGTTAATATCTAAGTAAATAAAATCAACTTTCGGCCGTTTAGCGGCCTGGTTATATATCCGATTGTCAGACGAATATCCACGGCCTTTATTTTTGACTTTTCCATATATGTAGTATATAAGGAAAGTATTATGATCATGTAAAATATCGATTTTGAGTTTTTTGTGAATTTGCACGATTTCAAATCCCCTAAAGCCAAAAAAGTGGTTTTAAAAAATGTTAGTAATAGCGAAAATGTAAGGGTATAAGTTTATTTTTTAATACACCAATCTTGAAACATGCGTCGAATAAAGTGTTCGAGTGTATATTATATAGTACTTGGTGTATGTAAATATGCTTTATTGCTAGTGTTGTTCTGTCATAATTGTTTCAATTATAATATTAATATTTTAATACACGAATGGCGAAATGCGCGTCGAGTAAATAAATTGTTCAAGTGTAGTGTTCAAATGTTTTAGTGTTTATGAAAACTGTTTTATTTTGTTACTTTATTTCCTCTAAAATTATTGTTAATTTGTTATTTAATATATAAGAATATTTATTTTTTTTGCTTTATCTTAGAAATTGACAATTTTTTTAATATTTCTTTTCATTACTTCTAAAGAAGACTTCATAATTGTTTTTGTTATTGCACGAAATATTTTATTTTAGGTTCTAATATCCTTTCCCCTACTAATATTATCATCCTCTCCTTTTCTGGCAAGAAATGCCCATACCTTCCCGCGGTTGTTGCTAAACTGTAAAAGTATTAGTTTTGGAACAATATTACTTTTCGATTGTCAATTTTTTTTTCTAATAATTAATATTGTTATTGACCGAATTGGGCAATTCATTTTTTGTTATCAGTTTCATTTGTGCTTATTTGTTATCAGCGAGGTTATCAGAATTACACTAAACAATGAAGTTAGTAAATTAATACTTCTTAACATTTTATGATAACAGCTTCAATACTTTTATAATTATTTAGCGACTGCATCACAGTTATCATTGATGATCTGTTTGAGAACCACTGGCATTTCTGACCCATCTAATACATATTAGTTCAAACGGCGAAGTGACCTTTGGACCCGCCAACTTAAAGCTTCCTAGACTTACCAATTTGTTATATGTCATAGATCGATACAAAAATATAAAAATAGATATTTACATTTTTAATATAGAAACATATACAAACTATAAGAAGAGTGCTCAAGACCAAAGTTACTCTTTTAATACCCTATAGTGAAGGTTGTAAATTAATCATACCACTTGCAATTATTATTGCAGCATACAATGAACCTATTGTATATATGTCTAAACGTACATCTGGATATAAAGACTGAAAATCTCTTTGTCGACTAATAACCCTTTTAACATGTATTCGCAAACTGGCTATTCGTTTAGCTTCCACATCATCTTCCCGTTTTAAAACTTGACCTTTCGAAATACCAGGTGGTCTGATTTAATTACATTGTTTTCTTTTAAAATTACATTTAAATATTTAAAACTTCTGTTTGTCGTAATATCTATATTTTCAAGAAGTTTATTAGACATCCAGACTCTTCGACAACAATAAGGTCACTGGCACGACCACCAAACCTAACACATTTATCAAAAGAGTTGCATGAAATTAAATACTTTATATTATTTGAATTTTTGTATGCAGACACATCCATCAAGTTAGCATTACCATATCGAAATTTTACAATGTCAATATATGGATTAATTGTCACCTTTTTGTCGTGAAAAGAAAAAAATTGTCGCGCCTTATTTAAAAAAAAAAGCTATGGTAATATCAACTATATAGTCAAGTTAGCATTACCATATTCCGAAACGGGCTAAAATGGTGGAAAAAAGAGCTCTGAGTGTCAAAATAATTTGTCGTGAGCAAATAATGTGCGAAAAACCACCCCTTGATGATTTACGGAGGTGGTACTGCTCAGTACAGAGAAAAATGTATTAATTCTCTCATTTCTGCGTAATGCAAATTCGCTACAAACTGTTTTCTGACACGACAAATTTGTAGGTCATTTATGACAAATTCCTATAAAGAATCGGTACAAAAAACTACCCCCTGATGATTTACTGGGGTGGTAGTGCTGAGTACAAAAGAAAACGTGTACAAAAGAAAACGTAATAATTACCCTATTTCTGCGTAATATAATTTTGCGGGAAATTCTTGAAAAACAATCGGTCCAAAAAACTGCCCCTTGATTATTTACAAAGGTGGTAGTGAGTACGGAGAAAATTGTATTAATTTTCCTATTTCTGCAGAACGAAAATTCGCCACAAACTGTTTTCTGTCACGACAAATTCTTAGGTCACTCATGACAAATTCCTGAAAAATAATCAGTCCAATAAAACGACGCGCTTTATTAAAAAATACCCGAGAAAATACCCATGATAATGCCAACTTGATAATCAAGTTAGCGTTATCACATTCCGGAATGTCTAAAATGATCGAGAAAAGGGCTCTGAGTATCAAAATAATTTGTCGTGAATTTGTCGTGAACAAATAATATGCGAAAAACCACCCTTTCATGATTTACGGGGTGAAATAGTGCTGAAGTTCGAGAAAAATGTATTAACTATCCTATTTGTGCGTAGTACGATTGTTTCGTGGAACGACAAAATCCTGAAAAAGAATCGGGTAAAAAAAAACACCCCTTGATGATTTACGGGGGCAGCAGTGATAGCGGAGAAAAATCTATTTAACTATTTTTGTAAACTGGAAATTCGCGAAAAATTGTTTCGAGGAACGACAAATTTCTACGTCCCTTACGGCAAATTCCTAAAAAAGAATCAGTTCAAAAAAAACCATCCCCTGATGATTTACGGGGGTATTAATGCTGAGTCCGGCAAAAAATATCGCACGACAAATTACTACGTCCCTTACGGCAAATTTTTGAAAAAGAATCAGTCCAAAAAAATCATCCCTTGATGATTTACGGGAATGGTATGATGGGTACGGAGAAAAGTGTGTTAATTTAACTATTCTTGCAAACCAGAAATTCGTGACAAATTGTTTCGTGGCACGACAAATTCCTACGTCCCTTACGGCAAATTCCTGAAAAACAATCAGTCCAAAAAAAAAACATGCCACGAAACAATTTGTCGCGAATTTCCAGTTTGCAAAAATAATTAAATTAAATATTTTCTCCGTCTCTCTGACTCATCATTACCACCCCCGCAAATCATCAAGGGATGGTTTTTTTGGACTGATTCTTTTTTAGGAATTTGTCATAAGGAATGTAGGGATTTGTCGTGTCACGAAACAATTTGTCGCGAACTTCTAGTTTGCAAAAATAGTTAAATTTTCTCTATACTCATCATTACCACCCTCATAAATCATCAAGGGATGGTTTTTTTGGGCCGATTCTTTTTCAGAAATTTGTTGTAAGGGACGTAGGAATTTGTCGTTCATCGAAACGATTTGTCACGAAATTCTATTGCACAGAAATGGAGAAATTAATACATTTTTGTTCGGACTCGGCACTACCTCCCCAGTAATAAGGGGTGTTTTTTTTTAACTGATTCTTCTTCAGGAATTTGTCGTTTCACGAAACAATTTATCGCGAAATCGTATTACGCAGAAAGGGATAATTGACACATTTTTCTCGAAATTCAGCATTATCACCCCGTAAATCACCAAAGGGTGGTTTTTCGATTATTATTTGCTCACGACAAATTATTTTGATACTCAGAACCCTCTTCTCAATCATTCTAGGTTCTTCCGGAATGTGGTAATGCTAACTTGATTTCCAAGTTGGCATTACCATGGGAATTTTTTAATACAGCGCACCGTGTTATTGGACTGATTATTTTTCATGAGTGACCTAAGAATTTGTCGTGCCAGAAAACAGTTTGTCGTGAATTTTCATTACGCAGAAATAGGAGGAATTAATATACTTTTCTCTGTACTCATTACCACCCCTGTGAATTATGAAGGGGTAGTTTTTTTGACTGCTTCTTTTTCAGGAATTTGTCTCAAAATTATATTACGCAGAAAGTAATTAATACATTTTTCTCTGTACTCAGCACTACTGCCCCCGTAAATTATCAAGGGGTGGTTTTTTTGCACTGATTCTTTTTTAGGAATTTGTCGTGAGTGGCCTACGAATTTGTCGTACCCAAAAATAGTCTGTTGCGAATTTTCATTACGCAGAAATAGGAGAATTAGTAGGTACATTTTTCTTCGTATTCACTACCACCCTTATAAATAATCAAGATATAGTTTTTTTGACCGATTGTTTTTCAGGAATTTGTCGCAAAATTATATTACGCAGAAATAGGGTAATTATTACATTTTCTTTTGCACTCAATACTACCACCCCCGTAAATCATCAAGGGGTGGTTTTTTGTACTGATTCTTCTTTAGGAATTTGTCATAAGGGGCCTATAAATTTGTCGTGTCAGAAAATAGTTTGTAGCGAATTTCCATTACGCAGAAATAGGAAAATTAATACATTTTCCTCTGTACTGAGCACTACCACCCCCGTAAATCATCAAGGGGTGGTTTTTCGCATATTATTTACTCACGACAAATTATTTTAATACTCATAGCTCTTTTTTTCACCATTTTAGCCCGTTTCGGAATGTGGTAATGCTAACTTGATAATCAACTTGATTATCAAGTTACCATGGCACGACAAATTTTTTGTTTTCACGACTAATTTACGACAAAAAAGCGACAATTAATCCATATATTGACATTGCAAAATTTCGATATGGTAATGCTAACTTGATGGATGTTATGCAGACCATGTTAATCCTTCCTTGTAACTTGTAATTCAGCGCTCGGCGGGGCACACAGCCCGGAGAGTAGCTGTTGGTTGCAGTCTGGTTACGTTCCTTATAGTAAAATAAGGATTTTATAGAGGAATTTGCGACTAAAAATATTATGTTTAATATTCCGAACTCTAAAAGCACATTTGAACTGTGCTAAGCCCAGTCAGGCTATTTATTTTTCGATTGCAACAGACACTGGACCGCTAGATGGCGTCTGCTGACTATTTTACATGTCGCTATTGTAAAAATACCGGGATGTACCAAATAGTCAAAGGATCCTCGTGCCGGTCGTCGCATGCCTACCTTGCACTGACGAGAGCCAACAGCTCGAAATTGCAGTCTGCAAGTGGTGTGTGATGGCTGGTATTTTTAAGTAGGAGCAGTCTTTCGGCTGGTGTTTGTTGCAATCGAAGCATTAGCGTTTTGATGGTAATATGCAATTATTACACTTAACGCGCCAGACTTGTAACTTGTAATTCAGCGCTAGGCGGGGCACATAGCCCGGAGAGTAGCTGTTGGTTGCAGTCTGGTTACGTTCCTTATAGCAAAATAAGGGTTTTATAGAGGAGTTTGCGACTAAAAATATTATGTTTAAGAATTAATTAATTTATATATATAACTCAACAAGTTTGGTAAAACGATTTTAACTTAAATATTTAATTCACACAGTTTTGAAATAATAAATTTTCGAACACTGAAATTCCGTTGTTAGAAATATTAATCTTTCAATGTAAAAAATGTATTAACATGATTTTAATAAAGTCTGAAAACATTCACTTTTATGTTAGATGAGCGAGGGCAGAATACAATTGATTTAAAAGACCCTTTTTTGCATAGTTATGGCCAAGGAAGTAGCTGTAGTGGTTCGTTCGCGGAGCACGTATCGAACTAGACTTGCTCGAGCTCATCGTGCTCGGCTTTCTACATGATTCGTTGGGGACTTGGCGTGCGGGGTCTGGAAAGGTCTGGAAATGTCCCCGTCCATTCCGTGTGGGCACGATTGCGCAATATTACATCAGAAAATGTAAAAATGAAAAATTCGGATTTGAAAATTATACGACCGTTTCGGCATTAAAATGAGAAATTCATTGATATATGAATGGAGTTCGAATCGATTTGATTTCAGAAGTTATTAACGAAAATTAGTTGAAAAGGTTTATTAAATTTGAAACGACCCCGTTAAAGTTGAAATGATATGATATTGTGCCGATAGGTCCGCGGTGAATGAAAGGAAGTAAGTTTTGATAATAATGGGGAACGGTTGTACCGGTACTTGATTGTATTTTCATATTAAAGATGTAAAATGGAGTGAATGGTGGAATCGAAAGGAAGAATAATTTATAAAAAGTTTGTGTGATTGAAATAAAATAATTTGAATGCGGGCATGGAAAGTAGTTTCGATGTATACCGCATGTAGGGGCGGTATTTTTTAGGATGTTTATTTGTAACAATTTGACTGTAATATGATTAGTTCGAAGGATTGAGTGTCTCTATTGATGAAATTGCGTTGGTTGAGAATTATTGTTGGTTTGTGAATATTTTCAGATTTTTTCGTAAAGAATTGTAGTTTTTCGTGAAATTAAGTTTCTTAAGAACTTTTTTATTATAGTTAGACTACGTGAGGTGAAGGAGTTGATTTTTCGGCAAATTTTGAGACTTTTGCATTTTTTCTGCCTCCCATTTATGAAATATTACCGAAATTGAAAAAAAAATCCTCATTTTTTTGTTCAGAACAATGTATTTTACTAGTGTGATCGGGATTTGAAAGATAATTCTCAATTTTTTAATAATGCAAAAATTCTATTATTCCATACAAACCTAAGTGAGCAATGAAAACAAAGATTATGACGTGTCAATTTATTACTGAAAGTACATAATATATTTGCAAATATACTGTTTGTACGTGAGTGCATTTCAAATAAATACCTAAATAGAGTAAATTTTTGTATTATAAAAAAATATGGTGCACCGTTCAACGATCGAGGACAAAAATGAGTTAATGCCAGATCCTATAGAGAAGCTGCTGCTGAATTTAACACACGGCAGCCTGAGCATCCTTTCCTGTTTGACATAAATCGGTGGCAAACATCATGAATAATTGTAAAAACACAGGAAACGTACGTAAATTAAGACAAAAAAAATGTGACTTAGAAAATAGATAATATCCAGACGAAGAACGTATTTTACAATATTTTACACAAAACATAAAATCTAGTGACAAGCAGCAGTAAATCTTAACGTAGTAAGGACTGAGTTTGGCGATGCTTAAAAAAAAATAGGCAAAGAGCTTTCAAGCCAAAAATATTGCATACGATACATAGAGAATGTTACATTTTTATTTTTGGGCACGGGTGAATTTTTAAATACAAATTTTCTGAAAAATATAATTTTTACTCATGAGGCTACCTATACGACAAATGAGGTAGTATCCTCCCAGAATTGTCGCTTTTGGCCTAACGAAAATACCAAATGGGTTATCAATACCAAACAGTAATATGTTTCGAAAGTCTGTTTGATGTGGCATATGGAATGGCCAGATCATTGGGCCATTCTTCATCTTAAGATTAAATGGGGAGGCCTTTATGAATTTGTTGCGGGATGAAATTGCCCCGGTTCTTAACAATTTGCCACAAGATGTTAGAGAAAATCTACATTATCAACTTTATGGTGCTCCAGCTCACAGTGTTGGAACAGTATTTTTAGAAACTAATTTTCCGCGCAGATAGACAGGTTATAGAAGTCCAGTTCAGGAGTTTCCCCCGAGGTCTCCCGATCTCACACTTCTTGACGTCTACTTGTGAAGTCATTTAAAAATGAAAAAGTTACAAGAACAGACCCTATAGTCAAGAAGAATTAGAGGACAGAGTTAGGCAGGCATGTGCTGAAATCACTCCTGGTGAGATTCGAAAAATTATACGATATGCAAGAAAAAGACTTGAACAATGTATTCGTAATGATGGTGGTTTATAGAAATGGAAAGAATCATTTAAATTTATTTAGTTCCCTATTATTAATATAAACTTCTTGTTCTCGATCTTACATTATTTTAACCTCTCCACAATAAAATTGTGAGAGGTTACTAAAATTGGTTCAAAAACGAAAATTGAGATAATATCAAATCTTTACGTTTTGAGATCCTAGGAACCCAAAAAAGTTGTTTTTGAAAAATGTCTGTGTGTGTGTATGTGTGTATGTGTGTTAGCACGATAGCGCCGAAACTACTGAACGGATTTAAATGAAACTTTGCGTGTGCGTTTCTTTAGTGTCCCAGAAGATCTGAAAAGGTTTTGGTTGAGATCGGATTACGTTTAGTGCCATTTTGACGCAACAAGTTGTTTATTTTATATTTACTTTCAATTTGCAATGGAACCATTGAAAAGCAGTTAAAATTCTGATTTCAACGATATATCACACTTCCACCCTTTCGATTTGGTTTCCGTGAAAAAAATTAAAAACAAAGCAAATATGGCATAGATCGCTTTTCGCATGACATGATCGATGCGTGTAGCCGTTACAGCGTGAAACTCGTCACATCACGTGTCAATTCACGTGTGAGGGTTTCTTCACTGCTCTAAAAGTAGAGCGGATTACGTTTAGTGCCGTTTTTAAATATATATACAGACAAATCGAAGAATTAAACTACCAATATTCCTCTAAAATCTAGTAAAATTACTGAAATGCTAATGTTTGATTTAACAAAGACAGCCGCGAGCGATCGGATTGCAATAAGCAAATTTTGATGATTGTCATTGTCATCGTTTGTCATCCGATAACGTTGGTGTCATGTCATGTTAATAAGATTTCGGCACATTTGTAACTTTTAGTGGATTGTCACAAACTTTAAAGGTAGATGTAACAATATCAATATCATATGCTTTCTGTACCTTCGTTGGTGAATTTATTATAGATTATCACTTTACCAATTTTCAGTTTGTTGCTTTACAAATCTGTAGTACTTAGGATAACTAGACTTTCTTAGTCGTTCAAGTGATGTTAAAGTTGTTAATATCGTAATAGTATATTATTCAACGAGCGATAATGTAGGTAATAACTCGCATAGATGATTGTAAATTCATTAAGTTGAGGGTTTTTTAGTGCCCCAGAAGATCTGAAAAGGTTTTGGATGAGATCGGATTACGTTTAGTGCCGTTTTGTTACACAATTTAATGCTCTTTTCGGCTTCAAAGATCCACCGAGTGGGGAGGTTCCAGCCGCTTCCAGTAGCTGCCGATTTTTTAAATATAATATTTATATACGAATTTTGCATTATTAAAAATTTAAGAATTAATTTTCAAATCCAAATCACACTAGTAAAATACATTGTTCTGAACAAAGAATGAAGAATTTTTTTCCAATTTGGGTAACTGTTTTGCAAATTAATTTTTCTTTCTTTGAAATTTTTTTTGTGGTCTATATTTCAACCAACTTTGAACCCATTATAACGAAATTTTGAACAAAGGGATTTTTAAAGGGCTGATTTTTCCTAAAAAAAATCACTAATATACATTCTCGGAAAATCCACCCTTACCTTAGCCTATATAAAGTTACGCCATTGATGATTCACAAATTTTACTACGTCATTAAGTTCTCATTGGGGGCAGTGATCAACCACCCAAATGTCAAAAAAATCCGAGAAAAAATCGCACTAGCAGTTTCTGAGATAATATAAGAGTGACTCCATGAAACCTGCGACACTCTGTATATGCTGTATATATCTGTATATGCTTGTGCTTCACACTGTAGGAATATTTTCAACATTCGTCAAAATTTCGTAGCTATATTCAAAAAATCCTAGCAAATAAACATCTGAGTTTAAGATTTTTGACCTCTAAGTAAGAAGACGTCAGGTTCATACTATCGATTATATTATAAAAATATGAATTATAATCAATAAAATTTTTAACATGAATCTTATTATAATTTTTAAAAACAAAACGTTGTGGCCTCTGTGGAAGTATTCGTCCACATAACAAGTTCGCCTTTGGCTATGAATGTTTTGTGGTCCAAAATTGAGTTGATCAATCGGCGTCTGTGAATATACCGGATTGTGCGGCAAGATCTTGTGATCAAGTACATTTCGTGGGCGTCAAACTGAACCTGCCGCAAGACAAAACATGGCTTCTTGAGTAGTCAACATGGCCGTCTATGCATTGTTTCTTCTTTTAAATCAACCTTAAGAATAATTTCAGTCAGCTTGACAGTCTATCACGTCTAAAATATTTGCATAAATTTATTCTTGCTGACAAAAATTTATGCACATATTTTTAGGTGGAAATAAGTAGGTACTCAATTTAATCTTATCTGTAACTTACTAGTCAGATAGAACTAAGTTATTCTTAGATCTTTACATTGGCGAACTACCGAATGCATTTGAAATTGTAAGGAAGAACCAAATTGTAATTTGAATGCGTTTTCTTTGTTTTAACAGAAAATAAATGATAAACAGCATTATTTAAGGGTATTTTTGAAAATTGTGCCGATATTTACAGGGCGATGTATGAACCTCGCACAAACTATAAAGTTTTCGCACATCTATTATTAAACGTATGGAAAAAATTTATCATTTGATTTTCTTCAAAATTATTGTCCTGCTGAGACGCGATATTTTTTTGATGTTCTTCCATGAATTTGCATTCACTCTTATACGAATACTCAGAGATTACATGATCGCAATGGGATCATTTAGTCAAATCAGATTTTCAGAAAATTTGTTAATATTTTAGGTACAGATCTAATTAATATAAAGAATCCCTGAAAAAATTAAGTCGATTGAATAAATAAATAATAACAGAGATATTAATGCCTAAATTTCGCTCCGCCTCTGAATCTCGCGGGTGTTTTAACGTCACGTTAGGTTAAACCAATTTATTCAACTCTCACTCACTCAAATATTCAATAGTATGCCGATACAGGGTGATGACACGTCACAGTATGTCACGCCCCGTTTTAATACGAACGACATTTAAAGGCTATTTTAAGGATGAATTTAATCGCAAAAATTGGTTGGTTTTTGGTAATAGGCTATTTTAATAGAGTACTTTTTAAATTTTTGTTTTTATTTAATTCTTATTTTTTAAATTTTAATGCCTTATTTATATAATGTCCTAGCGAAGTTTATCTTCAGCTACTCAACCAGGACGGCGAAATGAGATTAAACACAAAGGAGCCTAGAAAAATAAAAAGATTGAGCTGGGGAGCTATGGTAGAAACTCTGGAGGCATTTGTGCCATTTATGTTTAGATTTGAAGAAGTTTGTGGGTCGTTCAGTAAACTGCTGGCCAGGGTCAAATGCTACACCCTGTATAAACTTTTCTTCAAGTATTGTACATTTTATTTAGTTTAATAGTTTTTATTTAGCACTTGAATGTTTTTAGTGTCTCTGTCAGGGTCAAAAGCACACCCTCCTGTATACAATCTTCTTGAAATAAGAACACTTATTTTAAAACGAATGAGAGTATTTTAGTTAATATAAGAACAGGGTTCGTAAAATTTATGTATTAGTATAATATTTAAAATTAACAGGGTTGTAACAACAGAAATTCCGACTTAAAAATATATGATAATTATTCCGTAAAAGGACAATTTTTTGATGTATTTTGAAATTAATCGAATCGGATTTGGGAGTGAAGACTGAACCGGTCCCGTAAGGTATTTTGGAAGTCGTCTAAGCTATATTGATATCATATGAGAATGTTCCTATAGGTTTTCATTGAAACGTAGTCGAAGTAAGTCTTTATGGCAGTGAGGCTGTTAAAGAACACGCTATAACCCCGATATACTTTTCGACGTTGTAACAAAATCCGACTTAGGAAATACTTCGTACGAAAAGCGTGCTTCACGTAAAAACGCCGTGGAAGAGGTTCTTGTAAACATATTTTTGCTCTTCGGAGCATTTTTTATGCCAAATTTTCGCTAACTCTTCAAGGAGCGTTAATTTAGAAAGTGTAACAAATGTCGCTGCACAGGGACGTAATGTCGCCCCGACCACCTAATTTTAGAAAGTATACTAAAATTAGACTTGAACTTCAAAATTTCCAAGATTAAAAACCCTTTTACGAATCCACGTTGTCAAGCACTGCAACTCTTACGAGGTATTGAATATGAGGACAAGTTAATCCAACGACTATTCAAAGTATATCGGAAGTTATAGCGAAAATAGCCCTTAGCGACATGGGACCCCCATCATTTCCTAGCAGTCGATTTTGACGGGGAAATGATGTGTTTTGACGGGGTTTGCCCTAAACCGGTTCCTCAGTGATTCGGAGTCAAAAAAGTATCTATATCATGTACTCACACGTGCATGGGATCCGCCTTGCCTGAACGTAAAGAGTTGTTATTGCATAATACAAACGAAGTAGAGACCGAGCTCCGAGGAGCGACCAAAATTAATGTGAATTAATAAATACGTTTATAAGACAGGCAAGCAAAAGCCCACCAAAATTTCAGTTACATGAAACTTTTCTTGAATCTTTTTGTGCATCGTTAGCTTATCAAACTGCATATTGGATGGTAGTTGGTACCGTATGAATCGTCCCGTTCCTCACCATGTGTTGTACACGGGTCAGACCATTGTTTGTTAACATTTTCTCTTGAAAAAGTTGTTGTAAAAACATGATTTTTTAAAGATTTAATATATATATTTTGAACTTTATATTGTCTTTTAGTTGTGTTTTCTAACAAAATTCCTTTTCAGGTTTAATTTTAAGAGAGTGTAATACAGCCAGTGTTAGATTTATAGTGTTACGACGTCGTCCAATTGATGCCATCAGAGCAGCAATTAAGCATAAACGACAGTAAGTATGATTTATCCATTATTCTCCGTCTGAAACAGTCACGTTGAACCCTAAAAATTTTGTGAACGTAATATGTATTATTTAGAATTAAGAAAAGGTTGAGGAAAAGAAAATTATTTTTTTCTTTTTCCTATTTTTTTTAATTTTTCTAAGTTCTTCGAGCAGAAAATACGTCCTTCAGACCTCCATTAAAACATGGATCGTTCACATGGCGCCCGAACAGGGACCGTGCCGTCCACAAACCCAACTAATCCTTTCTCCTTCATGGCGGAAGACTCCGAGGAGTCGACCCCAAGAGGATTTTACGAGCGAGCCACCGCGCCGCTCGTCGACGACGGTTCTAGAGGGATAGAACCACAACGACTGTTTCCAGAGGGAAATAATCCAAATTTATCTGCTTCACAGCCACAAACTGTTAATTCGATGGAAAGTATGTTTCTGAAAATGGCAGAGGGCTTTGTGCAGGCGAACGTGTCGACCTGTACGCCCCATGAGAGACAAAGATGTCCGAACGTGACGTTCCATGGGCTTGATCATGAAGATCCAGAAGCTTTTCTGAAAATTATGGAGGAATATTTCGACAGAGCTCGCATAAGCCACGACTATGATCGCCTCCATAACGTAATCGGCCAACTCAAGGGCGAAGCTCAACGATGGTCCGAACAATTTAGGATGTTGACTACTTCGTATGCCTTATTCAAGGAAAGATTCCTTACGAGATTTAATTCTCCCGACATACAGTCACGAGCTATTGCTCAACTGTAGGCCACGAAACAAACGTCTTTAGACGACACGGCAGTGTTTATCACACGGAAGACCTGCCTTTTCGATCGTATTGATCCCTTCAAATCCGAAGCCATCAGAGCTCGGATCATCATGGACCAACTGCGTCCAGAAATTAGGTCACGCTTGAGAAGCAACCTAATTTCATCTACAGAGATGTTAATAGCAGCGGCTACTAACGTCGAGCGGGATTCAGCTGACGAACAGACGTCGCTAATCCAGCTTATCGATCAACGCCTGTCCCGCGCGTCTTACTATCAAGAGCCGGGACGTATAAGTCAACAAAATTCAAGTATAAGGAGCAATGGAAGCCCAACTCCGACAGCACCGAGGGTGCATTTCCGAGAGGATGTCTCTCGACAGGACGGTCCAGGTAGAGCACCTGGTCGTCCTTCTTTTATGCCTAATTCTTCAGGCGGATCAGCGAATCCTGACCGCAGGCAAAACAATTTTAATGGCGGATCGGGGAAATTCCGAGTACCCGACCGACCGGCTACCCCGTGTCGATACTGCACAGACACAGTGCAATGGCACTTCCATAGTCAGTGTCCGAATAACCCTCATCTCAACAGGAGACCGGGAAACTTTCAAGGGGCCAGAGACCCAGGCCAGGGTCAATCTGCAAGATCCCCGGCACAACGGCCGAACCAAGGCGGCAGCAATGTCCATTAAACATTTCGAATACTCATGACCACTACGACGCTCCCCTGCACAAGACAAGGGAATCTATAAATTATATGAGCCTTTGCCTCGTGTAAAAGTTCAAATTAATGAACATGCGGTCGACGCTCTGATTGATTCAGGCTCGACACGAAACGTTATCCATCCGAGGATGTTGGATAATTTTAAAAATCTCACGACACGTCGATCATTTGCTATGGCGTGCGGAGATCGAATGGTGGACTCTCTTGGCACGACAAAATTAAAAGTAAAAATTTCAGGCACTTCTTTTGAAATTGATTTTCAAGTAATCGAAAATTTGAATGAAACTATAATATTAGGATCACCATTCTTATACATGAACAATATCGCATATGATTATGGCCGAAAATGCCTATATGCCGGCACGGAAGAGCGTATTACCGTCTTCTGGAATCAAGCTTCTCAGAGGGACAGACAGCAGGCAGAGCTTCCTGAAGAGCTTGTTATTAAAGACAAATTTCTACGGCCGCTGTTCGAAGAATTTGTCGATCTGTTCACTGCGGAACCGACTCAAGCAACCACAGTGACTGTTAAACACAAAATTATAGTAAAAGATACAAAACCATTTAATATCAGACCATATCCGATGTCTCCGAGTACGAAGAAAATTATGTACGACCAAATCGAAGAGATGTTGAAAACTGGCGTCATCGAACCTAGCACTGCCCAATATAGTTCACCACCCGTGATAATAAAACGTTCAGACAAGAAACCACGTTTTTGCATCGACTATCGCCATTTGAACGAAATGACCGAAGACGAGGCTTCCGTCTTACCAAAAATACATGAAAGTATTAAAGATTTAGGAAATTCGAAAATTTTTACCGTGTTGGACCTAAAGAGTGGATATTGGCAAATACCGCTCGATGAAGCATCAAAAGATTTCTCAACTTTTACCACTCCTGATGGGGCAGCTTACAGATTTAATGTCATGCCTTTCGGCCTCAAGACAGCTCCCTGTACCTTTCAGAAATTCATGGCAAAGGACGTTTTGACGGGTTACCTGCACCATTTCTGTAAAGTGTACTTAGATGATATAATCGTTTACAGCGTAAACGTGAAGGAGCATATGTCCCACCTGAAGTTAGTCTTTGAAAGACTACGTTTGCACAATCTGAAAGTGTCACCGGAAAAGTGTGTAATAGCGACGAATGAAATCCAATATTTAGGCCACACAATTAGAACTGATACTTCCAGACCATTACAAAAATATGTATTACAAATTCAAAATTATCCCGTTCCAGCCACCAAAAAGCAGCTACAAAGTTTCCTAGGACTTTGCAACTGGGTAAGAGAATACCTACCAAATGTGGCGATGATCACGAAGCCGCTAACGAAACTTCTTTCGAAGGAAAATCGTTTTCACTGGAACCATGTATGCGATGAAGCTTTTAGAAACTTAAAAGAATTATTATCCGGACCGCTGGAACTCCATCGGCCGGATTTTTCACGTCAGTTCATTTTACAAACCGATGCATCCTTACAAGGTATTTCGGCCGTATTATACCAATTAGGCGACAACGGCGAAAAATATATCGTTTCGTATGCAAGCAACACGTTATCTCCAGCAGAGAGACGTTACCACATTAACGAGCTAGAATGCTTGGCGGTGGTGAACTATATTAAAAAGTACAAGATGTACTTAGTAGACAAACCGTTCTTAGTGAAGACGGACAACAGGGCGTTACTTTAGTTGAACAAGCATAAGGACGACAAAACTAAATTCACACGATGGTCATTATTATTGCAAGAATATGCATTCAAAATTGAACACTGTCCAGGAAAGGAGAATTTATTAGCAGATTTTCTCAGTCGTAACCCACAAAATAAGTATGTCGAGACAGACGATGAAGAGGAAAGAATGTTCCTACCAAATTACAAGTGTCCAGAACGTATTTCTGTTTTAACGCATTCAGAAATATATGAAGATATCGTACAGGCTCAATCGAGTTCACGAGATATTCAAGACAAGATCCGCCGTTGGAATGATCTATTTCAACAGGAACAACGTTCCGATGCGGATCTTATTTTGATGAAAAATTTTTACGTCCAAGACGATGTACTTTTGAAAAATTGCGATCAAAATTTTAAATTGATAGTTCCAAAGAGGAAAATTAAGGAATTGATTTACCATTATCATGACCGAGATGAAGCATGTCATCCAGGAAGAGACGAGACTCTTAGGAAAATAGCAAAACGCTACTATTTCAATAATATGGCCAGGATCGTAGGCAGATATATAAACGACTGTCTGATATGCCAGTCTGTAGAGACAAGACAAGCCCAACCCAATGCTCCCCTTAGAAGTCATGCACCACAGAATGCATTTGAAACCTTGAGCGTCGACGTAATTGGCCCGCTGCAGAGGACTAAAGAAGCCGAAAATAGATACATGATTATCGTCGAAGACGTATTCAGTAAATGGATAGAGGCAAAGGCATACATTCAGGTCGATGGCAGAACGATAGCCAAATTTATTGATGAAGAGATAGTAGCAAGATTCGGAGTCCCTCGAGTCATAATTTCAGACAATGGAGGTCATTTCAATTCCGAATGGTACATCACGTTTTGTGAAAGAAATGGTATCGAACGATACTTAATTCCGGCATATCATCAACAATCCAACCCCGTGGAACGACGGGTTCAGGAGTGTAAGAAAATTTTAAACACCCTCTTATTCAAAAATCCAAACGACACTTGGGATCGCTACGTGCATCAGATGACTTACATCTTAAGAAATCGTAGGAACGCCGCTACAAATCAAACACCTAGCATGATCGTGTTAGGATATGACCCAGCCGAAAGAGGCGAGTGGGATTTGTATGCCTGGAGGCAAGAAAGAGCCAAGCAACAAACGCTTCCACGATACGAGCGAGTCAAGGAAGCCCGTGAAGCTCAACAAAATTACAAGCAGAAATACGCGCCGAAAGAGGCCGTCACTCCAGTCGTATTCAAAGTAGGAGACAGAGTCGTGAGTAAGAGAAAAAGGAAGGTACATACCTTCACGTCGTCTTGGTCAGGCCCAACCAGAATCTTGAAGAAGTTTTCAGACGTGCAAAAGGGAAATGTAACGACGAGAGTACATGTAAATGATTTGAGACCAGCCCCGCCAGAGGAGCACAACTTGGAAATCGAATCTTCCGATGAAAAAAATGCTAGTCCAGGCGGAACATCACTCGATGGAAATGATTCCCCGTTCTCAGACGATTCCACAGAACCTCCACCGCCGGAGCAAATGGTTGTACAAATCCATGCACCGCCACGAGATGCTTCCCCTTCTGATTCAGAGTCAAGTTCTGGAGATTCTATTATATTTTTATAATATTTTTCAACCTAGGCTAAGTTTTAACTTAGTGCTAGGTTTCTTTTATATCAAAATTTCCGTACCAACTTCTTGTCGCGTCTGGCAAGAGTTGGTATTTTTTATGCATTTTTTACACTATTTTCTGTTGAGGATATTGTATCGACCATACAAATCTTCCAAATTCACTGCAGCAACTCTGACCGTGTCCGGCAGAGTTGGTATTTTTTTATAATTTTTCTAAGTCCTCATATGTTTAAAACATATACATCTGTAAGCAGAGTCCGACCCAAAGGGTCCAAACAAATGTTCCATTGGCACGGCATGGAAAGACGACGACTCTGACGCAAGAGCGCGATTCAGATGAGTCTAGCAACTCAAGGGCGAGATGCCGCCACGTCTGCTGGATGGGCAGATGCAACGATCCGACGGAGGCAGATTCTGTCGCAGATTTCTCCCAAGAAGAGATTTTAATAAAAACCATTTCAATCAGCATAAGTCTACAAAATTCAATGTTCATATTCTCAAAGACGACGATGTGATATCGGTCGCAGATTTCTCCCAAGAAGAGAATTTTAACTACACGGAAACATTTCAATCAATATAAGTCTACAAAATTCAGTGTTCCTATTCTCAAAGACGACGATGTGTTATCGGTCGCAGATCCCCAGACGGGATATGAACAATACATTTTACTAAAATTTTGTTTTATATTGTTTCATATAAATGAGCAGAGCCATTGTATAGCTGGAGCCAAGCAGTCCGAGGACCACCTAAGCTGTTCCAGAAGGCAGTTCGACACCGAAGGTGATCGATGAGGCATAGACACGAGGAGGAGCAGACGCAAGCCCGCATTAGTGGAAGAACACTAAGAAAGATAAGTGCGTCGAAAGTGTTTGTGTTGTGTCATCGAGAATCTGAGGATTTTCGATTTTTTCTTTTTTTATGCCATTTTGAAAGCCAATGTTCAATTATTCAATCGAATGCTATGCATCGATATATGTTCAAACTTATCACATTTTTTTAGATTTGTATCTATGTTATGTTCAGATAGGCCGGTCTGAATTATAACCGAATACAACACATGGGAGACTCCATCCAATGATCCATTTTCTTTTCAAAAACCAATTTACCAAACGTTGCACAAAAAGATTCACGGAAAGAAGGGGGGTGTTAAAGAACATGCTATAACCCCGATATACTTTTCGACGTTGTAACAAAATCCGACTTAGGAAATACTTAGTACGAAAAGCGTGCTTCACGTAAAAACACCGTGGAAGAGGTTTTTAATTCTTGTAAACATATTTTTGCTCTTCGGAGCATTTTTTATGCCAAATTTTCGCTAACTTTTCAAGGAGCGTTAATTTAGAAAGTGTAACAAATGTCGCTGCACAGGGACGTAATGTCGCCCCGACCACCTAATTTTAGAAAGTATACTAAAATTAGACTTGAACTTCAAAATTTCCAAGATTAAAAACCCTTTTACGAATCCACGTTGTCAAGCACTGCAACTCTTACGAGGTATTGAATATGAGGACAAGTTAATCCAACGACTATTCAAAGTATATCGGAAGTTATAACGAAAATAGCCCTTAGCGACATGGGACCCCCATCATTTCCTAGCAGTCGATTTTGACGGGGAAATGATGTGTTTTGACGGGGTTTGCCCTAAACCGGTTCCTCAGTGATTCGGAGTCAAAAAAGTATCTATACCATGTACTCACACGTGCATGGGATCCGCCTTGCCTGAACGTAAAGAGTTGTTATTGCATAATACAAACGAAGTAGAGACCGAGCTCCGAGGAGCGACCAAAATTAATGTGAATTAATAAATACGTTTATAAGACAGGCAAGCAAAAGCCCACCAAAATTTCAGTTACATGAAACTTTTCTTGAATCTTTTTGTGCATCGTTAGCTTATCAAACTGCATATTGGATGGTAGTTGGTACCGTATGAATCGTCCCGTTCCTCACCATGTGTTGTACACGGGTCAGACCATTGTTTGTTAACATTTTCTCTTGAAAAAGTTGTTGTAAAAACATGATTTTTTAAAGATTTAATATATATATTTTGAACTTTATATTGTCTTTTAGTTGTGTTTTCTAACAAAATTCCTTTTCAGGTTTAAGTTTAAGAGAGTGTAATACAGATAGTGTTAGATTTATAGTGTTACGACGTCGTCCAATTGATACCATCAGAGCAGCAGTTAAGCATAAACGACAGTAAGTATGATTTATCCATTATTCTCCGTCTGAAACAGTCACGTTGAACCCTAAAAATTTTGTGAACGTAATATTTATTATTTAGAATTAAGAAAAGGTTGAGGAAAAAGAAAATTAATTTTTTCTTTTTCCTATTTTTTTTAATTTTTCTAAGTTTTTCGAGCAGAAAATACGTCCTTCAGACCTCCATTAAAACATGGATCGTTCACAAGGCCAGCATTTCAGGAAGTAAGTTTTGATGAATGCAGTGCTGGCAACTCTATGGACCATTGCGTATGTGAATGAAGGGTATTTTGATATACGAACATAAAACTGAACTAGAAGTTGAATTGAAGAGTAAGATAATTAATAAAAAAAAGTGTGGAATCGAAGTGAAATATTTTGATTGGGAGTGTGGAAAGTAGTTTTGATATACTTTGATTTCGTGTGGGGGCGGTATATTTTAGGACATTTAGGATTGGTAACGTTTGAGGTTAGTTTAGAAAAATTGTAGTTTTTGATTAAATTAAGCATCTGGATTACTTTTTTTCGTAGCTTGGCGATTTGAACTGAAAGAGTTAATTAGTTTGCAAATTTTGAAACTTTTGCACAAAGGCTTCACCCTGTATATGCAATTAGAGCACTTGGTTTTGTAAAAGTTCGATAAAACCTTTTAATTGTCTGTGGCGGGTTATTTTTCACCACCCTGTACATTCCTGAAATAACACGCTAGTTTTAGAACGAAATTATAATATTTATTTTTAAACACGTAACAAAGTTCAATGCACTTAAAATTAACTTAACTGTATATTATATACGACAACTTTTCAACAATGAAAGTATTGTCTTAGAAAAATAAAACTTTAAACTCGATTTTAAATTTGATTTGAAGATTTGAAAAAAAATCAATTTCTTGGCGAAGGTGCCGATTGGAGAGTTTGTTAAATTCACTTTGTATTAGATGCGCGGAGACAGAATGAAATGGACGTTTTTTACTTGGAGCAGCCAAGGAAGAATTCGCAGATGGGTTTAAGTAAGCGTACCGAAATTAGCTTGCCTGAGATTTACTGCGCGCGGTCTTTTATACTATCGCTCCTGTTGCGTTAATCGTGCACCGCGAGTAAATTGTATTTAAACGCATTAGATTTTTATGCCGGGGGCATGCGAAGTGTTTTAGAAGTGGTTTGGTAATATACGAGGGCTGTAATTTTAAAGTTATTATTTTGAGAAGTTTAAGCTGTAAAATGGACATATTGAACGGTTTAAATGTTTTAATGTTATTTTGGGCATCTTTGGAAATTATCGGATTGTAGTGAATTTTTCAGAAAATATTTCGAAAAATAATAGTTTTTTGATTATTTAAATTATATGGATACTTTTTTTTATATTTTGACATGGCGGGCTGAAAGACGAATTTAATTGACCAATTTTGATATTTTTTCGAGTTACCTTACCTTAATGATACGTAATGTATACTTTAACATCACCCATTCAAGTGACGAACTCGACCAGTGCTCGACGCTTAAACCGATGACCGTACCTCACTTTACACACACTTTTGAAGAATAAAATTTAAAAAATTATAAATGCCGTACCTCATGCTATACATATTTGTAGACTTAGCTGACTAAACCATCCGTTAGTTTCCGGTTTCCAGAGAAAAATGAGTAACAAGTCCAGCTTGATGAGGAGGAGGATGCATTGTCATCAACCAAATCAAAATCCTCACTATAGATTTTGATCCATGAAACCATAACTTCTTTAAGGCATCTTTCTCTATATTTTGAGGGAAGTGTTGATTCATCTCAGTTAAACACTGCCAGTTGTATGCAGACAGTGCATGTAATGTCACCCCAGACGGATAACCCGAGTCACCAATTGCTACTTTCTCTATGTTTTGTTCATGGTATTCTTCTCTCACCTAAAACTTTTAAACGAGAGCATCAGATTAGTATTGTGAAGAAATAGTTGAACAAATGTACTATGATCCAATTAAGAAGCTGTTCTTTCCATGTCCTTATTACAGTCAGATGTTGACGAATCAGTTTTCACACACAACACCCCCATATATATGGGACTAGAAAAATACCTTTCTGGCGATATCCATGGCCACGGTACTATTAGCGCCTAACTCATATGTGTATGTGCCCGTCTGTGCAGCGCAGCGCCCGCTTAAACTTTAAAACTATAATAATATGCTATGAACATATGGTAAGTGTATGTATTTTATTAACTTGAAATTTAAATAGAAAAATGTATTTTCTCAACTCATATATGTGAAAATAGTTTTCCTACGACTTACTCTACATAAAAATAATGTTTTTTCAATCTAGAGATGAAAATATTTTGATCTTTAGAGATGAAAATGAGAATTTCTAATATATGATTTTTTTTAAAGAAAATACTAAACTAAATAAATTTGCATTAGTTTTTCTATAAATTAATTCAATTTTAATGTGCAAACCTGAAAATATTTAGAAAAGTAAATTAAAAAACGAATACATGTTACTGAAAAATATCTAAATCCAACAATAAAGAAAATACTGTTTGGAAATAATGTATGTGCTGCTATGGGCAATTGATAATTTACCTGTCATAGCCTAGTTTTGAATTAGATTGAACTTAAAGTTATTGTAAATTGAAAACTATGAATTACAGCTGAGAGACGAGTAACCGGGCCACAGCACCGAGCATGATGAAGAAGCAAACACCGCTTCCAATAATATTTTACCTGATAAATTTCTACAAAGGTATGAATTTGTCCACAAAAAGTTCATGGAATGGAGAAATAATAACCAGATAAACTCATCGTGGGAAAACATATACGAGTAGAAAAAAATAATATTTTCTACTCGATGTGAAATACTTTTTTAATTCGTAAACTTGTCCCACTCGCTGCTAATACGGCCCGTGTACAATAATTGTCCACTCACGAAAAAAAAAAGATATTCTCTTGTCTTCTCAATTAAAAAATATACTTATACATACTATTAAAAACAGCTGTTTAATAACCTTCTTCAGATTCTGAATCAGAATCAACAACTTCCGTTGGTATAGTGACTTGAATGACCCTCTTAAGCCTAGACTTGTGTGAGTAAAGGAGACGGGACCTTATAGTGTATAGTGGGATCCGAACCACCTCTTGGGGAGTAATTTATAATTGAAAATTACTTTGCAATATGTGGAGCCCGAACCCACTTCGCTAGGTATGCTCAGATTGAAAGCTAGACTCACTAACTACTGTGCTACCGTCCCGTATAAAATCATTCAAACTTCCTAAAGTGTTATTGAAATGCATCGTCAGTGGGAGGAAGCTCTGCTGGTGTTCGACTGCGTTTGTGATCATTTAAAAATTAAAAAAAATATATTGGTAATTGGTAATTGTGATCATTTGTATACGCAACTCATTTAGGGTACGTATCCTTACTCGTGGAACATGCTGTGTAATTGATAATAATTTTGTTTTTTTTATAGATTCCGGGGATTTTGCTTTTGGCATGGGATATACAGGGTGGCTCTAAATGGTCGAAAAAAATCACATATTTCTGATAGGATGACTTAATTAAAAATACGTCTACCTAAAACACTTCCTTGAGGCTCTGTCGAAAGACAAATAGCTTAATATATTTTTTTAAATAACATAAGTTGCTAAAAGTAGTTGGGATTAATTTGGAATGTGAATCTGTAATGGAAAAAGGTATTTTTTGATTAAGTAAGTTTATATTTTTCATTTGAAATTAAATTTATTAATTTAAATTACACAATTTATTCACCAAAACTCCTCCAATTACCGATAAAGACTATATACGGCATATTATATTATTTTACCGTGCTGGCGACTTTTTATTAATATAAAAAAGTTTCTATCAAAATATAAAAAGTATGGAAATAGCAAATACGTAAATTACATCATTCTCCCCTATAAACATTTTTTCATGAAGGCAAAAAATGTATGGTTTTTTAAGAGTATTTCTTGGTCTTAGATTCCGTGGATAATTATTTATTTATATGGGTATACTATCATCTATATTAAATGTATGTAGAAAATCATTTTTCTCATTTATCAACTTATTAGAATTTTCACTACTAATATTTAGAAGAACGTAGAGTCAAATTAGGATTTGAAAAACATGAAATGTGAATTGTCTGGTCAGGGCTTTTTTTTTCAGGGGCCATGTTGAGTTTACAGTTAAGTTTTGCAATTTCGGCGAGATTGGTGTATTAAGTATAAGTATATTAACTAGAATTCGCTATGATTATTATTATTATTATTTAAAAAATGAAATATTGCAAAATTAGGCATATTAAACAAATTATTATTTATAATATATGATTTGCAGGAAACAACTACTCAGCGGGCAAATACCCCGACCTGCATTGAATTACACCTTACAAATCATTAAAGAATGGTAACCAATATCATTTGTCAACTCCCTGACCAGACATAGACCGGTTTCGAACTTATTAGTTCTCATCAGTGTGCCATAGGTCATGGAGCAGACAAATGATAGTGGCCAACCTGCTAGTTTTATACAAACTATAGTAAATTGAGTAGTTGACAAATGATATTGGTTACCATTCTTTAATGATTTGTAAGGTGTAATTCAATGCAGGTCGGGGTATTTGCCCGCTGAGTAGTTGTTTCCTGCAAATCATATATTATAACAGTAGGTTAAGTCCACCTAGGACTGAAAGGTCGCCGCTCTCAGGTACTTGCAGAATCGCAAGTCGCTATACGCCCATAGAGACATCTATGGTGTATAGTAGCAATTGACCATTTGAGAGGTTTCACTTACCTCTCACCACTACTCAATTTACTATAGTTTGTATAAAACTAGCAGGTTGGCCACTATCATTTGTCTGCTCCATGACCTATGGCACACTGATGAGAACTAATAAGTTCGAAACCGGTCTATGTCTGGTCAGGGAGTTGACAAATGATATTGGTTACCATTCTTTAATGATTTGTAAGGTGTAATTCAATGCAGGTCGGGGTATTTGCCCGCTGAGTAGTTGTTTCCTGCAAATCATATATTATAACAGTAGGTTAAGTCCACCTAGGACTGAAAGGTCGCCGCTCTCAGGTACTTGCAGAATCGCAAGTCGCTATACGCCCATAGAGACATCTATGGTGTATAGTAGCAATTGACCATTTGAGAGGTTTCACTTACCTCTCACCACTACTCAAATTATTATTTCTTTGAAGAAACTGAGCAAATTTCAATTAAACGTAGGGCAACTGTAGGTCTTGCAAAGTGCTATTTTCAATTATAATTTCAAATCCATCTTTCTTTTCAGTCTTAAAATACTACTAAAATGCTGGTTTTGAGTTGTCACGCATATTTCTCGGTTTTAATGGTAGGATTTCATAAGGGTATGAAGTTTTAGCAACAATTACGATTTTCAGCTGTTTCAATGCCTATTCTGATTTGAAATTTTAATTAAAAATAATAATACTGTGTAAGACCTGCATTTTCCCTAAGTTTCATAGGAATTTGCTTGTTTTCTTCAAAGAAATGATAATTTATTTAAAATCATCTAATTTTGCAATATTTTATTTTTTATAAATTATAATCATCTTAGTGAATTCTAGTTTATATTCTCATAATGGACATTTTTCATCTTTTCCATTTGTCTCGTAGAACTTATAGATCTCGAGATATTTTAAAAGAACCGATGGGAAACACTCTAAAAAATTCAGTTGTTTAAATAAACCAAGAAATAAACAATACGCCGACCTCGCTGAAACTGAAAAACTGGACTCCGAACTCAACTTGACCCCCTAAATACGTTAAATTAAAAAAATTGCCCGCGACATTGCCCTAACCAGACATTCTCATTAAAATCCTAATTTGACTCCAGTATTTCAGTACGATTAGTGATAAGTTTTGTTTTTGTCTTACTTGGAATCTCTGTCACCACTATATAATATTTGATTATTTTTTTTATTTTCCAAGTTAGTTTTTTTAAATGCTGAATTTAGTTTTATCTTGATATAAATAATAAAAGATTCATAAATGAAAATTCAACAGTAATTTCGTTTAATATTGAAAGTAAATGTTTTAATTTTGAAAGTGGTACAGGTTTCATATTTTAACAAGGCATTGGGAAATATTGTACGTAAATTTAAATTTAATAATATAATAATAATAAAAATGTTTATTAAATCTAATAGACATTACAATGTCCATAAAATTAGGATACAACAAAGATACATAATAATATACTACACAATATGAAATTTAAATAAAAAAACCTCCCCACTCGGTGGATCTTTGAAGCCGAAAGGAGCATTAAATTGCGTGACAAAACGGCACTAAACGTAATCTGATCTCATCCAAAACCTTTTCAGATCTTCTGGGGCACTAAAAAAACCCTCAACTTAATGAATTTACAATCATCTATGCGAGTTATTACCTACATTATCGCTCGTTGAATAATATACTATTTGGATATTAACAACTTTAACATCACTTGAACGACTAAGAAAGTCTAGTTATCCTAAACACTACAGATTTGTAAAGCAACAAACTGAAAATTGGTAGTGATAATCTATAATAAATTCACCAACGAAGTTACAGAAAGCATATGATATTGATATTGTTACATCTACCTTTAAAGTTTGTGACAATCCACTAAAAGTTACAAATATGCCGAAATCTTATTAACATGACATGACACCAACGTTATCGGATGACAAACGATGACAATGACAATCGTCAAAATTTGCTCATTGCAATCCGATCGCTTGCGGCTGTCTTTGTTAAATGAAACATTAGCATGTCAGTAATTTTACTAGATTTTAGAGGAATATTTGTAGTTTAATTCTTCGATTTGTCTGTATATATATTTAAAAACGGCACTAAACGTAATCCGCTCCACTTCTAGAGCAGTGAAGAAACCCTCACACGTGAATTGACACGTGATGTAACGAGTTTCACTATGTAACGGCTACGCGCATCGATTGCGTCATGCGAAATGCGATCTATGCCTCATATTTGCTTTGTTTTTAATTTTTTTCACGGAAACCAAATCGAAAGGGTGGAAGTGTGATATATCGTTGAAATCAGAATTTTAACTGCTTAAATAAATACGTTTATAAGACAGGCAAGCAAAAGCCCACCAAAATTTCAGTTACATGAAACTTTTCTTGAATCTTTTTGTGCATCGTTAGCTTATCAAACTGCATATTGGATGGTAGTTGGTACCGTATGAATCGTCCCGTTCCTCACCATGTGTTGTACACGGGTCAGACCATTGTTTGTTAACATTTTCTCTTGAAAAAGTTGTTGTAAAAACATGATTTTTTAAAGATTTAATATATATATTTTGAACTTTATATTGTCTTTTAGTTGTGTTTTCTAACAAAATTCCTTTTCAGGTTTAAGTTTAAGAGAGTGTAATACAGATAGTGTTAGATTTATAGTGTTACGACGTCGTCCAATTGATACCATCAGAGCAGCAGTTAAGCATAAACGACAGTAAGTATGATTTATCCATTATTCTCCGTCTGAAACAGTCACGTTGAACCCTAAAAATTTTGTGAACGTAATATTTATTATTTAGAATTAAGAAAAGGTTGAGGAAAAAGAAAATTAATTTTTTCTTTTTCCTATTTTTTTTAATTTTTCTAAGTTTTTCGAGCAGAAAATACGTCCTTCAGACCTCCATTAAAACATGGATCGTTCACAAGGCCAGCATTTCAGGAAGTAAGTTTTGATGAATGCAGTGCTGGCAACTCTATGGACCATTGCGTATGTGAATGAAGGGTATTTTGATATACGAACATAAAACTGAACTAGAAGTTGAATTGAAGAGTAAGATAATTAATAAAAAAAAGTGTGGAATCGAAGTGAAATATTTTGATTGGGAGTGTGGAAAGTAGTTTTGATATACTTTGATTTCGTGTGGGGGCGGTATATTTTAGGACATTTAGGATTGGTAACGTTTGAGGTTAGTTTAGAAAAATTGTAGTTTTTGATTAAATTAAGCATCTGGATTACTTTTTTTCGTAGCTTGGCGATTTGAACTGAAAGAGTTAATTAGTTTGCAAATTTTGAAACTTTTGCACAAAGGCTTCACCCTGTATATGCAATTAGAGCACTTGGTTTTGTAAAAGTTCGATAAAACCTTTTAATTGTCTGTGGCGGGTTATTTTTCACCACCCTGTACATTCCTGAAATAACACGCTAGTTTTAGAACGAAATTATAATATTTATTTTTAAACACGTAACAAAGTTCAATGCACTTAAAATTAACTTAACTGTATATTATATACGACAACTTTTCAACAATGAAAGTATTGTCTTAGAAAAATAAAACTTTAAACTCGATTTTAAATTTGATTTGAAGATTTGAAAAAAAATCAATTTCTTGGCGAAGGTGCCGATTGGAGAGTTTGTTAAATTCACTTTGTATTAGATGCGCGGAGACAGAATGAAATGGACGTTTTTTACTTGGAGCAGCCAAGGAAGAATTCGCAGATGGGTTTAAGTAAGCGTACCGAAATTAGCTTGCCTGAGATTTACTGCGCGCGGTCTTTTATACTATCGCTCCTGTTGCGTTAATCGTGCACCGCGAGTAAATTGTATTTAAACGCATTAGATTTTTATGCCGGGGGCATGCGAAGTGTTTTAGAAGTGGTTTGGTAATATACGAGGGCTGTAATTTTAAAGTTATTATTTTGAGAAGTTTAAGCTGTAAAATGGACATATTGAACGGTTTAAATGTTTTAATGTTATTTTGGGCATCTTTGGAAATTATCGGATTGTAGTGAATTTTTCAGAAAATATTTCGAAAAATAATAGTTTTTTGATTATTTAAATTATATGGATACTTTTTTTTATATTTTGACATGGCGGGCTGAAAGACGAATTTAATTGACCAATTTTGATATTTTTTCGAGTTACCTTACCTTAATGATACGTAATGTATACTTTAACATCACCCATTCAAGTGACGAACTCGACCAGTGCTCGACGCTTAAACCGATGACCGTACCTCACTTTACACACACTTTTGAAGAATAAAATTTAAAAAATTATAAATGCCGTACCTCATGCTATACATATTTGTAGACTTAGCTGACTAAACCATCCGTTAGTTTCCGGTTTCCAGAGAAAAATGAGTAACAAGTCCAGCTTGATGAGGAGGAGGATGCATTGTCATCAACCAAATCAAAATCCTCACTATAGATTTTGATCCATGAAACCATAACTTCTTTAAGGCATCTTTCTCTATATTTTGAGGGAAGTGTTGATTCATCTCAGTTAAACACTGCCAGTTGTATGCAGACAGTGCATGTAATGTCACCCCAGACGGATAACCCGAGTCACCAATTGCTACTTTCTCTATGTTTTGTTCATGGTATTCTTCTCTCACCTAAAACTTTTAAACGAGAGCATCAGATTAGTATTGTGAAGAAATAGTTGAACAAATGTACTATGATCCAATTAAGAAGCTGTTCTTTCCATGTCCTTATTACAGTCAGATGTTGACGAATCAGTTTTCACACACAACACCCCCATATATATGGGACTAGAAAAATACCTTTCTGGCGATATCCATGGCCACGGTACTATTAGCGCCTAACTCATATGTGTATGTGCCCGTCTGTGCAGCGCAGCGCCCGCTTAAACTTTAAAACTATAATAATATGCTATGAACATATGGTAAGTGTATGTATTTTATTAACTTGAAATTTAAATAGAAAAATGTATTTTCTCAACTCATATATGTGAAAATAGTTTTCCTACGACTTACTCTACATAAAAATAATGTTTTTTCAATCTAGAGATGAAAATATTTTGATCTTTAGAGATGAAAATGAGAATTTCTAATATATGATTTTTTTTAAAGAAAATACTAAACTAAATAAATTTGCATTAGTTTTTCTATAAATTAATTCAATTTTAATGTGCAAACCTGAAAATATTTAGAAAAGTAAATTAAAAAACGAATACATGTTACTGAAAAATATCTAAATCCAACAATAAAGAAAATACTGTTTGGAAATAATGTATGTGCTGCTATGGGCAATTGATAATTTACCTGTCATAGCCTAGTTTTGAATTAGATTGAACTTAAAGTTATTGTAAATTGAAAACTATGAATTACAGCTGAGAGACGAGTAACCGGGCCACAGCACCGAGCATGATGAAGAAGCAAACACCGCTTCCAATAATATTTTACCTGATAAATTTCTACAAAGGTATGAATTTGTCCACAAAAAGTTCATGGAATGGAGAAATAATAACCAGATAAACTCATCGTGGGAAAACATATACGAGTAGAAAAAAATAATATTTTCTACTCGATGTGAAATACTTTTTTAATTCGTAAACTTGTCCCACTCGCTGCTAATACGGCCCGTGTACAATAATTGTCCACTCACGAAAAAAAAAAGATATTCTCTTGTCTTCTCAATTAAAAAATATACTTATACATACTATTAAAAACAGCTGTTTAATAACCTTCTTCAGATTCTGAATCAGAATCAACAACTTCCGTTGGTATAGTGACTTGAATGACCCTCTTAAGCCTAGACTTGTGTGAGTAAAGGAGACGGGACCTTATAGTGTATAGTGGGATCCGAACCACCTCTTGGGGAGTAATTTATAATTGAAAATTACTTTGCAATATGTGGAGCCCGAACCCACTTCGCTAGGTATGCTCAGATTGAAAGCTAGACTCACTAACTACTGTGCTACCGTCCCGTATAAAATCATTCAAACTTCCTAAAGTGTTATTGAAATGCATCGTCAGTGGGAGGAAGCTCTGCTGGTGTTCGACTGCGTTTGTGATCATTTAAAAATTAAAAAAAATATATTGGTAATTGGTAATTGTGATCATTTGTATACGCAACTCATTTAGGGTACGTATCCTTACTCGTGGAACATGCTGTGTAATTGATAATAATTTTGTTTTTTTTATAGATTCCGGGGATTTTGCTTTTGGCATGGGATATACAGGGTGGCTCTAAATGGTCGAAAAAAATCACATATTTCTGATAGGATGACTTAATTAAAAATACGTCTACCTAAAACACTTCCTTGAGGCTCTGTCGAAAGACAAATAGCTTAATATATTTTTTTAAATAACATAAGTTGCTAAAAGTAGTTGGGATTAATTTGGAATGTGAATCTGTAATGGAAAAAGGTATTTTTTGATTAAGTAAGTTTATATTTTTCATTTGAAATTAAATTTATTAATTTAAATTACACAATTTATTCACCAAAACTCCTCCAATTACCGATAAAGACTATATACGGCATATTATATTATTTTACCGTGCTGGCGACTTTTTATTAATATAAAAAAGTTTCTATCAAAATATAAAAAGTATGGAAATAGCAAATACGTAAATTACATCATTCTCCCCTATAAACATTTTTTCATGAAGGCAAAAAATGTATGGTTTTTTAAGAGTATTTCTTGGTCTTAGATTCCGTGGATAATTATTTATTTATATGGGTATACTATCATCTATATTAAATGTATGTAGAAAATCATTTTTCTCATTTATCAACTTATTAGAATTTTCACTACTAATATTTAGAAGAACGTAGAGTCAAATTAGGATTTGAAAAACATGAAATGTGAATTGTCTGGTCAGGGCTTTTTTTTTCAGGGGCCATGTTGAGTTTACAGTTAAGTTTTGCAATTTCGGCGAGATTGGTGTATTAAGTATAAGTATATTAACTAGAATTCGCTATGATTATTATTATTATTATTTAAAAAATGAAATATTGCAAAATTAGGCATATTAAACAAATTATTATTTATAATATATGATTTGCAGGAAACAACTACTCAGCGGGCAAATACCCCGACCTGCATTGAATTACACCTTACAAATCATTAAAGAATGGTAACCAATATCATTTGTCAACTCCCTGACCAGACATAGACCGGTTTCGAACTTATTAGTTCTCATCAGTGTGCCATAGGTCATGGAGCAGACAAATGATAGTGGCCAACCTGCTAGTTTTATACAAACTATAGTAAATTGAGTAGTTGACAAATGATATTGGTTACCATTCTTTAATGATTTGTAAGGTGTAATTCAATGCAGGTCGGGGTATTTGCCCGCTGAGTAGTTGTTTCCTGCAAATCATATATTATAACAGTAGGTTAAGTCCACCTAGGACTGAAAGGTCGCCGCTCTCAGGTACTTGCAGAATCGCAAGTCGCTATACGCCCATAGAGACATCTATGGTGTATAGTAGCAATTGACCATTTGAGAGGTTTCACTTACCTCTCACCACTACTCAATTTACTATAGTTTGTATAAAACTAGCAGGTTGGCCACTATCATTTGTCTGCTCCATGACCTATGGCACACTGATGAGAACTAATAAGTTCGAAACCGGTCTATGTCTGGTCAGGGAGTTGACAAATGATATTGGTTACCATTCTTTAATGATTTGTAAGGTGTAATTCAATGCAGGTCGGGGTATTTGCCCGCTGAGTAGTTGTTTCCTGCAAATCATATATTATAACAGTAGGTTAAGTCCACCTAGGACTGAAAGGTCGCCGCTCTCAGGTACTTGCAGAATCGCAAGTCGCTATACGCCCATAGAGACATCTATGGTGTATAGTAGCAATTGACCATTTGAGAGGTTTCACTTACCTCTCACCACTACTCAATTTACTATAGTTTGTATAAAACTAGCAGGTTGGCCACTATCATTTGTCTGCTCCATGACCTATGGCACACTGATGAGAACTAATAAGTTCGAAACCGGTCTATGTCTGGTCAGGGAGTTGACAAATGATATTGGTTACCATTCTTTAATGATTTGTAAGGTGTAATTCAATGCAGGTCGGGGTATTTGCCCGCTGAGTAGTTGTTTCCTGCAAATCATATATTATAACAGTAGGTTAAGTCCACCTAGGACTGAAAGGTCGCCGCTCTCAGGTACTTGCAGAATCGCAAGTCGCTATACGCCCATAGAGACATCTATGGTGTATAGTAGCAATTGACCATTTGAGAGGTTTCACTTACCTCTCACCACTACTCAAATTATTATTTCTTTGAAGAAACTGAGCAAATTTCAATTAAACGTAGGGCAACTGTAGGTCTTGCAAAGTGCTATTTTCAATTATAATTTCAAATCCATCTTTCTTTTCAGTCTTAAAATACTACTAAAATGCTGGTTTTGAGTTGTCACGCATATTTCTCGGTTTTAATGGTAGGATTTCATAAGGGTATGAAGTTTTAGCAACAATTACGATTTTCAGCTGTTTCAATGCCTATTCTGATTTGAAATTTTAATTAAAAATAATAATACTGTGTAAGACCTGCATTTTCCCTAAGTTTCATAGGAATTTGCTTGTTTTCTTCAAAGAAATGATAATTTATTTAAAATCATCTAATTTTGCAATATTTTATTTTTTATAAATTATAATCATCTTAGTGAATTCTAGTTTATATTCTCATAATGGACATTTTTCATCTTTTCCATTTGTCTCGTAGAACTTATAGATCTCGAGATATTTTAAAAGAACCGATGGGAAACACTCTAAAAAATTCAGTTGTTTAAATAAACCAAGAAATAAACAATACGCCGACCTCGCTGAAACTGAAAAACTGGACTCCGAACTCAACTTGACCCCCTAAATACGTTAAATTAAAAAAATTGCCCGCGACATTGCCCTAACCAGACATTCTCATTAAAATCCTAATTTGACTCCAGTATTTCAGTACGATTAGTGATAAGTTTTGTTTTTGTCTTACTTGGAATCTCTGTCACCACTATATAATATTTGATTATTTTTTTTATTTTCCAAGTTAGTTTTTTTAAATGCTGAATTTAGTTTTATCTTGATATAAATAATAAAAGATTCATAAATGAAAATTCAACAGTAATTTCGTTTAATATTGAAAGTAAATGTTTTAATTTTGAAAGTGGTACAGGTTTCATATTTTAACAAGGCATTGGGAAATATTGTACGTAAATTTAAATTTAATAATATAATAATAATAAAAATGTTTATTAAATCTAATAGACATTACAATGTCCATAAAATTAGGATACAACAAAGATACATAATAATATACTACACAATATGAAATTTAAATAAAAAAACCTCCCCACTCGGTGGATCTTTGAAGCCGAAAGGAGCATTAAATTGCGTGACAAAACGGCACTAAACGTAATCTGATCTCATCCAAAACCTTTTCAGATCTTCTGGGGCACTAAAAAAACCCTCAACTTAATGAATTTACAATCATCTATGCGAGTTATTACCTACATTATCGCTCGTTGAATAATATACTATTTGGATATTAACAACTTTAACATCACTTGAACGACTAAGAAAGTCTAGTTATCCTAAACACTACAGATTTGTAAAGCAACAAACTGAAAATTGGTAGTGATAATCTATAATAAATTCACCAACGAAGTTACAGAAAGCATATGATATTGATATTGTTACATCTACCTTTAAAGTTTGTGACAATCCACTAAAAGTTACAAATATGCCGAAATCTTATTAACATGACATGACACCAACGTTATCGGATGACAAACGATGACAATGACAATCGTCAAAATTTGCTCATTGCAATCCGATCGCTTGCGGCTGTCTTTGTTAAATGAAACATTAGCATGTCAGTAATTTTACTAGATTTTAGAGGAATATTTGTAGTTTAATTCTTCGATTTGTCTGTATATATATTTAAAAACGGCACTAAACGTAATCCGCTCCACTTCTAGAGCAGTGAAGAAACCCTCACACGTGAATTGACACGTGATGTAACGAGTTTCACTATGTAACGGCTACGCGCATCGATTGCGTCATGCGAAATGCGATCTATGCCTCATATTTGCTTTGTTTTTAATTTTTTTCACGGAAACCAAATCGAAAGGGTGGAAGTGTGATATATCGTTGAAATCAGAATTTTAACTGCTTTTCAATGGTTCTATTGCAAATTTAAAGTAATTATAAAATAAACAACTTGTTGCGTCAAAATGGCACTAAACGTAGTCCGATCTCAACCAAAACCTTTTCAGATCTTCTGGGGCACTAAAGAAACGCACATGCAAAGTTCAGTAGTTTCGGCGCTATCGTGCTAACACACATACACACACACAGACATTTTTCAAAAACCACTTTTTCGGGTTCCTAGGACCTCAAAACGTAAAGATTTGATGTTATCTCAATTTTCGTTTTTGAACCAATTTTAGTAACCTCTCACAATTTTATTGTGGAGAGGTTAAAAGCAATACAAAAATACACTATAAGCGTCGTTCAGACTGGGCACAAGTATCTGGACTTGTGTAAGATACTTGTTTATTTCACAAGTTGTGATACAAATCCTCATACTTTTTGTCACACTTTTGTATGTGCAGTGACAATGCGCTGTTGTCCCTCATACATTGTGTATATGGAATTATTTCAATATACATGAGAAATCAGCGCACTTTTATAATTTGAAAGCAGTGACATATGAAAAATGTCATCGTGGACTAAGGAAAAAACGCTTTTACTGATTGAAAAGACAAGACAATTCAATGTTTGGGATGTAAGTAAAGAGTATAAAGACTCAAAAGTTCGGGGAGATATATACGAAGAAATTGGAAAAAGTTTCAAGTACACCAGGAAAGGAATCGAAGGCAAGTGGCATAATATAAAAAGCCAATTTATTCGTGAACTTTCCAAAGTGAAATCAAATATTAAGTCAGGTGTTGGTAGTGAAGATGTGTATGTACCAAGCTGGTATGCATTTAATAATTTATTATTTTTAAAAGAGCATTATGAACCAGTTATTAGCAGAAGCAGTGATATGCAAGAACGTGATTCACAAACGCAAAGCGATTATTATTATTATTATTTTCGCCATGAACCAGGTACTTCATTTCCATTTTTATCTTCTGAATCAAATGTACTTAATTGATTTTTTGTTTCTAAGATAGTTGTGAAGATAGACTACAGCCAGCGTGACTGTGGTAGCCTTATCTGGAGTTAAATGCATCGTTGTTCTTAAAACTTTAAAAATAGCAAATTATTTATAAGGATTGCGCTCAAGTCTCTAATGAGAATGCGTTAAAGGGGCTTCTTATGTTATTCGACGATTTTGCCGCTACTTGGTATCAAGGTGTAAAAGGTACTGTCCCCATTCATGGGATGAGGCTCTCGAACTTTTACGAACTGATTTCGGTCATCCAAACCTACCTTACCGCGTATATGGTCAACTTTCTTCAAGTGAATAAAATGCTAATATGTCAGCTGATATTTTCATATGTAAAGCTAGATCAATTATAGCTCAATTACGACCTGATACGTTAACTGAACCAACACAAGTTGACATGGTGTATGGTTTGTTGCATTCACGTGTGCGTGAAAAGGTACCACGCGATAAGGTAACCACCTTTACTGAACTTTTAAAACAATGCCGTCTAGCGGAAGAGACTTTCGATTTAGATACACGTACATCGTTTATACAAAAAGGCAATAAACGTCCGCGTTGCCAGTACTGCAAATATCTTGGACATACAAAAGATTAGCCAAATCTGACACTGAAGTGCGAAAACCTTCTGTGCCAAGTGCACCAAATGTTTCCCAGACGCAAACTTCGGTCCAGTCTACAACTCAAGCTGCCAGCCCGTCAACTTCATATTCTACTCAGGAGAGTACTAGCCAACAACCACCTGTATCGTGTTATGGATATCTGGAAAACCAGGTTATATTCGCTCTAAATATCCGTCTTGTAAAGTCACGGAGACAGGAGATTCTGGGACATCACGGAGCTGGATTAGTGGACACGGCAGCCAAACAAAGCGTTGCCGGTCATATGCTATACGACATCTTAAAAAAGAAAAGTCGAGAACAATACACTTTTCGGTATCGATTTTCTACAGGATGCGAACCTCGCTTTAAATATAGGAGGAAAATGTTGGAATTTTAAAGATAGTCCTGAAATCAAATATCCATTACTTTATGAGTCACTTACAACTTCACCCGCCGCGGCACCTATAGATCTTTATAGTGTAGATAATTTACGTCCGGAAGCAGAGACCATGCTAAATGAAAATGAACGAAAAATATTGATTACACTGCTTCGCGCAAATGATATCTTCAAAATGGGGGGAGAGCCGTGTCATTTTGCCAAGCATTATATCAACACAGATGACAACCCACCTAGAATGACTCCTGCAAGGAAAGAAATTTTAAAAGCAGAGTTGGACAAGTTATTAGAAGCCGGTATTATTGAGGAATGTGAAAGTCCTTGGGCTGCGCCAGTCGTGCTTGTTTTGAAAAATGGCGGTGGTATACGATTGTATGTGGATTACCAAAGACTAAACGCGATAACTGTTAGTGATGCATATCCGCTACCGCGCATGGATGATATTCATGCAGCTAAGCGCACGTTTTATATGACTACAATTGACTTCGTTCCGCATACCACCAAGTGAGTGTCAACGAGGTTGATCAAGATAAAACCGCGTTCGTCACTCCATTTGGGACTTACCGTTACTTACGTATGTCGTTTGGGCTAAAAAACGCCCCGGGAAATTTTCAGCGTTTAATTGACCATTTCCGTCGTGGACTTGGGATTGTTTTAATACTAGCATACGTAGACGATAATTATACTTTCATCGACTTTTGAGGAACACATAAAAAATTTAAACTTATGTTTGCGAGACTGGAACAATTTAAACTCCGTGCTAACCGTGAAAAGTGCAACTCGCTTGTTCGCAGGTGAAATATTTGGGACATTTAACCACTACACAGGGGATCTCAGTAGATCCAGAAAAAACGTCTGCTATCGCGAATAGACCAGCACCACGTGATGTTAAGCAGGTGCTTTCTTTCTTACAGACCTGTAGTTGGTACCGCCGGTTCGTGAAAAAAGCACCAGGAATCGTTCAACGCCTTCAAGGAAGCCCTAGTAACTGCACCCGTTTTGCAACAAAATGATGAGGCTAAACCATACATCATATTAGTACAAGGATATGACCTTACAATAGAATACTTACCAGGGAAAGGAAACGTTGTTGCAGACATCCTATCCAGACCACCTTGTAACCATGACGTCAAAGAATCTTGTGACATATGTGTTGTAACAATAGAACTACCGAAGCGTTCCGCAGTGGAAATTAAGAACGAACAACTTAAGGACCCTGACATAGCAAAGATTATTAGAGTTTTGAAGTATCCGAAAATAACGATTTTACAAAATAAACTGATCGAGGATACAATATGCCTAGTGGTGTACTCTATAAGAATGAAAGAGCGAGTTCTGAAGGAATATCATGACGCGCCCACAGCTTCCCATTATGGTGTCGAGCGCACGCTGCAGCGCATAGCCAAAATATATTATTTTACCGGCATGCATCGTTCCGTGACTGATTATGTTAAGCAATGTTCCGACTGTCAACGGTATAAAGCTACTAATCAGAAACCGGCACGATCATTCCGAACCCCAATCTATGCTCAAAGGTTAGAAACCCTTGCCATTGATTTGCTTGGACCTTTACCTGAGGATGAAGATAGAAATAGATGGATATTCATTATAGAAGATACTTATACGAAATGGGTTGAGCTATTTGCCCTTCCTAAAGCCATCACAGAGCAGTGCGCACATGTTCTTATCAATGAAATATTCTTAATATTTGATTTACCCCGCAAGATTATTAGTGATAATGGAGTACAGTTCGTATTCTCTGTTATGCAAAAGGTTTGCTTCACTATAGATATCAAGGAATCATTTACCCCCTTATATCATGCCTCCGCAAATATGGTAGAGCGGAAGAATCGAGACTTAAAGCCCCGACTAGTTATATTAATTGGAGATGATCATACGTCTTGGGCCGAGCAGTTGTCTACAATTAGGTTCGCTATGAATACAGCATGGTGTAAAACTACTGGACATACCGCTGCTTATTTAACTTATGGCGGAGAGCTTAGAACACTTGATGATGTTATGAATGACCTGAGCTCCACCGTGGAGACAAAGAATTTTGTGCCTCAAATTGTCCCATATCTTAAAAGTATTGCAAGTGCGTGAAAAGATGCCCGATTTTTAAATGAAGCATAGCAAGATCGTCAGAAAGCTTACGCAGATCAAAGAAAGAGACAAGTGGCCCCATTTGCCCTTGAAGACCAAATTTGGGTTAGCACACGCACTCCTAGAAATGCACAAAATGGGGTTACTGCTAAACTTGATCCGAAAAGGGACGGTCCATATCAAATTATTAGAATCGTGTCTCCAGTTATTTTTGAGGTTGCCATCTTTACGGAGCCAACTATCCCTTTAGGAGTTTACCATGCCCCAGCCCTAACACGTGTTCAAAGGCCCATCGAAGAAGCACCTGTAGTCCCACTAAGAAGAAGAGGGAGGCCTCGGAAAACCAAGAAGCCGCCGCCCAAACCTGATTCTGGTCCCTCCACGAGACAAGTTCGGAACCAGAGAGGAGACTGTAACACTACCCCACATTTGCCTAGAGCTGGCCCTGTCCTCTTTAAAAGACAGTGACTTTTCGTAAATCTTAATCTAATATAGTGCAGTGTAAAATTCACATAATAAAATATTAATGTTGATGTTAGTTTGCTTCTATTTTGCCCACACCCCGAGAATATTGCTTCTCTGGCGCCTAGCCGAGCCTAGCCCCTTATACATCTATTTAATAAATTGGAGCCATCTGTTGGCGAAAAGTGATAATTGGATAGGGAATTATAGCGTGGTGACATCTATCGCTAAATGAGCAATTTATTAAACCGGATTTCTTAGACTAAGACCCTTTATTCTTAATTTTTATAACAATAATGGAAAAGAATATTCCAATAAGGCTTTTGAAGATTTTTTCAAGCAATATTGCCATCATTTACGAAACTACAGTTCCGTATACACCGCAGAAAAATGGTGTCTCAGAGTACTTGAATCGCATTCTAGTAGAAAAAACTAGATCTATGTTGCAAGATTCCGGATTAGGAATACGTTATCGGGATGAGGTAATTTCTACAGTCATATACTTAAAATCGTAACCTTACCGACGCAGCAGTGAACGCTACACCTGAAGAAATTTGATCGGGTTCCAATGTAGATCTGAGTAATTTAAGACTATTTGGTTGCACAGCTTATGTACATATTCTCATGAATTTAGAAACAAATTGAATCCTAACGCAAAGAAATATATTATGATGGGTTATTGCAAATATACCAAAGGTTATAGGTTTAATGACCCTGAACAACCTGGAAAAATTATGAAAGCTAGTGATGCTATATTTATTGAGTATGTACCACATGTAAGGAATATTCCAGTAACAGAATTTAATGATACAGTAGATGTCATTGAAGTTCAGGTAGAATCCGAAAATGTAGGTGGACATTCGAGGGAAGACTCAAGTTTAGCTGAGACCAGAATCAAAGAAGAAGATAATTATAGCTCGACAGCTGAAGATATCCAAAATGTGCTTACTCAGCATGTTAATGCGACACATAAGCGAGGACGTAGAAAGTGAAAATGGATGAATGACTACAATGTATCCTATCTGGTCTGTGTTGGGTTGTCTGATGAACCACAAACCGTTGAGGCTTTCAAGTTCACAGAAAGAAGAGTGGAAAGAGGCAATGAATGAGGAGTATAGATCGATGATTGAGAAAGAAGTATGGGAGAAAGCTGATCGTCCTAGAGACCAGAATATTGTGAAATATAAATGGATTTTTAAAATTAAAAGAAATGCTGCAGGAGATTTCGAAAGATTTAAAGCCCGTCTTGTAGCACGAGGCTACAGTCAGAGAGATGGTATAGCTTTTCAAGAGACTTTTTTGCCAGTTGGTAGATATTCAACTGTGAGATTATTTGCTCTAGGCAATGAGATGGATATGGACATTGATCATTTGGATATTACAACGACATTTTTGAATGGTGAATTAAATGAAAACATTTTTATGGAGCAGCCAACTGGTTTTGAAGCTGAAGGCTCAAATATGGTTTACCTTCTAAAGGAAAGCATGTGTGACTTAAAACAGGCAAAGGAGTTTGGAATGAAACAGTTCGTAAAGTACTATTCGATACTTGGTCTATGCTCAATGCAAACAATGTGTATACATTAAGAAATCCAAAGATGTACTTGTAATTATTACATTGTACGTTGAAGACGTTTTATGTGTTCAGTAATTGAAAAACTGAAAAAATTAAAGTTATAAAAGCATTGAAAGACAAATTTGAGTTGAAATTTCTCATAAACTGTTTGGGGATGAAAGTTATATGTGATAGATAGTTGTCAGTTTATGTCAAAGTCATTGTGTAAAGTGTTTGTTGCCTCGTTTTGATATGTCTGAAGCTAAACCTGTTTCTACACTTGTGGCTAACATGAATGTTAAACTACAAAAACCTGGTGGAAACAAGGCAATAAATAATTCAATATTCCCGTATCAACAGTTGATAGGTGGACTGATGTATTTGGCTGTATGTACTCGTCTAGACATAGCTATTTCACTAGTGCCTAAGTAAGTTTAATACCTGGTATGACAACAAGCACTGGTGTGCAGCAGAGTGCTAAAATATTTAGCTGATACCACTGAGTATGGTATCATATTTGAAACAGCAGGAAAATCACATACTGGATTTGCGATATTTGGAAAATGCGCTATAAGTTGTGAATCAAGAAAACAAAAGACAGTAGCTCTTTCTAGCACAAAGGCTGACTATCTTGCCTTGAGTGATGAAGCATGTTTTACAAGAAATCTATTTACCGAGCTGTGTGGCAAAAAGGAGACAATTGTGGCTTTTAATGATATTCAAAGTGCATATAATTCTGTATGTATGAGTTAATATTTTCGTACGATTTCATTTTCTCCGATATTGTACACAAAGTTAAAGCAATAGTCCAGAAACATTGTCTACGTGGACAATATTTCTGGATCTTTGTGTACAAGAGAAAATGAAATCGTACGGAAATATTAACTCACACATACACACGCCAAGTTAAAGTATACTAGACTATACTGAATAATTCCCAACATCATAGGGGAACCAAACACAGATATTCGACGTCATTATGTATGAGAGACAGTCAAGGAAGGAATCATTGTTGTTAAGTATAGGCCAATTGATGATATGGTAGCCCATGTATTAACAAAAGCCGTATCCAGTAACAAACGTAAATGCTACATAGAACTTAAACAGATAAAAGACATTTAATCAAGGGGAAGTGTTGAGATATATAGATCTATGCTAAAATATATTTATCTCAATTTAGTGTTTTATTTTTATTCAGTTGTTCAGTTAAAACGATCAGTATTACTATATTTTGTATATTTAAATACGATAAATGAATAAATATATTTAAAAATTATCCAGAGTCATTGTTATAAAAGGGTGACGAACATATCAACATATACAAAAAATAAAAAACATTAAGAAAAGAAAAAGAAAACAAAAATAAAACTATAGAATCCTAAATTATTGTTTGATTCATCATGGTACCAAATTACTTTTAATAATTTTCATAAAACAGGTGAGCGAGAACGAATTTGCTAAATTTCGACGACGCGACGCGATGTTTGGATTAAGAATCCAGACAATATCTATGAGTTTATCTTATACTCATATAATGTTTAAATGTGTTTTGATTTGTAGTTTTATCGAGTATCATTTTTTTAAATTACACAAAATACATTTTAGGAATTTATTTGTCAGTCTGGGTGTCTATGTGTCTATTCTAAATCTGATTATTTTCTCTAGTTTTGTTAAATAGTATTACAATTCGATTCGGTGTAAACAGTATTTTTATGGTGTTTTTTGCACAAAATAAACGTAATACAATGATATTAACAATCGATTTTATACGATGTTGAACCATAAAATACCTTGTGAGTTTTAAAATTTCTATAAATCCAGGTAAAAAATTTAATCCAAAACCTGTCTATTGGCTTACAACTGTATTTTATTTTCAATTAAATTTAAGTATTTCCACTTCATGGATATACCCTTATAATGTGAGAATATTTTGAACGTCTATCGTATGACCGAAAAACATGCAAATGTGGAACATAAAAAAATGAAGAAAACATTGAAAGAACGGTATCAACATCTAATACGAGCGTATATATATAAGAGAAAATAATGTAATGGCTTAAAACTTTTTAGTAAATATTGTCCTTTTAAGAACTATAATAGAGATCTCAGAATTTAATTAATTAATTTATAATATAACTATTAAAATATTTTTAACAAAAGTGAATAAAAACAATTAGAAAACGAATCTTATAATCGTAATTCCGTTGAGGTGAATACTAATAAATTGTTAACTCTAAAACATTGCCTTTAAAGAAATCTCCTGCACGCTTGTAAAATCAACTTAATATATACATTAATTTATTATAGGATTCAGGGTATTCCAATAACAACTCCCGGATAAGTTCTAAATGAGTAATAGAGACATTTTATTTCTGTAAAAGCCAGTTTGTAGCGCATGAAGAGAGCTTTTCGAATATACATGGTTTTTGAATTAATGTAGGTGTCGCTGGGCTCTAAAGAAATATTTCGATGGAAGAAACTTTCAAATATGGTTCGTGTGAAAAAAGTGCATTTAGATATTGTTCTATAAAAAAAACTCGCAAACCTAACCGTTTTCACGATATTTGAGCCCAAATGTCTTCATTTCTTCCTATTGAATAATTGTAATCTCTGTAACATTTCAGTTCTCAAATGAGACAATCTGTATTTAATTTTCAAATTTTAAAAGAAAATCATATTTTAATCATTCTCTATATAATTGTTTTGACATTTCTCAATTTCAATCATATTTTTATTTATTGGTATGCCAATATTGTAGTCCCTAATGATTGCTTCCTTTGTGACAGTGTGTTGATAAATATAGTTTTGTCAACAGGACTGGCGTTGTTTTGATGTAGATTTCGCCCTTATGGCGGACGTCGTCAGGAGCCGGTACAAATTTCTATAGGTATGTAGGCGCCAGTACCGACTCCTTTGATTTGTAGGAATACCAGTGTCAAACTAGGTTGAATCTCAGGGAGCTTTCCCTTTGGATCGGGTTCGTGAGAGAGACCAGGGATTTGTTTTGTGTAAAGAGAGTTTGTTTGTGCCCAGTGTCGGCGTAGTCACTTAGATTTTAGATATTGTTTTTAGATTTTGGACAGACAAGGAGTCCCTGATGATGCCTACTTTATATTCAGGGAAATTAGCTCTGTTAGGGAAGGTGTTCCTAGATGTAGGCGAGTGTCAATGGAATGAAAGTCACTTGCAGTTGTATTTTAACAAGCACTTTTTTGTAGCTAAGACGTGTTACTAGTTAGGATGTCGTGGTTAAATGGTCGCAGCGCACTGAGTAATGATAGGTTAAGTCGTTAGGGACAGAAGTTGATACGTGGAATGAGCGCGGTAGATTGTTCGAACTTCACTTTTTGTTAAATGCACGATGGCAAAATGGTTTAGAGCTTTTTTTACTTGGTACAGCCAAGGAAGCAGCTGCAGTAGTACGGTTATAGAGGCAACGTTCGCGACGCACGTAACAAACTGGACTTCACTTGAGAATATTAAGATTTAAATGAAAAAAAAAAAAAAGATTATTTGTTAGATACGCTAAGGCAGAATAGAATTGGGGTTTTTTACTTGGAGCGACCAAGGAAGCAGCTGTAGTGGTACGGTTATAGAGATAATATTCGCGGCGCACGTACCGAACTAAATTTTGACTCGACGTGCGGAGGTCTGGAAGGGTCTGGAAATATCCCCGCCCATTCCGTGCGGACTCGATTGCGCAATATTTCATCAGAAAATACAAAAATGAAAAATTCGGGTATAAAAATTATACGACCGTTTCGGCATTAAAATGAGAAATTTATTGATATATGTACGAATTTCGAATTGACTTTTTTGAAAATTGTAGTTTTTTAATTAAATTTGATATTAGATTACTTTTTTCATGGTTTGCCAAAGTGACATGAAAGATTGAATTATTTTGCAAATTTTAAGATTTTTGAAATTTTTTAATGGCGTCATATATGGAACGTACTATAACAAGATACAGTATGGCAAGTCCTGGAATTATATTTTCTTGAATCAGCTCCAAATATTTTTCACCATTTAATGAATCTTCATTAAAAAATAGACTTAAAATTGTAGTCCCAAGAGTTCCAGCCCACACGTTAACTTTCTGTATAATTCACAAACAGGAATTTGTGCTCGAGGCCTGTCATAGCCAATCATCACCATCAAAACTTCAATTCGTTGTGTCTCACTTAAATGTTCCATTATCGGAACTTTAAATATAATCTGGCAAACAAAGATTAACGTGTTGCAGCCAGGTTTATGTTGCTAAGTAGATGAAAAAACTGTAAACACGGACATAGAATAAACTGAGACTCGGCAAAAATTTTAACAAAAGAGGCAGATAAAGAAAGAGAAAATAAAGAGTCAGCAATAATCTTATTAAATTAAGATAAATGCGTATCGAATTGTTCTGTAGATATTTGTACAACCTGACTACCAATGTTAAATGAAGAACTTAACAAACACTATCTAAAATCATCCGTTCTGTGTAAGTAGTAAATATCTATGGAAATAACATAATCTTAAAGCTGTGTATTTAACATACACAACAAATAAGAGTTCTTCGAAAAAACTTTTGAAAACGGAAAGAGACTACTTTTCTAAACGTCAGCAAAATACATTATTTCTGTGTTTATTCCGATCTATCTTATTTGTAAAAAATAACCTGACTGTTCCTTTGACGTAAACATCACAGGCGTAGAGGCTTTTTTCCAATACTTCTATTATTTTGTAGACTCGGTGATTTATTTTTGAAGAGGATAATACATGTGGTAGAAAACCCAAATAAAAAGAAAAAATATTCTCGTAACTGAGAATTCAGAAATGTTAATGTCGCTTTAACGTATCGCGAAACTTATTCCACAAACTCAGGTAGAGCATATATTAACTCTGATCTGATTGACTTATTTAGTTAGTGTAATTATTCTTGACTCATAAAAATGTCATATATGCAACAGACGACAAAATATCAAGTTGTATTTATCAAAAGACAAGTCCTGATCTGGAAGTACTAATCCCCCATTGTACCACACTCAGAACATTGCCTGATTGAAATACTAACATTTCGGTCAATCCTACATTTTCGCTATCTTCAGGGTGCAACCAAGCAAGCAATAAAATCTATAATAGCTGATTAAAACTGTTGTTATGTCATAAGGTGTCACAGGTTTTATTCATTATATTGTATACCTATTTGAACACATTTTTGTTGTGAAAATCTTGAAGAAAATCAAAATAAAAAGTTGACAAAAACGTCGGTAACTAACTAAGGTCCTTTTATTCATCTATACAGTCACAATTCTGGCAAGCTTCTTAGTCTGTATAAAACAAAACTGAGGTACACAACCATTTCCATTTATTTAACAATTGGAAAGTATTTTAAAGGTGTTCGCGAGCGGCTCGCGAGCGCTAACGTGCTTAAGAGTTTTTGGAGTGCTCGCGAGCGCTAAAGTGCTCATAAGCACTTTCAGAGTGCTCGCGCTCGCGAGTACTTTACGTACTAAGCGTCGTTTTTAAAAAGTACTCCTAAGCACAGTAGTCCCGAGCACAAAAGTGCTTAAAGTGCTTAGACGGGCACTAAGCTTTATGGAGAATGCCATAAAAATTCTTCTGCGGCTGTAGTTTTATATGAGAGACGTTTTCCGAAGAGACCAAGGCCTGATCGAAAAACTTTTGTAAGTTTATGTGATGATTTAGACAATTATGGAAGTTTTAAAAAACAAAAAAAACTTAGAAGAAAGAGAGCTACAGCAGATGAAAATATAACGTTAGTGTTAGAAACAATAAAAAATACACACGTCATTACGTAAGTTAAATGAGCAAGCTAATATTTTTGTAACTTCATGTAGAAGGATTCTAAAAAATAACAAACTTTATCCAAAAATTCAATTGGTGCCCCATTTAAGACCGGAAGATTATCAGCGTAAACTAGATTTCTTGGCATACATTTCCATTATCTTCATTAAGGAAAAGCCTAATTTGCTAAATCAAATTATGTGGATTGAAAGAATCTAGATTCCACAACAACGGAGTAATAACCAGACATAACTGTCGATACTGGTCTAAAGAAATTCCTAAATGGATGAGACAAACCGGATTCCAGACGAGATTTGGGATAAATGTTTGGTATGGCATTATAAATGGATACATTGTTGATCCATATCTTTATCATGAAAATTTAAATGGTGAACGTTATTTACACGTCTTAGAAAATTATTAACTTGTGTTATTGAATAATTTACCAGCTCAATTAGATACTATGTGGTTTCACCAAGATGGCGCTAGCTCAAATAATAGTAATATTTCGGTAAATTATTGAAATCAAACATATTCAGGAAAATGGATTGGTACAAATGGGGTACTTAGGTAGCCAGCTAGATCTCCTGATATTACCCCGTTAGATTTCTATTTGCAGGGTTATCTGAAAAGTTAGGTTTCTAAAGAACCAATCATAGACACGGCTGACCTTTATAATAAAATGTATGCAAGTGTTGGAGCCATCAACACAAATACACTTCTTAAAGTTTGTGGAGTTAAGGTATTGAATAGATTCTCCATGTGTACAAACGAAAATGGCAATAATTTCAAACACCTTCTTCCATAAGTCACTACTTCTTAGTTTATTTTTTGTTTTTATTAAATAAAACAAAAAGAAGTTTTATATGTCATTATCATTCCCTTTATTGCTAACTTACTACTATGGTTGCACTGGATGAAAAGCATGGACCATATATTTAGTCCACATTGTTTAATAAAATACAGGGGCAGGCGTTTTAAAATTGTAATAAATGTAATTTCCAGCTTAACCGGAAGTTGTAAAAAAAGTTTTATTGCCACATTGTTCACATTACCTTTCTATGAAAAAAGTTTCAAACGAACTATTGTCTAAAATTTAATGTAAGAAAGTTATGGAGATTTTAGTTTTTCAAAATTGGATTTGTTGGCGATAAACTCGGACTAAGTTATATTTAACAAAATATATAAGCCAACACAAAGTGGATAAATTATTACAAAAATAATAAATGTAGTAAAGTAAAAATACCTACTACGTCATTCCAGTATTCCACTGTTTCCTATGAAAGAAACGCCAATTTGATTGCAATAACTCGCCACTAGATGGAACTATTCACAAGTTGCGGACACCTCGTATCTGTAATTTGATGACTAGAGGACCAGTGAGGTGTTGCGCATTTGCCTATGTCATACTAATGAGAGCTAACAAGCTCGAAACTACTCTACGGCTGACGATGCACAGCGGCCCTATACTGGAGTCCTTTCTTTAGGATAAATCTGCCTGCTGGGGGCTTATTTCAATCAGATTTTATTTTGCGTTTTCCGATTGAGGACGTAGTATGTCGCAAGTTATAGGACATTATTTTCAATTGATTTGAAAACGCACATTGTGCACCTTGATTGGTGGCAATGAATCGATTGACTTTTATAGGAAACAGTGGAACACTGGACTGTCGTAGTAGGTATTTTTACTTTACTACATTTATTATTTTTGTAATATCTTATCCACTTTGTGTTGGCTTATATATTTTGTTAAGTATTATTTTATTATAAAGAGTTTTCTCTTGCTTTGGTAAATCTGTTTTTTACTAAATTAAATATGAAGTTAATTCTAATATCATATTAATTATTTACACGTGGTTATAGTTAGGACATATACATGGTGTTTGGTAAAGCGATGCCGACCCTGAAAAAGAAGGTAGAGGGGGTCATTTGGCATCTATATGACCAAACATATCTATATGAAAAATGCTACGGGTTTTTTTATATTGCCGATTTTGTACTTTTTTAAATAATCTCCATATTTCATCATTTATTTAAGTATTACGTACTAAATTTAAAATATTGTTATTCTGAATTTTTTTTTCTTTACCCGAGATACATAAACTTCCAACAAAAACAAAAATAATAAAAGTTTCTGTCTATTAAAAAAAAATTACATTTATTAGAAGAAAATTGTAATGGTAATTAAAAATGTCTATTCTCGTAGTCTTACAAAAAAATTTTAAAAAGTCATATAGATATTACAATTACTTTTAAAACTTCTCTATTATATTCTCTTTAAGTGGCAATATCATACATACCATCAAGTTTTACCAGTCACTAAAAATAGTCAAAAGACAAAATTGAATATGCGCATTCTTTCAACAAAAACAAAGCTATCGTTTCAAAAGCAATCAGAACCACAGTCATTCCTTTGTTAGTAACAGCTGTCACGCGCACGCTTTCGTATTTCTTGTATTTTTAACGAATTTTATAACTATCCTCAGTTTTGTGTCGTTTTGTACTAATAAATTGTTTTAAGTTTCTGACATATTGAGTAAAATTAATTTCAATGGCTACATATAGTAACCAAGAGTATGCTGACATACTCTTTTACTGTGGCAAAGCAGATGGGAATGTTTACCTTGCTGCAAGATTGTATCATCACGATTTCATCCACGTAGAAAGATTCCAGATTCTCGTGTATGCAGCAATACTTATCGCCGAATAACGGAAACAGGTAATTTACATCATCATGAGCCTGCTGTAGGACCTGGACGCCGCGCCATCACCCCGAAAATGACGAAAATATTCTAACCGCATTTGCTGCAGATCCCACGTTAACAAGCGTTAGAAAAGCGACACAGCAACTTGGATTGTCAATTTGGAAGACTTAGTCAGTAATGAATACAGAAAAACATTCTTACCATTATACTTCAGTACAAGGCCTCGAAGAGGGTGACCCTGTACGAAGAATAGCATTTTGTCGTTTTTTATTAAATGCCGATATTGAGGACTCTCATTATTAAAATTTATTCCATGGACGGATGAATCAAAATTCTCCCATGAAGGCATAATCAATTTTCACAATCTCCATTATTGGGCGGACAAGGGTGACAACCCGCAAATGAAGAAACAAATTTCCTTTCAGAAAAAAGTTTAGTGTCAATGTTTGGATGGGTGTAATTGCTGGACATGTCATTGGGCCACCAGATAACCTGAACGGAGACGCTAACCTCAACTTCTTGCAGAACGATGTTCCTCCTCTCCTGGAAAATCTGCCAATTAACCTTTGCCACCGTATCATATTCCAAAACGACGGATGCCCAGCTCACTACCTCTTGACAATCCGCCAATTCTTAGATCGAACATATCCTGTTTCGTGGATTGAGCGTAGTGGACCTATTTTGTGGTCTGCCGGGTCCTTAGACTTAACACCACTGGACTATTACATATGGGGTATGATGAAGGAACTTGTGTACAATGAGGAAATGCAAAGCCGTGTTCAACTAGTAGAAAAAAGAAGACGAGGGAGGAAATGCATTAGAAATAATGAGTCATTTTGAACACCAAAAATAATAAATTTGTTCTCAAATAATAATTTTTGTTTTAAATAAATTTTTTTGAAACGATAGCTTTGTTTTTATTGAAAGAATGTGCATATTTAATTTTTGATTAAATGAAAAATTATTGCTGATTAATTTTTTTTATCTATTTTTAGTGACTTGTAAAACTTGACGGTATGTATGATATTGCCACTTAAAGAGGATCTAATAGAGAAGTTTTAAAAGTAATTCTAATATCTAGATGACTTTTTTTTAAATTTTGTAAGACTACAAAAATAGACATTTTTAATTACCATTATAATTTTCTTCTAATAAATGTCATTTTCTTTAATAGGCGACAGAAACTTTATTTTTTATTTTTGTTGGAAGTTTATGTATTTCGGGTAAAGAAAAAAATATTTCAGAATATTTTTTTTCCTTATGGCATTCGGGCGGTTGACCCACAGCCAGGCACTAAATTGTTAAATAATTAAATAACCTACTTCTAACCTATTCGATAAAATAAACATTATTTTGTGATACAAGAGGAAGTACACGGGGTCACGCACTTCTCGCTCAGGGGTCGATCAGGGCATTTTTTTCAAGTTACACATACAAAGAGAGAGGGACCACAATCAGTCAATCAATCAATACTACTTTATTAATAATTAAAATTTACATCTGACTCCCCAGAACCCACCCGGGGACCGACCGTGCAACCACCGCGCGTTGTTCGTAGTGGCGGATTGCAAGGTCGGGCGGAATGGGACTGGTTCGGCTTAAAGACAATTAAAAACAGCTTAACCTAAACTCTTTCCATCGCAGATGAATAAAATTAGGTGATAAAATTCTATATATCTAAAACAGACTTAACTAGACTTACAAACTACACATTTTTAAAAACTTTTGCACTAAACACTTTTTTAAACTTTTGATACTGACGCAGACACCTCAATCTAAACGAAGAGCCTTCCGCGAGGTGTGAAAATGCTGGGCTGCGCGTAGGCTGGCCTAAACTTAATTTGAAAAAATTTTGATTCCGAAAAATTATGATTTTTGAAAAATTTGAATGAAAACGAATTTAGAGACAAAAATGTACAAAAAGAAAACGAGAAACAAACGCGACAAAAAGGTTACAAACAGAAAGGAAGAGACAGGAAAGATTTAAAGATAGAACAGGTATGAAATATCAGTAAAGGTGGATAGGGCAAGCGGAAGTTATAGTTGATGAAGTTTGGCTACAGAGGTTGCCGGAAGATCGGTAACGTCTGGTATGGTAGGGTGTGTTTTATCCGAAATGGGTCATTATGCTGTCTAATTTGTGTTATGTTTCTTGTTAGCGGGCTATCGCCCAGCTTGAAAGAATAGAATTTTTGAGAGATGTCCTGGACGTAGTCCGCTATTGGGATTATGTCGCGGCAAAGTGCATATAGATCTCTGAGGGAGGTGTACCTTCCAGAATTAGAGATGAGGCGCATAAATTTGTGTTCAAGAACTTTCAGTTTTTTCATTGTCGTGACCGGTATGCTGCACCACACCGGCGCCGCGAATGTGATAGACGGCCTGATCACCATTGTGTACAACAATTTTTTATTTTGTCTATTAAGTCTGCTACCCCTGATCATAAGCGGATACAGCCTCCTGGACAGGGAGTAGACCGTCCGTACTTTCTCATTAATGTGCGTGTTAAACGTCAGTCGCTGGTCCAGTCTAACTCCCAAGTACTTCACGCACCTCTTGGTTGAAATTTTGTTTCCCCGGATCGAGATTGGTGTTATGATTTTGTTTTGGTGAAACGGCGCGTGAAGACTATCGCCTCCGACTTCTCAGCGTTTATCCGAATCTTCCACTGGTCGTAATAAGTCGTGGCACGAGCCATGTGCGCCTTGAGTAGCATGTTCACTGCTTGGGCATTATGTGAATGCGCATACATGGCTGTGTCATCGGCGTAGTTGGCCAGTTTCGTATTCGGGAACTATGGGAAATCGGAGACATACAGTTTGTATAACTTTGGTGACAGGCATGATCCTTGCGGGACCCCCGAGCGAATGTCCCGCAGTGTTGAAAGTTTATTATTCACTCGAACCTGCAGGGATCTGCCCGTCAAGAACGAGTGAACGAGTTTGATGAAGTCGGGAAGTTATAGTAGTGTAGTTTGTAGAGTAACCCCGGGATCCAGACGGTGTCAAATGCCTTCTCAATATCGAGAAGCATCATGGCGGTGTTCTTCCCGAGGATGTATTGCACTTTGATATCGTTAACTATCCTAACGACTTGCTACACCGTGCTCCTGCCTTTCCTGAAGCCAAACTGGGACTCATCGTCGATGTGGAGCTCCTCCTGAATAGCCTGAAAGAGACCACGGATAAGTTAGGTAACTAAACAATAGGCAAACACATAGGTAACAAGAGTAAACCTACTCTAAATATTAATTTTTGTTTTATTAATGAATAAAATTAAGCAGTCCACTATAGTTTTATTATTTAATGCTAGAAGGTGGAGAAGGTTAAATGGAGCTTCTATTTTGAGTTTTATTAAGTTCTTATACAACTCGCTTGTTTGATGAGAGTATTTTTGACAATTGAAAAAAATATGATCCAAATCTCCTACTTCATTGCACTGCTCGCAAAAATTTGATGCCACTATTCCTATTTTATGTAGATGATATGGATAACACCCATGTCCAAATTTAAGTCTGCTTATATGCGTTATGTTTTTTCTTGAGTAATTGACATTATTGTACCAATGTTCTTTTGGAATATCTTGTTGAATAAGTGTATAGCGTGTTGGGTTAGTGAAACAATATTCCTTCCATTGATGAGACCACTGTTTTTAATAGACTTTTACATTTACCAATAGCATCCTCTAGACATAGTATGTTATGTAAGGGTATTCCTGATGCGATACTTTCTTTAGCTAATTTATCAACTTTTTCGTTATTCTCAAAGCCAATATGTAATATGAGCCTTCACTCAGACGAATTTAATTATGTAATTTCTTTCAGTCAAGTTGTTTAATACTAATATAATGTTTAGAATATAGGGGTTACTGAATGGAGAACTGATAGTAATGCTATTTCTGATGGATGTTAAGACAGACAGCGAATCAGACAGAATTAATGCTTTTCGACAATCATGGTGTTCAATATATTCTAAAGCTTTAAATTTAATTTATTGACTCGGCAGAATATATTGATGTATCTTTATTTAATTTATATTGTTCCCTAAGGTTAATATCTGGTAAAAATATTGCACAACCCGTCCCATTTTCACTTTTGGATGCATCTGTATAAATATGTATGTAATTGTACCACTCAGATGTAGTGTGTTTTAAAATAATGTGTTGTGGTGTTATTACAGTTGGCTTGTTAAAATAACTAAAGTAATCCTTATCAGCCGGTCGTGAGTAGAGATTATCCAGTTCGACAGATAGATGGACAGAAGTATTACGAAATCCAATACACAAAGGAGGTGAGTTTTTTTTACCAATATTTGTTGAAAGATCAAAATTGTTTAATAGGCTAACTTTATCAATAATTGGTGATTTTTTAATTTGCGACTTGAGAATAAACTTTTCTGATAGTAATTGGCGTCTTAACTGTAGCGGAGGTTCGAGAGTTTCCACTCGTAAAGGTTCAATAAGTGTGGATTTCATAGCGCCTAGACATAACCTTAACGCTTTATTTTGGATTATATTTAGCTGCTGTAAGAGAGTGTTGCTTGCAGATCCATATAATATGCTTCCGTAATCGATAATGGATCGAATGTACGATCTATAAAAGATTGTGGCAGTTTGTGGGTCCGCTCCCCACCACGTTCCCACTATCATTCTTAAAAAGTTTAAACCCTTGTTACATTTAGTGCTTATATGGTTTACAAAAGGTTTCCATGTGAGTTCCTGATCCAGAGTAACGCCTAGATAGGATACCTGCTTTTGTACAGGAAAAGCAATATTGTCCAGATATATATAGTCTCTATTTGGCATATTATGTCTCGTGAAAAATACTACAGATGATTTCTCTTATAGTGTTTAATGCTACAGATATATTGGTATCTAAGAGTTTAATGCATCTTTCATATTTTTTATTGACAACATAGAACATAACTAGGTATTGTGATTGATGAAAAACTAAATTGGAAGGATCACATCAGTGTAGTAAGTAATAAATTAAATTCAGCTTTTTTTGCAATTAGAAATTTAAAGAATATTCTCTCTCAAGCTCAGTTGCTCAATGTATACTATAGTCTTGCCTACAGTCACCTTAAATACCTTGTGATTCTCTGGGGTTCTACTACTGCATCAGATAGGATTTTTATCCAACAGAAAAGGATTATTCGATTAATTTTCTCCCTCGGCCCTTTAGACTCATGTAGACCAACTTTCACAGAAAATAATATCCTAACATTAGCGTCCATATTAATTCTAGAGGCCGCTATTTTCATATATAACAATAAAAGTAAATTTGAAAGTAACATGCACTCTCACAACACCAGATCGGTAAATGATATCCACACAAACCACTATTCACTAACACTTTTCACGAAGAGTCCGTACTATACTTGTGCCACCATCTACAACAAACTACCACAAAGAATAAAAATTCAAAATAGTGTCCACAAATTTAAAAGACATTTAAAAAAATTTCTTATAACTAACTGTTTTTATAGCCTAAGAGAATTCTTCGATTTCAACGATTAGACAGATCTCTTACAATCGTGATATATTTGAAATATTGTATCAAAACTATTTTAAACTATTTTTAAGTTTTATGAGCTTATTGGTTCTTTTTTTTTTCAATTTTTAAATTTCTTTTGTCATGAAAGTGTACAATTCTTGTAGATATTAAACGTTTTATTTTTGTGCCTTATATTATATTTACTGTATATTATTATTACATACTGTGTACCTCTGTTTAGTTTATATGTAACCACATTTTATGTACTATTTTTGACCTGTCCTATCCATTACTGGCAAATTGGAACTAATAAACTATCTATCTATCTAACATAGAAAGCGAAGTCGTCTGCATATTGTATAACCTCCACATTTTCCGAGTGAAATGCAGTTCTGATGTGTATACATTAAACATTAAAGGACTTAGCACCGATCCCTGGGGGAGGCCTATAGATGTATATCGGGGTCCTAAATGTTGATTTCAAATTGTCGGATATTTTCCTATTGAAAAAGAGGTTTACTATGGTATTAGAAATATTTGAAGGCACTAAAAATGTATCTAATTTACTTTTAAGAGTAAACAAGTATACAGTGTCATATGCCCCTTTGACATCTAGAAAGACTGCTCCTAAGTATCCATTTGTTGAATAACAGTTCTGTATGTCTGTAGTTAGGTGAGAAACGGCATCAAGAGTGCCAAATCCCTTTTTAAAACCATATTGGGTAATTGGAAGCGATCCACTCCTTAAACCACCATTCCAGCCTATTTTTTACTATTCTCTCGAATGTTTTTAGTATACATGATAACAGACATATAGAGCGATACGATTCACCTAGATTAGGGTCCTTAGCAGGTTTTCGGATGGGGATTACAATTATATTTTTCCAGTCCTCAATAATTTCACCGCGAATCCAAATATCGTTAAAAATTTCGATTAATATTTTTGCGTTATTTGGCAAATTAGATATCATGGAATACCTTACGCCATCGAGCCCGGGAGATGCGTTATTCGTGGATTTCCAAGTATATTCTAGTTCTTCTAGCGTAATCGGCGAATTGCATATGTTGTAATCTTCCTCCATTTGTCTCTCTCTGTACATGTAGTTTGTTGTGTCATTCGTCGGGGGCACCAGTTTTTCCAGTTTAATTTTGCTTTGTTTTTCAGAATTTTTTTGCGTGTGCCATCTGCCTTTTACATAGTAAATAATTTTCCAAAGTGCCAGACTGTTTCTATGAATTTAAGACTTTTTTTCTATCATTGACCGTATCGTTGCATTCGGAGTCCCACCAAGATGGAAGCGGACGACTTTTACCTTTGTATGGTTCATTAAGTGGTATTGCCTATAATGCAGCTTGGTTTACCCCTTCAATAAAGTAATTATATTTCTGATTTAAATCATTAAAGTGTGATGGGATATTAGAGAAATACGTCTCTGCTATATAGTGATACTGAGGCCAATTGGCATTGGTGATTTTCCATTTAGTTTTGGCGTATATAATATTTTTCTTAACTGTGGTGCTGCCTTCTAGTTCCATCAAAATTGGGAAGTGGTCTGATCCTAAATTGTCAGACATAATTTGCCAATTCATTTTTGAGGCTAAATCTGGGGTACTGAAAGTAATAACTACCACTGAATTCTGCAAATTATGAGTAAATCTAGTAGGAGAGGCATTATTTAAAACAATTAAATCTAAGTTGTCCAGTGCACTTAATATGAGTTTTCTGGCTTGGTTATTTTTGTATGACCCCCAAGTCTCATGGTGGGCATTAAAATCACCCCCGATTATACCCGGGGGGCTGACTAAGCTGAGTAAATTTGTCCAGTCCTTTTTACTTAAATTTATATTTGGAGGACAATATATCGAAAAAAAATATAAATAAATTTTGAATTATTAATATATGGCACTTCCACTCCGCAAATTAATATCTCCTCAGGTATATCATTAGTTATTTGTAATTTTTTATAGTTAAGTGTTTTTTTAATTAACACAGCAACACCGACTTTGCCGTCTAATCTGTCTTTACGTACTATATTATAGCCAGAAAAATTTACGTTGGTATTAGATTTGAACCAAGTTTCAGATATGAGTGCAATATCAATGTTGTTTTCGTTTAAACATTTAATTAAACTGTTTTTATTAGAGACAGCGGAACGTGCATTCCACTGCAAAATATTTAAATTACTCATAAGCGGATACAGCCTCCTGGACAGGGGGTAGACCGTCCGTACTTTCTCATTAATGTGCGTGTTAAACGTCAGTCGCTGGTCCAGTCTAACTCCCAAGTACTTCACGCACCTCTTGGTTGAAATTTTGTTTCCCCGGATCGAGATTGGTGTTATGATTTTGTTTTGGTGAAACGGCGCGTGAAGACTATCGCCTCCGACTTCTCAGCGTTTATCCGAATCTTCCACTGGTCGTAATAAGTCGTGGCACGAGCCATGTGCGCCTTGAGTAGCATGTTCACTGCTTGGGCATTATGTGAATGCGCATACATGGCTGTGTCATCGGCGTAGTTGGCCAGTTTCGTATTCGGGAACTATGGGAAATCGGAGACATACAGTTTGTATAACTTTGGTGACAGGCATGATCCTTGCGGGACCCCCGAGCGAATGTCCCGCAGTGTTGAAAGTTTATTATTCACTCGAACCTGCAGGGATCTGCCCGTCAAGAACGAGTGAACGAGTTTGATGAAGTCGGGAAGTTATAGTAGTGTAGTTTGTAGAGTAACCCCGGGATCCAGACGGTGTCAAATGCCTTCTCAATATCGAGAAGCATCATGGCGGTGTTCTTCCCGAGGATGTATTGCACTTTGATATCGTTAACTATCCTAACGACTTGCTACACCGTGCTCCTGCCTTTCCTGAAGCCAAACTGGGACTCATCGTCGATGTGGAGCTCCTCCTGAATAGCCTGAAAGAGACCACGGATAAGTTAGGTAACTAAACAATAGGCAAACACATAGGTAACAAGAGTAAACCTACTCTAAATATTAATTTTTGTTTTATTAATGAATAAAATTAAGCAGTCCACTATAGTTTTATTATTTAATGCTAGAAGGTGGAGAAGGTTAAATGGAGCTTCTATTTTGAGTTTTATTAAGTTCTTATACAACTCGCTTGTTTGATGAGAGTATTTTTGACAATTGAAAAAAATATGATCCAAATCTCCTACTTCATTGCACTGCTCGCAAAGATTTGATGCCACTATTCCTATTTTATGTAGATGATATGGATAACACCCATGTCCAAATTTAAGTCTGCTTATATGCGTTATGTTTTTTCTTGAGTAATTGACATTATTGTACCAATGTTCTTTTGGAATATCTTGTTGAATAAGTGTATAGCGTGTTGGGTTAGTGAAACAATATTCCTTCCATTGATGAGACCACTGTTTTTAATAGACTTTTACATTTACCAATAGCATCCTCTAGACATAGTATGTTATGTAAGGGTATTCCTGATGCGATACTTTCTTTAGCTAATTTATCAACTTTTTCGTTATTCTCAAAGCCAATATGTAATATGAGCCTTCACTCAGACGAATTTAATTATGTAATTTCTTTCAGTCAAGTTGTTTAATACTAATATAATGTTTAGAATATAGGGGTTACTGAATGGAGAACTGATAGTAATGCTATTTCTGATGGATGTTAAGACAGACAGCGAATCAGACAGAATTAATGCTTTTCGACAATCATGGTGTTCAATATATTCTAAAGCTTTAAATTTAATTTATTGACTCGGCAGAATATATTGATGTATCTTTATTTAATTTATATTGTTCCCTAAGGTTAATATCTGGTAAAAATATTGCACAACCCGTCCCATTTTCACTTTTGGATGCATCTGTATAAATATGTATGTAATTGTACCACTCAGATGTAGTGTGTTTTAAAATAATGCTGCTTACTTTCTGCGATTCACTGTAATTAGGTGTTATTACAGTTGGCTTGTTAAAATAACTAAAGTAATCCTTATCAGCCGGTCGTGAGTAGAGATTATCCAGTTCGACAGATAGATGGACAGAAGTATTACGAAATCCAATACACAAAGGAGGTGAGTTTTTTTTACCAATATTTGTTGAAAGATCAAAATTGTTTAATAGGCTAACTTTATCAATAATTGGTGATTTTTTAATTTGCGACTTGAGAATAAACTTTTCTGATAGTAATTGGCGTCTTAACTGTAGCGGAGGTTCGAGAGTTTCCACTCGTAAAGGTTCAATAAGTGTGGATTTCATAGCGCCTAGACATAACCTTAACGCTTTATTTTGGATTATATTTAGCTGCTGTAAGAGAGTGTTGCTTGCAGATCAATATAATATGCTTCCGTAATCGATAATGGATCGAATGTACGATCTATAAAAGATTGTGGCAGTTTGTGGGTCCGCTCCCCACCACGTTCCCACTATCATTCTTAAAAAGTTTAAACCCTTGTTACATTTAGTGCTTATATGGTTTACAAAAGGTTTCCATGTGAGTTCCTGATCCAGAGTAACGCCTAGATAGGATACCTGCTTTTGTACAGGAAAAGCAATATTGTCCAGATATATATAGTCTCTATTTGGCATATTATGTCTCGTGAAAAATACTACAGATGATTTCTCTTATAGTGTTTAATGCTACAGATATATTGGTATCTAAGAGTTTAATGCATCTTTCATATTTTTTATTGACAACATAGAACATAACTAGGTATTGTGATTGATGAAAAACTAAATTGGAAGGATCACATCAGTGTAGTAAGTAATAAATTAAATTCAGCTTTTTTTGCAATTAGAAATTTAAAGAATATTCTCTCTCAAGCTCAGTTGCTCAATGTATACTATAGTCTTGCCTACAGTCACCTTAAATACCTTGTGATTCTCTGGGGTTCTACTACTGCATCAGATAGGATTTTTATCCAACAGAAAAGGATTATTCGATTAATTTTCTCCCTCGGCCCTTTAGACTCATGTAGACCAACTTTCACAGAAAATAATATCCTAACATTAGCGTCCATATTAATTCTAGAGGCCGCTATTTTCATATATAACAATAAAAGTAAATTTGAAAGTAACATGCACTCTCACAACACCAGATCGGTAAATGATATCCACACAAACCACTATTCACTAACACTTTTCACGAAGAGTCCGTACTATACTTGTGCCACCATCTACAACAAACTACCACAAAGAATAAAAATTCAAAATAGTGTCCACAAATTTAAAAGACATTTAAAAAAATTTCTTATAACTAACTGTTTTTATAGCCTAAGAGAATTCTTCGATTTCAACGATTAGACAGATCTCTTACAATCGTGATATATTTAAAATATTGTATCAAAACTATTTTAAACTATTTTTAAGTTTTATGAGCTTATTGGTTCTTTTTTTTTTCAATTTTTAAATTTCTTTTGTCATGAAAGTGTACAATTCTTGTAGATATTAAACGTTTTATTTTTGTGCCTTATATTATATTTACTGTATATTATTATTACATACTGTGTACCTCTGTTTAGTTTATAAGTAACCACATTTTATGTACTATTTTTGACCTGTCCTATCCATTACTGGCAAATTGGAACTAATAAACTATCTATCTATCTAACATAGAAAGCGAAGTCGTCTGCATATTGTATAACCTCCACATTTTCCGAGTGAAATGCAGTTCTGATGTGTATACATTAAACATTAAAGGACTTAGCACCGATCCCTGGGGGAGGCCTATAGATGTATATCGGGGTCCTAAATGTTGATTTCAAATTGTCGGATATTTTCCTATTGAAAAAGAGGTTTACTATGGTATTAGAAATATTTGAAGGCACTAAAAATGTATCTAATTTACTTTTAAGAGTAAACAAGTATACAGTGTCATATGCCCCTTTGACATCTAGAAAGACTGCTCCTAAGTATCCATTTGTTGAATAACAGTTCTGTATGTCTGTAGTTAGGTGAGAAACGGCATCAAGAGTGCCAAATCCCTTTTTAAAACCATATTGGGTAATTGGAAGCGATCCACTCCTTAAACCACCATTCCAGCCTATTTTTTACTATTCTCTCGAATGTTTTTAGTATACATGATAACAGACATATAGAGCGATACGATTCACCTAGATTAGGGTCCTTAGCAGGTTTTCGGATGGGGATTACAATTATATTTTTCCAGTCCTCAATAATTTCACCGCGAATCCAAATATCGTTAAAAATTTCGATTAATATTTTTGCGTTATTTGGCAAATTAGATATCATGGAATACCTTACGCCATCGAGCCCGGGAGATGCGTTATTCGTGGATTTCCAAGTATATTCTAGTTCTTCTAGCGTAATCGGCGAATTGCATATGTTGTAATCTTCCTCCATTTGTCTCTCCCTGTACATGTAGTTTGTTGTGTCATTCGTCGGGGGCACCAGTTTTTCCAGTTTAATTTTGCTTTGTTTTTCAGAATTTTTTTGCGTGTGCCATCTGCCTTTTACATAGTAAATAATTTTCCAAAGTGCCAGACTGTTTCTATGAATTTAAGACTTTTTTTCTATCATTGACCGTATCGTTGCATTCGGAGTCCCACCAAGATGGAAGCGGACGACTTTTACCTTTGTATGGTTCATTAAGTGGTATTGCCTATAATGCAGCTTGGTTTACCCCTTCAATAAAGTAATTATATTTCTGATTTAAATCATTAAAGTGTGATGGGATATTAGAGAAATACGTCTCTGCTATATAGTGATACTGAGGCCAATTGGCATTGGTGATTTTCCATTTAGTTTTGGCGTATATAATATTTTTCTTAACTGTGGTGCTGCCTTCTAGTTCCATCAAAATTGGGAAGTGGTCTGATCCTAAATTGTCAGACATAATTTGCCAATTCATTTTTGAGGCTAAATCTGGGGTACTGAAAGTAATAACTACCACTGAATTCTGCAAATTATGAGTAAATCTAGTAGGAGAGGCATTATTTAAAACAATTAAATCTAAGTTGTCCAGTGCACTTAATATGAGTTTTCTGGCTTGGTTATTTTTGTATGACCCCCAAGTCTCATGGTGGGCATTAAAATCACCCCCGATTATACCCGGGGGGCTGACTAAGCTGAGTAAATTTGTCCAGTCCTTTTTACTTAAATTTATATTTGGAGGACAATATATCGAAAAAAAATATAAATAAATTTTGAATTATTAATATATGGCACTTCCACTCCGCAAATTAATATCTCCTCAGGTATATCATTAGTTATTTGTAATTTTTTATAGTTAAGTGTTTTTTTAATTAACACAGCAACACCGACTTTGCCGTCTAATCTGTCTTTACGTACTATATTATAGCCAGAAAAATTTACGTTGGTATTAGATTTGAACCAAGTTTCAGATATGAGTGCAATATCAATGTTGTTTTCGTTTAAACATTTAATTAAACTGTTTTTATTAGAGACAGCGGAACGTGCATTCCACTGCAAAATATTTAAATTACTTTTGGGTTTATTATCCATCAATAGGGTGAGTATAAAAATTAATAATTTTATTTTTTAAATATTGACTGTCAACTTTTTCTAATTTTTCGAATGATTCTGTCAGTAAATACACTGGTGAAAAATTTATAAAAATTCTCAAAAAACTGGCTGTTGAAATCGTCATCTTGAATTTCACCCTGGTTGAGGGTGAGAGGATTAGGGGGAAGAGGTTTGTTTGGACCGAAAATGAAAGGAAATAATGACGGATTTTTTGGTGTATTTAGGGGTGACAGCATTTTACGTTTTTTATTTGGCTGAGACTGAGAATTAGGCTGTGAAATCGAGGGACTTGTATGTGCTTTAGATGTGGAAGGTTGAGAAAAAGATTGTACTCTTGTCTGGTATTTATTTGAGGTGGGCAGTGGAGGAAAAATTACTTTCATTGTGTTTATCTAGGGCTTCAAATCTGTTGCTTAATACTATTGAAGAATATGAATTGTTTATGGATCTTCTAGCTTCGAGGTAAGTTAAGTTGGAGGATGCCATTTGTTTTTTTATTTTTTGTTGGGTTTGATAGGATGGACACATTTTAGATATTGATTTGTGCTCATTATTTTGACAATATATACAATAACTATCTTGAGGATCCCTGCACATATGCGTATCCTCTTTGTTTTTACCACAATTGATACATAAGTTATTGGTACTGCGGCACTGATTAACAACATGTGCGTACCTTAAACATTTGTAACATTGTATTACCCTTTGCACATAGGGTTCTACTGAGCAAGCTACACTGTTAAGGTATATATAATCTGGTAAGGTACTGCCCTCAAAGGTAACAACAACTGTTTGTCTATAGGAACAAATGCGAGTTCTCAGTCAATTGATATTTTGCGTTTCATTCTTTTGACTTCGGTTATAGTGTTAGGAGATAATAAATTTTCAAACAAATATTTTTCATCAAATATGGTATCAACATGTCGTATAATACCTTTTCTGTACAATAAATTATTGGGTATGAATGGTTTAAGATTTTCAGATTTAAGTCATTCATTTTTAACCAAATTGTTGGCATCTTTAATATTTTTTATTTGCACCTTAATTCTGTTTTTACCAACTTTTTCTATTTTTATTATATTGGGAATCTGAAGTTTTTTATGTAACACATACACATACATACATGGAGTGCAGTCGGCCTATATTTTGATCGTTAGTTTTTTCAATAAAAACGTAAATATCAGCTGAATGTAAATTTCCTTTTTGTAAATTAAGAACCTTACTTTTTTCTGGAATATTATCATCTGTCGCAATGTGAGTAGAGCGGCTATTCCGATCCAATGTGTTATAGTTATTATCGTCTTGAGTGAACACTTGCATTTCCGTGTCGCTGTGATGTTGGATTGGATTATTGCTATTAATTCCATCACTAGAAGCTAATTGTTTAATACTAGACCCCCTGCTCTCGGGGAGTTTGCCTAACATTTTACCACTTTACACCAATGCTTTGGTTAAAAACACCTATTATTCGAATTAAATTTGCAGTATAAGTTAAGAAAAATACCACTTTACTAGACACTCGATTCGCTCAATGCTTACCGGTCTACGATCCGCGGTGAAACTGATTTCAGAATATCAAAAGTTAAATATAGTACGTAATACTTAAGTAAGTGATGAAATATGGAGATTTTTTAAAAAGTACAAAATCGGCAATATAAAAAACCAGTAGCATTTTTCATATAGGTATGTTTGGTGATATAGATGCCAAATCACCCCCTCTACCTCCCTGTTCAGTCGGCATCGTCTTAGCAAACACCCTGTATAATTTACATGTTGAAAATAACACTTTTCATACGTGAAAGCGTTTTTGCATACTGTTAGCGTGCGTTAAAGATTTATCACACGCTATGTGAAATCAATAATTTTGAAGCGTAATTAGTAGTGCGTAGTTAGTAGCACTTTTCAAAGCAGTCGTAGAAAAAACTTTTTATTTTACTAGTGAATAAACAACTATTTACGGTTGTTGCTATGGAGTTAATAATGACGGTTTGAGATGTCAAAATTGAATAAACAATAAAATAATCATTTTCGTGGCCTACCTTGTTATTTTTTTTCACTTGTGTTTTGACATACATGGCTCGCTTTTCTTGCAATAAAGCAGCTCATTTGCATTTTGAATGTCAAATATGTCAAGAAGTATTTAAGCTGGACCTATACATTATATATTTGAAATCAGAGGAAAAAGGGCTTCTCGAAAATGCAATAAGAGGGTGTTCCATTAAAAAAAAACATATTTAATTCGTATCACGTGATCTATACATGATATTGTTTTTTTTATCACGTTTCAATAAAATATAGGTAATATCCTACAACTTTTCTACGAAACTGTTTTTTCTATTTTCAATAATAACAGAAATAAAGGGGGACAAGTGAATAACCCCGTACATCAGGAATATTGTAACCTTTAATAAGACTCTACAGCAACAAAAGTGTACCGAGGAAAGTTTCGCCAAAAAAGCTGACATTAGCAGGATATCTTATGGTGATAATTGTTTATACTCATAATTCCATTTATCAAAGGATTACGCACGAATATAACAATTATATCAAAAAAATTTTCAAAAAACTGAACAGCATAAGTATAGAATTTTCAATAATGAATTAAAACTAAATAAACCGGGAATACAGTTTACATCTAGTTATTATATGTATCTCATTTAAGTTTGCTTATGTCATGACTTTGAACGATTTATAGTATTCACCAATGATTTCGTCGGCTTAAGCACTTTGTCTACACTCTAACTGATTAATGTAATAAATAAAGTTTTAAGCGAAAAATATGACTGGCCACATAAACCCTTTAATATAGAGTTCGTAAAATATGTCTGGTCTAAACCATAAAAAATATAAATCATAAATTTTTCAATAGTTTGTATCGGAATGTCTTATACGTAATTATGACGAAATAGGGACTTCAAACGCTATTTTAAAATCCGTAAAAGGTTATTGGGTCCAGAACACTGGATCAGATGAGCAATGTAGCATCGCGTGCATGCAGGGATGCCTGAGGCTGTAAAACTCCGTGATCGGGCCCCCTTCATTAAGTCTTCGCCCTCGCCGCCCATCAAGCATTACCATAACTAATTATACACGTGGTCAAGTTGGAGACCGCTCACTAACGATACGTAAAACTACACATTACAATTTTCTTCCATTTAATTTACAACATCTGTAAGTATTAAAAACACATTGTGATTGTCAAAGTAAATAATGTAAAATAAGTAAATTAATAATTACCGACTATATTTTAGAAAAAAGATCAGATAATAATTCTATCAGTTACAATAAATATAACGATATAAAGAATTATGTAATGGCGTTCAGTGTTTATAACCACAAACTGCTTAATATAAATTCTTATAATTTATCAATTTGTTTAAGGAAATTGCATTGTGAAGTTGAGTCGATGAGGTAAGGAAGTAATAATTACACATGGAATATTTTTACATCACGCTGGCTGATACCATCTTATAAAATAGGGTAACATTATGAATAATTGAAAATCAATTTTACATCAAGTTATGTTGTTTTTGGAACCGCTGTTGGTGCATAATCTGTAAATTTTCAAACTATCTATATTCTAAATACAACGAAAGTCAATGTCAATAATAAATTAATTATTCGACTATTAATTATTGTAACATCCCTGGTAAAAATCTCTCAAAAAAGCTTATAAAAATATATAAAATTTGACAAGATTCTAAAAGATTCTATATGTATATTTGAAACAGCAATAAAGATATATAACTTTTAGATGACAAGGAGTTTTGATAGGATTGCGATTGCTGGAAATGACGAGAATATTCAGATAACTCCTGAAAGTTTTTTATAAGATATAATCCGTAACTATAAGTTTTAATTTAATGGCCTCTTCCAAAATATATTTTATGGGTTTGTATAACCTTATACGCATTTCAAATACACAGTGCAATTTGTGTTTATAAACTGAATATTGCTCATCATCAATATTCTATATTATTACAACTAATTTGACTTTTTTTTTTTATGGTGGGGGGGAAATCCTACATGGACACCCGGCGCTAGTGTCTGCCCACGCCGGGTAGTGTCGGACTCCTACCGGCTAAAACCCCTCCTGGATCAGTGTTTCCACGTAACCTGGAACTGCTTTCGCTTTCCATCAGGCCACGGGTCATTCGTCTTTTATTGGTGTTAGTAAAAACGTCCCACGTGTTCCCTTACATCCCCCATCTGTTAAAGCAATTAGGGGTTCGGGGCTAGATTTCTTCTATCCTCTTCCTTTGTCCTCATTATTCTATTTTGAGCATGTGCCACATTTTCCCAGTTCTCCTCCGATTCCAGCATATACCTAATTAGGTTATCAGGGTTCCAATAGTCTCCTGATCTCTCGGTCCTCCACCGGTTGCAGTAGAATAAGGTATGTTCTGCGTCGTCGTTCTCCCCACAGTACACACACTCCCGTGTGTCAACCTTTCCCATATCAAAGAGATATTCCACAAAGCAACCATGTCCCGTGAGAGCCTGGGTGAGGTGGAAGCTCATCTCTCCATGCCCCCTCTCCATCCACGTTCTTATATTTGGAATAAGTCGTCTTGTCCACCTCCCTTTAGTTGAGTTGTTCCAACTAGTCTGCCATCTCTCGAGGAGTCTCTCCCTTGCCTCTTGCTTCCCCGTCCCTTCATACACCTCTCTTTTCTCCTTGGCCAGTAGATCTATCGGGGGGACCCCCGCTAGCACCAGGACTGCTTCATACGACACAGTTCTGTAAGCACTGCAAACTCTGAGTGCAGCACTCCGCTGTACACTCTCAAGCCTCCTTCTGGTGCTCTGTACCGCCATCGAGCTCTCCCATACTGGGGCCGCATACAGTAAGATGGAATGCACCACACTGCATAATACCCTTCTTTTGCTAGCCTTGGGCCCATACGTGTTACTCATAAGCCTCCCTAAGGCAGAGGCGGTTTTCCCCGCCTTTTCTGCTGTCTTCAGTGCATGTAACCCATAGGTTAGCCGCGGGTCTAACCATATTCCTAGATATTTTAAGCCCCTGCTAGGTTTAATCTCCACCTGCCCTACTCTTACTGTGAAGGGTGGTAGAATTCTTTTCCTCGTAATGATGATGCACTCTATTTTCTCTGGGGCTAGTTCTAATTGCACCCCATTTAACCACCGCTCTATTCTCCTGATGGTTTCATTTACCCCTGCCTCTACTCCAGCCACCCAGTTTCCTGTAGCTGTTATGGCCAAGTCGTCGGCGTACCCTGTCACCGTAACACCGCCCTCCAGAGGCAGCTGTAAGACGTCATTGAACATTAAATTCCACAAGATCGGACCCAGGACCGATCCCTGTGGGACCCCGCAGGTCACCTTCTTCTAGTGTGCTCCGTTTTCTGTCTCTCATCCAATTCTTCTGTTCTCTAGATAGCTCTTAATGATTCTGAGCAGATAAGGAGCTACTCTCACTCTCCTCAGGCTACTGACAATCTCAGCCCATCCCGCCGTGTTAAACGCATTTCTGACATCCAGGGTCACTACTGCACAGATCCTTTTAGAGTTCATGGCCTCCCTCGCAATCTCCGTAATCTTCCTTACAGCATCCACCGTCGATTTGCCTTTCCTAAAACCGTACTGATTATCCGCCAATCCTCCTTTCTGCTCTATTTCAGTCTCTAGTCTTCCCAATACAAGGTATTCTAGCAACTTGCTCCATGCGCCCAACAAACACAATGGCCTGTAAGAAGACAGTTCCTCTGGTGGTTTATTCCTTTTTGGTATCAATACCAGCCTTGCTTTCCTCCATCTGTCCGGAAAAACCCCATCTCTCCAGCGCCTGGTTCATAATTCTCAGGGTGACCACGGGATACTCCTCTGCAACTATCTTCACTATCTCGGGTGGGATATCATCTGGGCCCGGAGCTTTACCACTTTTAAGCCTGCTACAAGCAGCCTTAAGCTCTTCCTTTGTAAAGGGGGGCACGTCCCCCACTTCCGTGGCTCCCCATCTGACTTCTTCCCTCGCAGGAAATAAGACGCCCACTATTTCCTCTATCCTTTCTCCTGGGATTGCGGGAGGGGTGGCTCCCATACTTCGGGTCGCAATTTTATACCCGTCACCCCACACGTTCCTGTCAATATCCTCACACATCTCCCTCCATTTATTCCTTTTGGAATCTTTTATCGTATCTCTGAGTCTTTTCCTTGCTTCTCGGTAGTCTTGGGTAGCTAGGTTTTCAGCCTCTCTTCCTTGCCTCCTATTTTCCCTAACACACCTTCTTCTGGCTGCCACACATTGCCTCCTGAGATTGTTGGTATCGTCTGTCCACCAACACATTCCCCTTTTGGTCCTCGCCGTTCTTCTTCTGGGCATTGCTTGGTCACAAGCTCTAGAGACCACCCTTATCAGGGTTTCATCCGTCGTCACCATGCCACCTCTCACCTGTTCTGTTCTAGTGAGCCTTTGAAGGCCTCTCTCTCTCTAGTAGACCCAGCTTCCATCCACTCACCCGTATCACCGGCGTTCTCTCCTGCTGCCCCACCACGTACCCGATGTAGCGGTGGTCGCTCAGCGTCTCTTCCTCTCGCAAGACTCTCCATCCGCTTGTTCTCCTAGATCATTCTGCGCCATCCAGTCCACAACGAGGTTGCCCCTAGCATCCACCTCCTCCATCCCCCACTCTGGGGCCCTAGCATTGAAGTCGCCAGCGACAATGATATCTTTTCCCGATCTCCTGCCCTCTTCCATGATCGTGTCCTGCAGCTCTTGCAGGGGCCATTCTAAGTCTCCTAAACCTGCATTGGGTGAGAAGTAGCAGCTGAATATTATCTCTTCTTTCAGCTCCACCCATACAAATCCATGTCCTCTCCCACTTCGGTATACACTAATAGTCCTATTCAGAATTCCTATAGCTGCATCCACATTCTCATCAGTATACCATCCAGGTCTGTTATTACCTATCATTGCCTTATTTGGCTCACTTACTATGAGGACCTCATCTCCCGTTTGCCTACCCACAGCCCACAACAGGTCTTGAGCGGCCCGGTATCTGTTTAAGTTAACCTGCCTCACTTTGAAGGCAGCAGGCTACCCTCTTCCCCACGCTCTGCCCCGTTCAGCGCTTTTCTATATAGCGGACATTCCGCTGAATCCGCACGATGCCCACTTTTATCGCATTTAGGGCAGTATGCCGTGCCTTTGCATTCTCGGACTTGATGTCCCTCCTTCCCACATTTAAGGCAAGCCTTCGCCCTGTCTGGGCCCTTGCAGTTCACTTTAGTGTGCCCGTACTCCCAACACTTATAGCACATATGTACATCCACTCTCTCACATACTCTGCACTTAATCCATCCCACTCTGACACTTCCTTTTTGGAGCAGCTCTATCGCGGCTTTCTCCGGCAGTCTCACATCAGCAGTCTGGTTTTCTCCAAATGCTGGTCTCAGTCTTTCCACGACTATTTGTTCTTCCTTTAGCTTCGTTTCTTCTACTACCACCTTCCCAACTTCCTCTATACTAGTGGTGGCGTCCAGATCTCTTATGGTTACAACCCTTCCTGCTTTTTTCATTCTTACCGTCACCCCGCCTACTTTTTCAATTGCATCCTTTAGTGGGTTTGCGGCACCACTACCACCCTTTACTTCAATTAACATCTCGCCATTCCTTGTTTTCCTCAGGGCTGTCACGTCCACTCCCGTGGCTTTTAGGTCTACCCCTTTGATTTTCATTAGGAGGTCTTTATATGACACTCCTTCCCTAAGAAATAGAACATCCCTATCTTTTCTTGCTCTATTTCCTCCGGTATTTCTGACCCTTGCAATAGGAGTAACTTGTACCCCTCCCATTTCGTACGGCATTTCCTCCTTGTTACTTCCTCCCGTATTTTAATTGGAGTACACCACCACATTTATCTCCGTGCCATTCATGGCAATTTCTACCATTTTCTTTATCCTTTCCCAGTTCTTTTCTGTTCTAGGAAGCGCCACTCTGTTTCGGTTGTTCGCCACCAACCATTCTTTCCATTTCTTTATATTTTTGTAGGTGCCTTCTTCTGTATCTTCCATCGTTATTAGATAAACAAAGCGTTTAACTACTTCACTCGTCTTCCCTGCCATTTCAGAGCTTGTCTCGTACTTAACGTACGTGAAGCCTTCCTTATTTCCTCTGTCGTGCTCGATGTTGACCAGCTCAGGAAATCTTAGTTTAAATTGCCTACCTATCCCCTTTTCCAGGAGATCACTTCCATCGGCGCATAATGCCAAGTCCTTTTCCTCCGTTTCCCAAACCGGATTTCCTACTTTGTCTGACACCCTTTCATAGACCTGTGGGTGCCATTCTCGATCAGCCAGCTTTTTTGTACTCGCTATAGTTCTTAATTTCGCCGATAGCATCCCTGATCTCCTTGATCGAGGGTATCTGGCGAGGGTGCGGAGTAGGACAGAAATTCTGTTCCCTACCTGCTTGTGTTGCCACATCGACCCTGGTGACCTGTCTGTCAGCATTTTCCTGATCCGTTTGACATTCTGTGTCGTACGTCTGTTTTTCTATCGTCTCCCATTTATTTTCATCTAACCATTCTCTAACGGTTTTTCTATTAATAGTAATTACACTCGGCCTCTTTGATCTCCTTGTTGATGTTAGGACTGTTCTCCACAAGCTTCCCCAAGATATTTTGGTTTTTCGTTATACAGTCCAGTGCCTCCAGCAAAACAAACACTACCGGATTCTCCTTTTTCTTATAAGGATTTGCACTATCATCTATAAACTCTATCGAAGTGTCAAATTGCTTCCTCTTTCTGAGGGTGTCTTCTGACACAGAGTTACTCCTTCTTGTTTGACTAGTGGTCATCAACCGCAAGGTACCCCTTGTTGTATTGTTGATACTAGTCTGCCCTGTTACATTTTGTTTCAATTTACTACTCATAGCCATTCCCACGAGTCGGGACGTAATCTCGGTCGGCCCTCGGGTGACGCCCGTTCCGAGGACAAGGCTACATACTGTGAAGGTCGCCCTGTATCCACAGGTTTTAACGACTTCGCTGTCGGTTTGTTATAGAGGTTTTCTCCTCGTGGTCCGGCCAGTTAAGGCAAGTCCCCCGGTCACAGTTTCAACACGACATTTCCCTGTAGTGCCATTTTTTTCATTTCCGCAGAGGTCGTTGAAGTGTGAGCTGTAATTACGGTATTTAGCGAGTAAGTGGCACAGCTCACTCGTAGCTCGGATTAACCCCGGGTGCGCCATTTCCCGTTACCCCACTTCTCAGTGTGGATCCTGAGGTTGAGCTGTCCTTAGTTTTCACTGCTCTCCTTCGACCTTACCGGCTTGGGTGACCCTACCGGGAGCCATTTGCAAGACTTCCGCCGGCATTGCTCTCAGGGTCATTGCAGCTACTTGAGCCCCTCCACCAACGACAAGGTCTCACAGCTCCCTGGAGGGGAACTAATTTGACTTGTGTAAAACTATAGTGTATTTGAACCAGTTTCCGACAGTATTTACAAGATATGGTAAGACCGTCAGAGCTTTAATGACCATTTCCAATCTACATTTTGTCAGTTTCTATAACCTTTATCTGTGTATTTGAAACAGTATCCAAGAGTATTTATAAGATATAGTCAGTCAGTGAGATTTCAATGATCATTTCAAAAAATATTATATGAGCTTATCGGCTCAGTGGCTCAACGCTTACATGTTAGGTATGCAACCAAGGAGTCCCGGGTTCGAATCCTGGCTAGGGTATGGATTTTTAGTGATGTTTTTCATGTGTTACCGAGTTGGTGACAGTGAACTAGACGAGGTTGTGTGAGAGGCAATACGTGCAGTTGCTGCACCACTCCTCTGAGTCCGAGTCTCAGTTGCTGCAGATGTCAATGTCGTAAGGACAGTCTATGTGTATATGTCCTGGTTGAGTGGTGGAATAGCTAATGTAACCCAATAAAATGGGATGAAATTTGTCGGTTTAGACGAAATAATTCAGAACGGGCTGAAATTTTGGAAACGGGTTTATTTTGTGGTACTCTTTAACATATTAAAAGCCCCCACCCGTAAACGCCGGCGGAAGGGAGGGGGAGGGGGGAAATAGGTTAAAAAAATCGTTTTATCGCAAAAAACTCGGAAAGTATCAATTTTACTGCAAAATATGTACACATGGAAATTATAGGTAATAAAAATCACGCAACCGGAAACGCGCGCGTTCTTCGCTAAAATCTCAAAAATGGTCGTTTGGATCTCAAAATGTTTAAAATGAAAATTGTAAAGAATTCGATTACGAACTAATTAAGATTTTCCTGCAAGAACTGTGCCTAACAATTAAAAAAAAATTATGGGTCCAGTATGAAACGACTCAGAAATGCTCACAGAATAACTTCTGATACTTCAAAAAGTGAAGAAATATTATTAAATATACTTTCTTGTATTTCAAACGTGACGAAAATTACCTGGTTGCTAAAAATAAAAAATCAACCTAATTTTCAATCGTCAGTTCCTTGTCGCTACTTATTGAATACCATACACGAAAAAGTGTTTTTTGTAGGAAATTTTGTAAGCTTTCATTTAGGTCTTATGAAATTTTGTCATAAAGTCAAAGGACACGATGATATATACAAAAATAGGAATTAAAAAATAATGTTGGTTCAATTTTTCTGAACAAGAACAGCTGTCAAAAACCTTTTTTTTTTAAGAAAATATACCTTGCGAACGACTTATGCTATTGCATTACTATCGTGTGTATATAAACTAATAAAAATAGGTCAAAACCAATTTTTAGAAAATTGTTATGACAGTTCTTGCAGGAAAATCTTAATTTATAATAAAAAAGAAATGTTTACTCATGGCTTTAAACAGCTGTAACTCGTGAACCATTCATCATATGAAGGTCACTTGGAGCTCATTTTACAGATAATTTACTTCTCTTCAAAAAACCTTTAGTGCCATTATTGACTAAAGCCAATCAAAAAATATTTGTCAAAATGCACATGAAAATGACAGTTTTTCATGCTTTACCTTTTATTTTCATTCACTCGTTATCAAAACGATTTTGTACATAGCATACCAGCATATTTAAATTTTGATTATCTTTAACTTTTATTAGATACACTATATGCCTACGATCTACCGTTTTCGAGTTTTTATCGGTCATGAAACAAATGTTCTGATAGCGCGCTATAAAGATGTTTAAAAATTCATATCTCTACCAATATTGATGGAATGGAAATGAAAAATGAAAGGAAATTGTTCGTAATCAAATTCTCTACAACTTTCATTTGAAACATTTTGCGATCCGAACGACCATTTTTGAGATTTTAGCGAAGAACGCGCGCGTTTCCGTTGCATCGCAAAACTGTCAAAATTTCAAAAAAAATCTATATCGGCTCCAATAAGCCGTACGAAGTTAAAAAAAACGAAATTGTGGCGATTCTGTCACCTATAATTTTCATGTGTACATATTGCAGTAACATTGATACTTTCCGAGTTTTTTTGCGAAAAAACGACTTTTTACGTATCCTCCGCCGGCGTCTACAGGTGGGCTTTTAATATGTTAAAAAATACCACAAAATAAGCCCGTTCCCAAAATTTCAGCCAGCTTTCAATTATTTCATCCAAATTTTACCATTTTATTGGGCTAATGCTAAACTCCGCCAGGACGTTAATCTAAATAAAGCATTAAAGTACAAAAATAAATAAAATAAAATAAAATTATAACTCTCTATATGTGTATTTGAAACAGTTTCCAAGAGTATTTATAATATATGGTAGTATAATAAACATTGTAATTCATTTGATAATTTTAAATAATCATCAAAGTATGCAAAATAAATTCATTGATAGCAATGGTCGCCTTCATCAGGCGGTAGCGCTAACTGAGCGATCACGTATCATTATGCAAGAAGCCAATGAGGACAGTGCAAAAAGCGTAATTTAAGCATGTGATCAGTGAGCGCTACCTGATCGCTCACCGTGATGAACGCAACCAATAAGCCAGAAGCGATAGTTCCAGTTTTAATTTAATGAACCGAAAAATTGTTTACAGCATCTTGGAAACTTAAAAGCTTAAATGAAAATAATAAATCTCTATGTATCTTCTTAGATTTAGCCAAGGTGTTTGATACGGTCAACCATAACATATTATTCGAAAGGCTTGAGTACATCGGCGTGAAAGGAACCGCATTGCATCTTTTCAGGTGTTATCCCAGAGACAGATATCAAACTGTACAAATTAATAATTCTTTTAGTAACCGTTTACCTATCACCATGGGTGTACCACAAGGTACTGTATTAGAGCCTATTTTATTTCTAATATATATCAACCAGTTTAAAGCACTTAAACTAAATGGAAACTGCATATCATATGCAGATGATACTGTTTTAGTATTCGAGGATAAATCTTGGAATGCGGTTTCCAAAAAAGCCGGTCTACTGAAAACTAAAAATTGGTTAAATTTCAGTCGTCTAAGCTTAAATTTATCGAAAACTAAGTTCATAACCTTTTCTTTATCAGTTACGGACCAACTTCCACAAACTAAATTTAAGATCCATAAAAATAATTGCATTGATATTATAAAGAAGAAGAAGAAACTAGTAATGTTAAATATCTTAGAATTATGGTACACCAGCATATACGATGGAATGAGTATATAGAATATCTTACAAAAAGATTAAGGAAATTAATTTATAAATTTTACCAACTACGAGTTATTCTTAATGAAAAAAATTTGATTATGGTCTACAACGCCTTGGGTGAATCTATAATTAGATACTGCATTACAATATGGGGTGGTTAATATAAGAATGCCTTGCATAACTTGGAGGTAATTCAAAATTCAATTATAAAAACTATATTTAAAAAACCAAAAAGATATTCAACTGATCTTATATATCAAGAAGTTATTTAGTGTTAAACAATTGCATGTCTACCAGTGTGTTTTATGGGTTCATAAATATAAATATAATGCCTCAAATATCTTGTCTTATTCTACTTAAACTAGGGCGGTGAAAGAGCAGTCGATTCAGGTTCCCTTTTTCAAAAAATCACATATCCAGCGGTTTGTTTTTTATTTTGGACCAAAAATATATAATTTATTACCTCTTGAAATAAAAAATACAAAAAATCACATCAGATTTAAAAAAGGAACTAAAAGTCTTCATAAACAATAATTTTAATAAAATCAAATAGTAGTTTGTGCAACAAGAGTGAATGTGATAGCCATATCGCACAAGAAAGAAAATTGAGCACGACGCCGTAGGCGGAGTGCCTCAATCTTTCGAGTGCGATATGGATAATCCATTCGAGTTGTACAGTATACTTTTTCTACGACCGGATTAAGAAAAAACTACAAATAATAGTTTTAATCAAATTTTAATATACAAACTTAGCTACTGCTTAATATTATGCTCTAGGTGAAAACATTCTATAAAAGCGGCAGTAGCCTAGTGGTTATATCTACGCTTCGAAAAGCAAGAGATCATAGGTTCAATCCACCCCCCCCCCCATGAAGGCAGCCGATGCACCCCAATTGAAACCGGCGGCTCTGTTGCCCACCCCGACGAGCTCCAGATCCGGCCCCACCTCCACCGAAGCAAAGATCAAAGAATTGCGGCAACAACACCGCCGCATGGCATCGCTAATCGACCTGGACAAGCTAGAGAGTTGCTCCAACGCGGCTGATAAATTCTTCGTCATGCATGGCTTTCTGGAAGCGATGCCAGCAGATGCGTTCTAAACGATCGCAGTAAAAATATCTTCCTGGAACGCCAATGGTAGAGGTAACAAAATTCCTTTTCTTATCAATTACTTACTGTGGCATAAAATTAACATTATGCTGCTAAACGAAACGAAACTTACCAGACGTGACAAACTGCAAGCCCGGGGGTATACAGTACATAGAACAGATAGGGCCGACAACCACAGGGGAGGCGGGGTGGTCGAACTGGTAAAGTCAGACATCGCGCACACGCACCATTCTGTACGAAACACCACCGTGGAGAATGTGTGTGTGACGCTGGAGGGCGGCACCAGTATCGTGGCCGCATACAATCGACCCTTAAACGGCTTCACGGTGGGTTGTCTCGAGAATCTGATGAACGCAGGCCCACGCTGTCTGCTCATCGGCGACCTTAACGCTAGGCATCGCAACTGGAACTGCCATCGCAACATCGCGAACGGCAACACTCTGTTCGACTATGTGAATGGTCGAAATGTCATCGTGCACTATCCGGACGATCCCACGCATTTTCCGGACAACGGTACAACGCCCACTACCCTCGACATAGTGGTCAATAAAGGTGTGAGGAACTGCACAACCCCCGTGGCCCTGCAGGAACTCACGTCTGACCATAATCCCATCGTGGTCGAACTTGACGGTGTGTCGAGGGAAGACATAACACTAACAGTCACGTCTTATAGGGGCGCCGACTGGCGTCTCTATAAGACGCACATAAATACACACCTTACACTAACAAACATGATCAGCACACCCGCCGAGCTGGAAAATGGGGTGGAGGAGTTCACAAGGGTGCTGCAAGATGCCAAGCAGACTTGCCACCACTGTGACTATCAATAACAACAGAGACCGACTCGACGAGGCGGTCATGCAGAACATAAGGGAAAAGAACCGACTGAGACGGCTTTGGCAGCGAAATCGCGATGCCGACGCTAGGGCCGAGATGATCAGGTTGCAGAGGCAGATCCGGACCTCCACCAACACTGCAAAAGAACAGAAATGGGGGACAAACTGGCGGCGCTCAATCCCCAAGACAACTCGCTGTGGAAGCTGACGAGAGCCCTGAAAAGTATGCGGGAGGCCATACCAGCCTTGACGAGTACGAACGAACAGACATCGCTAACGGACGCACGAAAGGCGAACGACTTAGCTGAATATTTTCAGACGATACACAATAACAACATCCCGAATAATCAAGAATACGACCGCATCGAACAAGACGTACAAGAACTGCTCGGTCATGACATCCAACTGACGAGACAACAATTAAGTCATGACCAAGCCCTCGGAGGTGGCAGACATTGTCAGGGACTTACCAAACAGTAAAGCACCCGGAGCGGACTGTATCGAATACAGGCTGCTCAAATATCTCCCGAGGAAAGGTATTGTGCAGTTGACGTACATCGTTAACGCAATCCTGCGACTGCAGCACTGGCCTAGCCAGTGGAAGGGCGCCGTGGTCGTTCCCATCCTGAAGCCGAAGAAGAATGCGCGGTTCGTGGGCAGCTACAGGCCCATCTCGTTGCTGTCGGCGATCTCCAAGTTGGTGGAGAAGATCATCCTGATCAGACTTGATGCTGTTCAGGATGAGCTCCGCATCGACGACGAGTCCCAATTCGGCTTCAGGAAGGGCAGGAGCACGGTCCAGCAGGTCGTTAGGGTGGTTAACGATGTGGCGGTACAATACAACCTCGGGAAGAGCACCGCCATGGTGCTCCTTGATATTGAGAAGGCCTTCGATACCGTCTGGATCCCGGGCCTACTCTACAAAATGCACAACTACAACTTTCCGACGCACATCACCAAACTCATCCACTCGTTCCTGACGGGCAGAACCCTACAGGTTCGGGTGAATAACAAGCTATCAACTCGGCGGGACATTCGTGCGGGCGTCCCGCAAGGATCGTGAATGTCACCAAAATTGTACAACTTGTACATCTCCGACTTCCCAGAGTTCCTGAATGCCAAGCTGGCCAAGTACGCCGATGACACGGCCATGTACGCGCATTCACACAACGCACAGGCGGCAAACATGCTGCTGAAGGCGCACATGGCTCGTGCCACGGTTTATTACGAAAGGTGGAAGATTCAGGTCAACGCTCAGAAATCGGAGGCGATATGCTTCACGCGTCGATTCACTGAGAATCGTATTCTCACACCAATTTCGATCAGGGGTAACCAAATTCCAATCAAGGGATGCGTGAAGTATCTGGGGTTGAGACTGGACAAAAGACTGACGTTTAATACGCACATAAATGAAACCATACGGACGGTCTGCACCCTGTCCAGGAGTCTGTATTCGCTCATGGTCAGGGGTAGCAGACTAAACAGACAAAATAAGACATTGCTGTACACGACGATGGTAAGGCCGTCTATCACATACGCGGCGCCGGTGTGGTGCAGCACGTCGGCCAAGACAATGAATAAACTGAAAGTACTGGAACATAAGTACATGCGCCTCATTTCAAATTCTGGAAGGTACACCTCCCTCAGAGACCTCTACGAACGCTGCAACGACATAACCCCGATAGTCGACTACGTCCAGCACATCTCTCAAAACTTCTATTCGTTCAAGCTGGGCGATAGTCCACTAACAAGACACATTACACAAATTAGACACCATAATGCCCCATTTCGGATTAAACACTCCTTACCTTACCAGACGTTGCCAATCTTCCGGCAGCCACTCTAGCCAAACTTTCACCTACTATATCTTCTCTAATACTATCCACCTTTCACTCATATTTCATACCTTTCATCGACTTTAATTCTTTCCTGTCCCCCTCTTCTTTTATTTTTGTGTATTTTTGTGTCACGTTTGTTGTTCCTTCGTTTCTGTTTGTACATTTTTCATTCTTCTGTCACTAATATTGTAACAGAATCCAAATTTTATCTTACAACAATCAAATTTTTTTATAATCACAGTTTAGGCCTGCCTTGCGCAACCCGTAGTTGAAGCAATTCGCGGATGGCACTTCGTGCAAGTTATGGTGTCAGCGTCAGTGCCAAAATTAAAAACAGTGAAAGTGCGCATAAACAGCGAAAGCCAAAGTGTTCGTAGTTCCATTTTTAATGTTAAGCTTTCTTTTTTTAAGCAATATTTTGTCAGATTACCTATTTTTATTTTAGTATTGTTAAAAAGGAATTTAGGTATTTTTTTAGTTCGTTCTAATTTTTATACAATTGTCGCTAACGCCAAACCGGTCCCGTCTCGGCCCGGCGTTGCGACGCACCGCAGCGTTAACGCGGCGGTCGCAGGGTCGGTCCCGGGATGGGTGCCGGGGAGGCAGCTTATACATTTTTACATGTTTACCCCTTTAATTTGAATAAATTTGTTTTGTTTTTTTCTGTTGTTGTTCAATCCCCCCATATAGCTACTTTTTTTTTTGTCATAATATACCTCTAAAATTTTATCTGTATATAATAATTTCAATATAATTTTAGGTGGTATACCGTTTATCGATTCTTCACTGGAATCACTCATTTTAAATTATTTTCTAGCCCAAACTGCACGAATATACACACTGACAACTACTGACAATTACTTTGACAGCTTACGCACCAACTTGAATTTTTTAAAACGAATAGTTACCTATGTGCTTAATACACGAACTGTGATTGGTCGATTTCATATCCATCCTAGAAAGTATATGAAATATATCCGTTCAGTTCACTGGAATGGCCCACTTATCCATTCTACAGACTGTACGGAAAACAGCAAATTTACATAAGGGAGTAGAAAAAATATATTATATATTATGTAACATATTTACTATGCATAAATAGACAATTCTCATCGACATCTCTATAAATTTTGATCCTTCATATAATCGTTTCTTTCTTTTCTTTTCTGTTTATATTTAATTCGAGTTTTAATTTGTTTGATCGAAATATTCATGTACAAAAAATTCCAATACATATATTTCCCATTCTTTTCATTCTTTGTTATGCAATTCTTGTATTAGTTGTGTACGATGGTTAGACCGACGAACAAGCATATTCCTGCTTAGGTGGCTAACCATTATTTATTATGATTTACTATATTAATGTATTATGTTGTTACAAATTGTCAGAAATAAATTTGAAATTGATTTGATTTGAATTTGATTTGATATATGTATCGAGATTTGAAAAAAAAACATTCCTGCCTGTCGGTCTGCCTATCTGCCTGTAACTTTTTTTTGTGCGCACGTTTACTTTGGAACCGTTTATGACATTGAGTTTGAGAAATTTGGTACACTTATGTATTATAACGAGATCTGGAACTAGATTATATTTTGATGGCACAGAAGGAGACTGCGACGATGGGGTAGCCAAACGATTCCAAAAGCAACCTTTGTGTGCGGTGGGTTATTTTTACCGCACTCTTCGTGAGAAGGTGGATGTGCTCACGGCAAAAGGTAAGGGTTATTCCGCCCTTACTCGGTCGTTAGAGCCTCGTTAGTGAAAACAGGGTGCACCAAGTTCAAATTGAACTCATCGCGAAGGTGAGGTTAACAATTGAGTAGGAGAGGCTATAACTTGCGCTTCACTACCCCATTACACCCCTTCTGTGCCATGGGACCACACCACTCGCCTTCCGCAACCGAGCTGGTCAGTTGCATACTTGCTCCAGCTAAAACTTCAAATGCAGCTTCGTTTTCAGTCGATTAAGGCTTTAAAAAATGATGGAGCGTTCAAGTGGGACAAAATCATCCGGAGGTAAAATACCCTCCCGATCGGATCTCCGGGGGAGGGTGCCCACAGGGACACCTCATCGAATGTCGAAAAAACACCGACAAGTTAAATCCAACAAAACGAATTCTTTCATCTACGGCGCTTGGAATGTTCGTACTTTGAACGACAGCACCCGCACCGATCGGCCTGAAAGAAGAACTGCTCTAATAGATAGAGAACTTCACCGACTCAACGTTGACGTTGCAGCTCTCAGCGAAACTCGATTTTTGGAGGAAGGCTCTCTCACAGAAAAGTACTACACCTTCTATTGGAAAGGTCTTCCCACCAATTCAAGAAGACAACATGGAGTAGGATTTGCCGTTCGGAATCAACTTGTATCCAACTTAACACAAGTACCACAAGGCCTATCCGAGCGTCTAATGCTGCTACGCTATGAGCTATCAGATGGCAACGCGGTAAATCTAATAAGCGCCTACGCTCCCACTCTGGATGCAAGTCACGAAACCAAGGAAAGCTTCTATCAACAGCTGGAAGAAACCCTCTGTAGAATACCTAAAACGGAACGACTCGTTATTCTTGGCGATTTTAACGCTAGAGTAGGGAGAGATGCAGACACCTGGCCAGGCATCATAGGCAAGAACGGTTTGGGCAACATGAACGCTAATGGTCAACTACTCCTAACTAAATGCGCCGAACATGATCTAGTTATAACAAACACCATTTTCCGACAAAAGGATAAATTTAAAGGCACCTGGCGTCACCCCAGATCAGGTCACTGGCATCTACTGGACTATGTTATCGTACGTAGGAAGCATCTCAAGGACGTCCAAATTACAAAGGCGCGCATTGATAGCGAATGTTGGACCGATCATCGTCCTGTTGTCTCTAAAATGAAAATTGTTATGAGACCCAAACACCGAAGAACTCAAGTAAAACGTAGACCCCGTCTCTGTATTAGTAAATTGCGTGACCAACAAACCGTCGAACAGCTAAAGCAAAAAGTTCAAGAGAATTTGAGTGCACTAGAAGAAACCAATTCTGTAGATGTCGCTGCTACCTGGACACAAATTAAAGACAGTTTAAAAAGTGCGAGTGAGGAAATTCTTGGCACTGTAGCAAATAAAAAACAGGAGGACTGGTTCAATGATAATGAAGCTTTTATACAAGAACTTCTTGACCGCAAACATATTGCCTTCCAAAACGCTATCAACCACCCCAACGACTCATCAAAAGCAGAAGCTTTTGCCCAATCTAAGTATGAAACGCAACGCGAAATCAGAAGAATAAAGAACGAGTGGTGGGCAAGCAAGGCCAGAGAAATTCAAAGGTACGCCGATTCACACGACTACAGGAATTTCTTTCAAGGAGTAAAAGCAGTGTACGGCCCCAGTCGGAAAAATATGTGCCCTATTAAAGATTTAAATGGAAATCTCCTCAAAGAAGACCAGGAAATAAGAGCCCGATGGAAAGAACACTACTCTAACATTCTTAACCAGCAAAGTCAAGCCGATCACGATATTATAAATCTTATCCCTCAATACGACACCTTCGAAGACTTAGATAAGCCACTAACAACGGAAGAGATTTTAACCGCCATTGGGCAGCTAAAAAATAACAAATCTCCCGGCGCCGACTCACTCCCAGCTGAGATCTTTAAAGCTGTGTCGTCAGAGCTCATACCCTACCTCAAAAAACTGTTTGATGTCGTGTGGGAAAGTGGTCAAGCTCCGCAGGAGTTTCGTGATACACTTTTAATTAACCTCTTCAAAAACAAAGGGAGCGCTGCGGACTGTGGAAATTACAGGGGTATAGCTCTCCTGGCTGTTGGAGGGAAGATACTCACTAAAGCGATGGCAAATAGGCTAACACCTGTTATGGAAAAGTTACTTCCTGAAACACAGAGTGGCTTTAGACCAAACCGAGGCACATCGGATTTAATCTTCGCACTTAAACGGCTTCAAGAAAAAGCACTCGAACATCAAGGAGAAATTCACATGGCCTTCATTGATTTAACCAAGGCGTTTGACTCGGTGGACAGGGAAGTGCTCTGGAAAATTATGTTCCGCTTAGGTATCTCTAGAAAATTTGTGGAAGTATGTCGCAGTCTACATACAAACAACAACGCCCAGGTTATGTATAATAATGAGGCAACCGAACCTTTCCAAACCCTCACTGGAGTTAGGCAGGGATGTGTCCTGGCACCCCTACTCTTTAATTTGTTTACCACTGCTCTAACAATTATTGTTGACAACAAACTGACTGTCAGAGGAATAGGTCTCAGATACCGTTTTGATGGCGGTCTCTTTAACATAGGGCGCTTTAGAGCTTTCACGAAGACACGCACACGATTCATTTGTGATCTCCAGTATGCGGATGACTGTGCACTTTTAGCCTCTACGCCGGAAGAGCTTCAAGAACTTTTAGATGTGTATGCCCAGAGCTATGATTCCTTAGGACTTAAAATCAACATTGGAAAGACTAAGATTATGTCAACTCCTCGTCAAGTGAACCAAATAGACATTACACTTAACGGAAATTCTCTTGAAGTGGTGGATCAGTTCAATTACTTAGGCAACGTTGTTAATGACAAAGCAAACATGGACAGCGAGATTCGCAATAGAATTAACGCTGCATCTAGAGCACTCTGGGGACTTAGAGAGAGAGTATTTGACAACCACGACCTTGCTTTGTCAACGAAAATGGCTGTCTACAGAGCAGTTGTCATTCCAACACTGCTATATGGATGTGAAAGCTGGGTCACTTACCGTCGTCATGTGAAAGAATTAGAACGTTTTCAGCAAAGACATCTCAGAAGTATGATGAAAATCCGTTGGTTCCATCACATATCAAACGTGGAAGTACTCAGGAGAGCAAACAGCCTTGCAATTGAGGTGCTTATTTCAAGAGCACGCCTAAGATGGGCAGGTCACGTTCATCGTATGCATGATAACCGCCTTCCTAAATGCACACTTTATGGTGAATTGCTAAGCGGTAGAAGAAGGCGTGGCGGTCAACGAAAGAGGTTCAAAGACGCTCTCCATGAAAATCTAAAATCCTGCGGTATTGCAGACGAGCAATGGGAACCACTTGCAGCGGACAGAACCGAATGGCGAGGGGTTGTGGCCAGCTATCAAGGAAATGTTGCTGCAAGAAGGCCGAATCCAAGACCTAACCAGGTCTATGTTTGTCCTGACTGCGGTCGACATGTGCTCTCCCGAATTGGCCTCTATAGCCATAGTCGTGTGCACCGTAGATGAATGGGAATTACAATAAACTACACCTGTTACTTGTTTTTTATTGTACACAATTTATCGACTGTAACATTTTCATACTCGGACTCGAGTAACGGCTAATAATAATAATAATAATAATAATAATAATATTTTGATCTAATTCCGTTGAAGGGTTCGGGGGTAAATGGGGAAAATAAGGGTAAATAGGCAAAGCAAGCAGGTAAGAGTCCATAAAATTGCAATTTAGGGCAAGTACGAAAAGTCAAGGTCTCAAAATTTTTTTTTACATCAGCCACACACCCCCCCCCTCAACAACCCAATACCACCCCCATACCTTTATGAAAGGGAGTAACAAAAAATAAAATGTGATTTAGTATGTATACAAAAACGAAACGTCTCAAAAAAAATTTTTGGCGTTAGCTACCCCCTCTACCACCTGCCATCCCCATCCTATATTAAAGAGAGTAAAAAATGAAATTGGGATTTAGTGTGTATGAGAACCAAGGGCCTCTAAAATTTATTTTGGCATTAGTTACCCCTGCCATCCCGCCCTATGTTTAAGGGAATAAAAAATTAAGTTGGAATTTAGTGTGTACACGAGAACCAAGGGTTTCTAAAAAGTTTTTTACATTAGCCACCCCCTCTACCATCAAAGGGAATAACATATTACATTGGGATTTAGTGCGTATAAGACTTGGATACAAAATCTGGATGTGGAAGTAGTGATTCCTTGGGCAGCGGTTTTTGAATTGTGTTTTACTTCCACGTCCAGTGAAAGTAACCGTAGTGTAGTAACCCAAAAAAAATTTTCTTTTTGTTGAAATAGGCGTAAAATGTCATGAAACGTCGAGATTTTAAATTTGAGCGAAAAAAAATTTCTGTCTGTCGGTCGGTCTGTAACTTTTTTGTGCGCACCTTTACTCTGAAACCGTTTATGATATTGACTTGAAATTTGGTACACTTATGTATTAAACGAGATCTGGAAGTAGATTATATTTTGATCTAATTTCGTTGAAGGGTTCGGGGGTAAATAGGGTTAATAAGGGTAAATAAGCAAAGCAAGCAGGTCCATAAAATTGCAATTTATGGCATGTACGAAAAGTCAAGGTCTCAACATTTTTTTTGGCATCAGCCACCCCCACTATCACCCCCAATACCACCCCTACACTATTATGAAAGGGAATAAAAAAATTAAAATGTGATTTAGTGTATAATAATAATAATAATCTCTTTATTTCCAACAGGTAAGCACCCAATTACAGGAAATACATGAAAACACATATCATATATATATCAATAGCGAATAAAAAAGAATAATAATATTGACACTTAAGTTACAAACAAAATTAAACCTACTATTCAGTAATAATTATATGACTTAATATACTGCCTAGACTGTCAAAATTAATATCACATAGATGGGAGATTTTATTAAAATTATTGCACATTACATAAATACGAACCGTCTCAACGAACCGTCTGAACGAAACGTCTCAAAAAAAATGTTTGGCATTAGCCACCCCCATTGCCACCCGCACCCTATTATTAAAGGGAGTAAAAATTAAATTGGGATTTAGTGTGTGTGCGAGAACCAAGGCCTTTAAAATTTATTTTGGCATTAGCCGCATCCTTTACCACCCCCATTGCCACCCGTACGGAACCTATCAGTAATTATATATTTTCATGGTGCTTGAAATACATTTTTGTAGGTTTTGGTGTGTCTCTGTGTGTCTTCAATGTAAATTCCATTTCCAAATGTATCAGCACTTGCATCATTATACGATAAATAAAACAGTATTGATCTGACATTGACCAGTATTTGTAAGTTTCTATGATAAATGGAATATGAATAAAACTTTTATAGATTTTGATAACCATTTAAGATTTATTTTAAATGTAAATTTCCCGTTCAAACCAATCTGTATCTACGTGCTTTTGTGGTATTTGAAATATATTTTGTAGGGAGTGATGTGTATCCGTGCGTTTTCAAAATCAATTCCTTGCCAAGCACTATTATCAGCACTCGTAAGTTTTTATGAGAAATACGTTTTTATAAGATTTGATGTATATATTTACAATTTATAATGAGCTTTTAATGTAAATTATCGATATTGGTCAGTAGTATTTGTAAGTTTCTATAATAAATTGAATATGAATAAGAGCTTATATATAGATTTTGATAACTATTTAAAATTTACTTTTAATGAAAATTTCCTGTTGAAAATTTATGTTTATTTATAAGTTTTTGTGGTATTTGAAGTATGGTTTTGTAGAGTGATGTGTATCTGTGCGTTATCAAAATATATTCCTTGCCGAGGTCTATTAGCTCTCGTAAATCTCGTAAACGCAATTTTTACTTAAAAGTATTTTTAATACCTAGTTACCTTTAGAAACATTACAGAATCTCTCTTTGAAATTTTCAAAAATTTTAAACGAAAATACTTGAAAATGCTCGTAAACTTTTGACTGTAAACTCTGGTAAAATACTTGTCCCCTTCAAGAATACTCTTAAAAACCGTTATTAAATAAACCTCTCCAAATTACATGCACATTTATGCGAATAAAGCTTTTAATCTTGTAACTGCGAAATCTCAAAGAAAATTTCTACTTAGAGTATTTTTAAAACTTACAGATATTTCAAGAAACGTCATTAAGGGCTGGTTTATCAATACAGGGTTAACACTTTATTGGATAAATGTCCAATGAAACAATGGGTGTATATTGTTTTGTTTGACATTTATCCTTTGGTTACGAGTTAACCTTGCATTGGTAAACCGGCCCTAAATCTATCTTTGAAACTATTGCAAATTTTATACGAAAATATTTGTAAATATTTATAAACTCTTGTCTGCAAATTTTTGTAAAATACTTGCTCTTTTGAATTGCTCGTAAAAACTTAATAAAAACCTCTTCAAATCTCATACAAACTTGATTCATATTGAAAGCGAATGTGAAATCTGTTAATCACATATCTGCAAAATCTGTTAAACATAATTTTTACTTTTTAGTAATTTTAAAACTTACAAATTCTGTTAAAAAACATCATGGTACCTTTCTTTGAAACTTTAGAAAATTTTATACGAAAATACTTGTACACGCTTGTGAACTCTTGGCTGTAAATTTTTCTGTAAAATACTTGCTATTTTCAATTCCTTAGAATGCTCGTAAAAACTCCTCTCCAAATCTCATAAAAACTCCATTCATATATTCATGTAAAAACTTTAATCACGTAACTGGAAAATTTCTTAAAAACAATGTTTACTTATAGTACTTCTAAAACTTACAAATACTGTTAAAGAACATTATGAAATTTCTTTTTGAAACTTTTGAACATTTTATACGAAAATGCTTGTAAATACCAGTAAATTTTTGTAAAATATTTGTTATACTGCAATATTATCCATAATCATGAATTTTCATGAGGAATTTCTCTTGAAGTCGTCTATAAACTTTGCTCATAAACCCCCACAAATGCATACAAAGCAATGTCAGGAAGTTCTTATTAAAGATTTGTTTTAATCGTGCGTCTGTTGAGAGCTTATAATTACTTTTTAAGCACATCAAGAAATTAACACTTCAAATTTTTTAAAAGCTCTGCTTATGATTCCTTTTAGATACCTATAAAGTTTTTAATGCAAATTTTTGTGAACTCTTTGATACACGTATTTATTTTCAATTCTTATAAAAACTCGTGGAAGAAAGTGAGTAGAATCATAATAAATACTCATAAAACACTCTCGCTCTTCAAAACATTCAAATATTTTATAAAGCCTACATCTTTAACTCATAGAAATGTGAAAAACTCGTACATGATTGAGTAACTACAGATAAATCTCTATTATTTGTGATTTTAAAAGTTTTAAAAATAATTGTACATTGCAATGTATATTTCCACCCAGGCAACTTAATACATCTACATCAACATGGATTTCTGTCTCAGTGCCCTACTCTTTCCAAGCCAGTGTAGAAAATTCAATTTATTTTTGAATTTCTAAATGAGGGAGAAATCATGTAGATGACATCTTACTCTGGATCCTCTAAAACCCCTATTGCCTTGACTACGAACTGTTGCCATATAAATTGAATGTATTCATGTTAGGCTCAAAAAACGAAAACGCTCATTGAGCGAAAAAAACGTCCACAACGCGTTGGGTTCCTTTAAATCATCCACAACCCGATATTCGTGTTGTGGCACTTGTATAAACAACCACGATCCATTGTGCTTAACTCGAAAAGACCACAAAGCGAAATTCACGTCGTGGCTATCATGATATTTGACCACTACGCGTTGTGATGATTAAGGTGGGCATATCCAAAACAGAGAGAGAGAGAGAGAGAGAGAGAGAGAGATCCGATAAGGAAATATTTATTATTTTTGGCCATAACTTTTTTTAATACATATATTGGTAAAAGGTGTATAGGACTACCTAAGTAGTACTATGACATGTGTAGTGATATGAATTTTCACTCAATAATTTCAGTTGTTTGCAAAATAGGTTTAATTTGAAAAATTATGTCAATTTTCGTATTTCCTAAATTTAAATCTAACTATTTCGCATATGTTCGAAATTATTGAGTGAAAATTTATAACACTACTCTTGTTATAGTTCTACATAGGTAGCCTTATAGTTTGTTTGCAATATGTGTTTTAGAATAAGAAGTTATGGTCAAAAACAGTAAATATTTCTCTATGGGGCCTCTCTCTCTCTCTCTCTCTCTCTCGGATATTCTCACCTTAAGAAAAGCCATAACACATTATGTATTGCTGAAAGGATTGGTAGCAAAGATGGGACAGAAAAAACTCATAGAATTTTATATAAAGTTTTTCACCATGATATTTATCTATGAGGATGAATTGGACACGTCAGAATCATCAGCCCGCACTGAGAACGTATATACCTACAAGTAGTTAAATTAGTCATTGGTAAATTGAAGGCATTTTTTTGTACAAAGGGCGCACCATCGACCTTATTTTATCCTTGTTGTTCTTAACTCTTATACTTTTATGCTCACTAGATGCAATTTTTTTACTTGCATAATGAGTGTGCAATTTATATTTCAAAAATTATACTACGTGCATGGATATTCTAAAATAGGTCTGTCCTAAAAAAAAATAATTTACATTAAAAGTAGTGAAAAATAAAGATTTTACTGAATAATAACAATATTAGAACTGTGGTTGAAAAAAGTTAGTCAGAACAACAGCAACGGCCATAGAAATTGCTTGCTTTATTTCAGTAAGATAAACGCATATGACGTCAGATGCTTGCAAGCTCGGCAGGCGCCAGATCATCTGTGTGCTGCGTTAGGTTTATTCCGTATCGTTACTGTCGTTCTCGTTTAAAACAAAGTTTGAATTCACGGAGGTAACAGTGCCTTTACTATTTAGAACATCAAATAAAGTTGGTTTATTGTTGTCAAATGTGGAGGCTTTCCAGAAAGAAGATTCACATACTCTTCCTGACGTAGATGTGATCTAGAGTATCGCATCGCATTGAGAGCATGTGACGTCACGTTTTCTAACCTCGACGCGTTGAGGTAATTTCTATTACAAATAACGCCGAAAGTAAATACTACTTTTAAAAAAACTTTGTAGGGGTTTATAACACCCACAGATCTATAATTTCCAATTAAAAACTAAATTTTATGGACAGACCTATTCTTTATAAAATGAAATAATACTAAATTCCCAAATATTGATATCAATCATGCATCAGTATGGGATAAAAACTGTTTAACTTACAGGTAAAATCTTGACATTTTTAAAACTAATATATTGAATACCCAACAGCAATCAGTCGAAGTTGATAGTACGATCTTTTTATCAACGCCCGTGTGTAAAAATTCTAATTACTCTCACTTTACTTGCTACTACCAAAACGTTCGCGGGCTGCGCACCAAGACGCAGGATATATTTGTTAGTTCTATGGCTGCTACTGAATATGACCTTGGTGCATTTACTGAATCTTGGTTAAATGATAGTATCAATAGCTCTGAACTGTTTGATTTAATGCGCTTTGAAGTATTTCGTAATGATCGAAATTATACTGCTATGAATAATAACAGAGGTGGTGGCGTCCTTTTAGCAGTAAACGCAGCATTAAAGCCATATCAAATTGATATTTGTTCTATATGTTATACGTTTAATGCTTTGATATTTTTAGACATTTTATGTGTAAAAATACATTTTTTAGGGAATACTTTGTATGTTATAGTCTTATACATCCCTCCACATAAAAGTTGTGACAATTACGATCTTATATTTGATGCCACCCAGGTAGAATATAATATTGGCTGGACCGTGGTTCAATATTGGATCAATATAGATACATTGAAATTGTAACAAAAATATTGAACTAATATTAATATACACTGGTATTAAAATATCTTATGTTGGTAGTATATTGTTTTAACACATTCCAATCCAGATATATGCAGACAATATTGATAAATATCTATTAATATTAATTTTACAACATTGAAAAGTCTATATTCGCGTTTTATTGTTATTACATTTTTTGATAATATTGTACAAAAAATATCGATTGATAAAGATAAATATTGATTCTAAAATATTTGAAAACTCATATTTAACTCATATTTGACAACTATGTGCAGAATTATATTGTTTAGGGAATATTTTCTAATTCCAATAAATATTGATTTTCCAATATTGGAAAGTGTATATGTTATTATATTGTTATTCAACTTTTAGTAATATTGCACAACAAACATCGACTGATAACGACAAATATTAATTTTAAATATCGGGATATTCATATTGTGATTATATTATTAAACTCTTTTTTAAATAATATTATTTAACTGATTTATATCTATATTGGATAGTCATGCTGAGCCTAGGCTGATTGCAATAAGTTGCATAGATGGCTCCCCTTGTAATATGTTTGTACAAGCGTAGAATTTCTGACTTAGGGTCTCCAAGCAATGTGATACAATAATGACAAAGAGAAATTCACTGTGGTGATGCTCACCACAGTGTTAGTGTACTAACAACGGCCCAAGATGCCTTTAGTAATTTTACAGATGATGTAGTTGTACCTACCATACACAGGTTAAATATTTCAGCTGGAGGTTTTACTACAATCACTTCTAGATCTTGTTAGTGAGGTTTTTAAAATAATAATAATGATTAAAAAATTGTACTTTATGAAAATTACAAGAAATAGCTTTACCATCTTTGGGAATTAGGTTAAATTTTCATTAAATATTGGGCCAATATATGATTTCAAATAATAATTTATATTGGAATAAAATATTATATGATACGATTTTTAAATATTTGTTGAATATAGCTTAACCAATATCGAGTCTATATACAAAAATGTGCACATTTTTTATTGGTCCAACGCTGCGTTTTTTACATTGAGCCAACGTTTTTGTAATATTAAACCAATATTGATTCAATATTAGTGTTCTACCTGGGTATTGAGTCACTTTATTGCATATTAGATGCTAATATATTAATTATTCGCAATTTTAATATCCCTGATTATCACTGAATAATTTTGCCCAATTTCTAAATCTAGAGCAAAAAAATATTTAAAACCAAAATGGTAGGGTTTTAGATCTAGTATATAGTAATTATAGTTGCTGCTACGTATCCCGTGCTGATAATACTTTCGTTATTGAAGATGCTCATCATCCTATTATTAGATCAAAATTTGCAAAAACGAATAAAGAAACAATTCCCCTGGGTTCTAGATATGACCTTAATTACAAGAAATGTAACTTCATTTTACTTTATAATGGCATTATGGGTATTGATTGGTCAGTACTTTCTAATTTTTCCAACGTAAACGATATGCTTATTGAATTTTATAATATATTAAACCCATTGTTTTTAAGAGGTAAATTGTTAGGCAAGTACAGAAAATCAAACAGTGAACAGTAATTTTAAATATATCAGATCTGAAGTAAAATCTCTTAAAAAAGCTGCCTATAAAAATTATTTGAAATCTGTTGATGAAGAATTGTGCACTAATCCTAAAAAATTTTGGTCTCACATAAATTCGAAATCTAACTCCACGACTGTACTATCCTGTACCAATTATAATGAAACCAACTGAAATTGTCAACGCTTTCGCTAGTTATTTTTCTGATGTGTTCACAAAAAACAAAAGCAATGCTCCAGGTAGTCAACTTATAGACAATGAAAACAGCAATACTCTGTATTTATCTGAAATTAGTGAGAATGCATTAGTGAGAGTGCTTTTTTAATAAGAGATTGTGCAATGATCTTCTCCAAACTGCTCTACATTATATTTAATTTTATAATAACATTCTGTGAGTTTCCCCAAAAAGAAAGAAGAATATGCCCTGTATATAAGAAAGGCTCTAGAAATGAAATTAGCAACTATTAATTGTAGTTTTTGCAAAAATTTTTGAATTATTATACATTGCCATGTATATTTCCACACAAAAAACTTAATATCCCCACATCAGCATGGATTTATGTCTGGACGCCCTACTACTCAGCATATTTCTGAGACTTGATAGGGGAATCAGGTAGATGATATACTGATTTCTCCAGAGATTTTGACCGTCTCGACCATAAGCTGTTGATATCAAAACTGGATACATTCGGTATTTCTGTTAATTTACTTAATCTTTTTAGATCGTACCTTAATGACAGGTCACAGTTTGTCTAGTATCGTGGTTTCAAATCTGAAAAGTTTTGGCAGTCATCAGGAGTTCCACAAGGTTCGATTCTGGGGCCGTTACTTTCGTTATATTTATCAATGACATAAGACAGCTTTTTAATGTCAACTATTTCCTATGTACGGACGATCTAAAAGTTTACATTGAAATTAAATCTACTTCAGACTGTTCAAAGTTACAGGATAATTTGATCAAATAATTGGTAAATAATTTAACAACATAAAAACTTTAAATACTCTTTACACTACTTTTGTCCGCTGCAAACTGGGATACGCTTCAGTGGTTTGGAGTCCTCTATACGACTTGATTAGAAAAAGTTCAGTGTAGATATCTCAAATCTTTATAGTTTGTTGTTGATGGAATTAATCATCCACGTGGAATACCTCAGGATATGCTATTGGCCAGGTTTGAACTAAGCAGCTTATATCAGAGGCATATTACGCATTCGATTATTTTTCTTCAAAAAAGCATAAACAATGGAGTAAGTTCAGAGTCAATTATGTTATATCGCGCGCCTAGAGCAAATTTAAGATTCAACACGGCATTTTACTTACCTACAGCCCATACTAACTTACTAACTGTTTCACCTTTTTATTAAATGATTCAAAATTACCAGATGTACGAAGAAAAACTTGATATATTTGCTTCCTCTATTCACTTAATTAAAACACTGTTTGTCTGATTTGTGAACTTTATGAAGTGTTGTTGTATTTCCGGGTGCTCCCCGGGTCGATGGTCGACTCCTCCAGGAGTCACGGTTGACTAAACGACGTTTCGGCAGAATCTCATCTGCCATCTTCATCAAGTTTGTAATGGTTCAATTTATTTGTGATTATGGGTTTGTATATTTTTGTCTTTAATAATTTTTGTTTGTATTTTAAATTTTACAATTCTTTATATATATTTGTGTATCTATTTTTTGTCCTTATCCAGTAATTCGGCTTTAGTCCCGTTGGGTATTGTATTTTAAATAAATATATAGATAAATTATTACTTGTTTCTTAACTATTAGAAAAGAATGAAGAATATACTTTTTATAAAAAATGTTGCGACTATCTTTTAAACTGCCTCTTTTGTAAAATTTGAGTTACTGAATTATCTGCTATTCATTATGTGAAGAGCTGTGGATTAAGAAACTGTTGGCATGTAGCTATAATGAATTTGTATTATAGCCAGTCGTGCTAGAATCAGTCACTTTGAAGTTGATCTCCAGACATAGAGGCAGTCGCTCTGTTTTTCTGCGAAGTTGGTAGTATTTTGCATGTGGAAGGTGTTTTCTTCCGAGTCACTTTCTGTATCAATGTTGGACAAAAAATCTACAATTTTTTAGAAGCAAGTCGATGTCGTCTACCACCTATTTAACAGTTCATATTCTTATCTGAAAATTTTCTTAATTTTAACTTTGACCTGGCTTTTTCGTAATTATCTGAACGAATTTATTTGGTTATTAATTTGACTACACTGAATACAAAATATTTGCCAGTCATACATACAAAAGCACTTATAAAAGTCAAAAAGCAATAATAAATTATTATTCCTTGCCATGTAAAATCAAAACAACCATGAACTTTCAAACGCCCACATGTTACAAAGTCGCAAAAATTCCTTAACAACCACCCACTTGTACCACACGGTTCATACCAGGCAGTTTCCACGGGTAAGACGAAGTCCTTCCAGCGCCCGAACAACTGAGCCTCTGCCTCCACGCTGCTGGTCCTGGTATAGTTTCAGGGCGTTGGATTCGCTACCTCCCTTTGTACAATTATACAGGTCTGAACAGAGCTTGTTCAGTCCTGGATACCCATCTACACATGTAAACTGACATCACAGGGCGTCAGTACTGGTGCGTGAAACCCAAGCTCTTGCCGTTTAGCTTCCGCATCACTTGTAATGAAGAAGAAGATAAGTAAGTTATGGTACCAGCAGGCAATGTACATGAGCCGTCAGCTAACAGAAACACTTGTACCGCATTAATGAACAGTTATTGCAGAAAATTAAATTTGGTTTAAAAATTAATGGGACATAAGCGCAAATGATGATATTTGACAATAACACCCGGGGTCATAGCTTGTTAGTGAAAAGCGATAATCTATCCATAAGAAATAGCCACTCAGTAAAACTATTAGGTATAATTGTAGAATTGTACTTAAATTGGTTGGTACATATTGAAGACAAAAAAATATCTGTTAGATACTATGTTCTTGTGTGTGTGTTGAAATACTTAAAACTTATTATCTATTTTCCTCATGTACAGTCATATTAAATTGTCATTCTTTGCTGGGACAACTCCACTCGTTATGAAAAAAACAAAATATCAGAACCATGCTGTTCAAATATTCCACTAATTCATGCAAGGATTTGTTTGTTTGTTTGTTTAGAGTACTAACGCTGCCAGCTTTATACATTTTATCATGGTGTTTGTTTATCAAGTCTAATATTAATCAATTTATCCAGTTTTCCTATCGAAATGTCCAATACAGTTTGAGATGTAGAAATAACATTTTGTTGTCTAAACACAAACTATCTAAGTACTGTTATTCATGGTGTCACGGTCATACCCATTAAAATATACCAACATCTCCCTAATCACTTGAAAAAAATATCTGATTTAAAACTGTTTAAATTAAAACTAAAAGAAATAGATACCATTAAAAACATCGATTTATACCATAAAAGAATTTTTTAATATTACCCTCTTTAACAGTGGTGTTCAAACATATCGTTTCACTGTATTGATTATGTTTTCTCGAAAGTTACAACTATCTTCCTCTTTTAAAACTGATTATTATTTTACAATCAAGAAATTACATATATATCTTTTTTTCCCACGGTATTGACTACTAAGGCCATTAGCCGTTTCCTACCTCCGTCATTTAGGACTATATCTTTTCTGCGCTTTAAATTATTTTCAGAAACAGATTTATTGCTCTTTTCTTTTTTAGCCGCTTTCTGATTGATTCTATTAATTTAAATTTATTCCTCACAATTTATCAAAATGTCTAGATTCCCGTAGAAATTGTATAACTTTTCCCAATGTATTAGAGTTATCACTGAGACACTTGTTTAGTTCACGTGGGATGTTGAGAGTTTGCCTCAATGCATTATATCGTGCACAACTCAACAGAATGTGCCTAACTGTTAAGTGGGACAGGCAGAATTCACATCTTGGTCGTCTGTTACCATTTAGCATGTGTATGGATGTGCTATTCGTATGTCCTATTCTTAGCCTGGTGATCACAACCTGTTCTGGCCTTGTTAACCCTATGGGATACTTCCGTGGAGCAACATTTTATTTGATGTATCTTAACTGAGTGTCTATGTTATTCCACTCTTCTTGCCACGCTCGTTGAGTTTGTTTCTTTAGATAACATTTAAGGTCATTGAGTTAAATGGGTATATCTTCTGCATTTTCTTGTTGTGCAGCTAGTCTTGCGGCACCATCAACCAGTTCGTTGCCCGGAATACCACTATGGTCCGGAATCCACATGAGAGTCACTATGCGATTTAGCGATGTTAGGTATGTTATTCTGGCTAGTATCATTTGGGTTAGAGGATCTTTGTTGAAGGGGTTTGATATTGTCTTTAGTGAACTTAAGGAGTCAGAGCATATTAAAACCTTACTGAAGGAGCTAAATTCCACATACAGTAGTGCCTGCCAGATGGCGTATAGTTCCGCCGAGTAAATACTAGCTTCATTTGGCAGTGTCCACGAGTAACATTCTCTTTGGTGAGCGATAGCGCTACCAGTACCGGTGTTTGTCTTCGAGCCATCTGTGTAGATGATTTCATAGTCAGAATGTATGTTTATTATTCTATTGAATTCTAATATAATTAGTGAGTGAATTGTGTCCTTTTTAAATCGGGTTAATTCTAAAATGATGAGTGGGGGTTTTATTTCCCATGGAGCTATCTCATTAGGGAGTAGTTGGTAAACTCTTGGAAAAGTCACGTTTCTTAAATATAAGAATGCTAGTAGGGGGACGTTCGAAGGTCTTGTAATAGAAGGTCGAGTCTCAAAAACAGATGTATCTTTTTCATACATATGTGCATGGTTACGGTGGTGGGGTCGTGCTCATATTCCTGCTCCATAAACGCTTAATAATTGATATCTCCTATATTTGAGGCGTAATGCATAATGCTGTAAATGGGCTAGTACGAAACGCCCCTAATGCCAATCTGAAGCCACTGCCATGTATTGAGTCTAATACTCTTAATTTGGAGGAGCGAGCAGATCCATAAACTGTGCAGCTGTAATCTATTTTCGCCATAATTAGGGATCTGTAAAATGTAAGCAGAACCTCTCTGTCACAGCCCCAATTAATACTGGAGACAGATCGTAAAGGATTGAGAGCTCTTTTGCATCTTGCTGCCAGATCTTCAATATGTGGTGCCCAGTAAAGTTTTTTGTCATAGATAAGACATAGGAATTTTATTGTTTCTTTACATTCTATCGTTTGGTTGTTTAACGTTAGGCGAGGATCCTAGTGTATTGCTCTCAGACGACAAAAGTGAACACAGTGGGTCTTATTAATGGAGAACCTGAAACCAATGCTACTAGCGTGATCCACCAAACTATCAATTGCATTCTGCAGAGTTATCTGTATTTCCTCTATTTTTGGAGCACAGTAATAAATTATCAAGTCGTCAACATATAGGCTTCTGCCAATGCGTGGGTTAAGATTATCTGTTAGGGAATTCACAGCGATAGTAAACAAAGTAACGCTTAGTATCGATCCTTGTGGGACTCCATTTTCTAAATGACGTTGACTTGACAATGCTAGTCCATTTCTAACTCGAAATCTTCTGTCTCGTAGAAAGCTTTCAATAAACTTTGGCAGTTTCTTCTAATTCCCCAATTATGGAGCGTTAAAAGAATATTGTAGCGCCATGTTGTATCGTAGGCTTTTTCCAAATCGAAGAATATTGCCACCAAATGGTTTCTTTGTGCAAAACAGTTCTGGATTGCATTTTCGAGGTGTGTTAATTGATCTATGACATCGAATACCTGCCTGAGCTATTGATATGAGACTTCTGGTTTCTAAGTACCACATGAGGCGTAGACTTATCATTTTTTCTAAAAGTTTACTTAGACAGCATGTAAGAGATATTGGTAATTAGTGGGAAATTGTATGTCTTTATCAGGTTTTGGTATGGGAATAGTAATAGCTTCTCGCTATACTAATATACCTATTATATTAATTTTATTATATTTTATTATTATATTTTATTATCAGTATTATTTTTTCTTTCTTTGATACATTTTTATTTACTGTTTCTACATAGTTAGATTCTTGTTGACAAGCTGTTCGTCAAATTTGGAAAACTATTCTTTTAATATATTTTACTGTGATATTTTTATGCACATAGTAACATGTCTATTTAAATAAAGAGTAAATTTATTAATTTATTTATTTATTTATTATATTATAAAAGTGTATGTAATGGATATATGCTCATAATTTTTTTTACCAAGTACTTTAACATAAAATTTGAAATGTTACAACATCCTGATAGGAAAACCCTAAGTAGGAGAATAGACTACAAGTACACTGTGCAAATAAATTCACCAACAGCTCTAGTAAGGATGTACTTACAATTTTAATTATCTACATACATACATACATGAGTTTTCTCCAAACATGATGTGAAAAAAATACTCCAGATTTGAAAACTCACAATTCTATAAATTCCATGCTAATGAGCCATCATCCATAATATGCATTTTGTTCACGTTATTTATTTATCATTTAATTTTAACACGATCTTTCTTAACCCCACTAAAATTGGGAATCTCTTAAATACATACTTACACATAGCTCAAAAATGTATTCCAGTAATAATATGTTAGCAGATTATATGAACAGCGAAGAAAGTTTATCGCTTAGAAGTTTGAAACTTGTCTGTGGTTCTTGATTAGGTAGAGCACAAGAAAAAATAAAAGGTCAAGCTGGTCTGACCACCCTCACTTTAGTGTTGGGTCAGATAAAGTGTGTATAATTTCGAACATTTGACCTGTGATTAGGCGGTCAGGACAGTCGGCGCCGTTATAGCTAAGTATCTATTTATTAACCTAATCACAGGGTGCGTTGATATCTGAACGATGCGGCGTGCTTGCTATGGGCGTAACGTAAGGGCGGGTCTAGGGGAACACGCCCATACATCACGACACAAATCACTCGATTACCGACTATATTTCAGTTACACTACGGTCAAGTATCTATTTATATAAACACAAGTGTGTTAATTTTATTCTTGATTGTCTTCGTCGTATCTTACTACATATAACCGATTCCCGAACTATACACCTGCCTTTTACCTCTCAAGTATACAAACTGTCGAGAGCACCTCACTGCTCCAAGTCGGGGTGTAGTTAAGTGGAATCCAACCACGAGGAGGAAGGTCTGTTAATATTAAAAGAGATATTATTTTGTAGGTAATGTGGAAAAAATTCACGTAGTACCAATTATATAAATATAAATATTTTTTATTTTAATACTTACCTAGATATTCTTTCGCTTACTTGTAATATTCTACCATTGAGTTTTGGAAAAAAAGATCCCAGGTTATATGATAGGGAACGTCGGATTGATATCGACAGGTATATACCGGGTGACCTAGAAAGTACCTACCTCCCCCCCCCCCCCCAATTTTTTCTACAGTTTTGAAAATAAAATTCTGAAATTTGGGAAATCAAATATAGGTATCAATGGCCACATTGCGACTATTCTGTGGTAAAGAATCACTTCAGGTATGGCCGGAAATTGCAACAACTTTCTTATTTTAAATATCACTCTGTATATTTAAGTCACTTTTCTCATAAAACTGTAATATCTCTTTCCAACGCTTTTCTCAGATTTAAAATCGATGAAAAATAACCTTGCAAAGGGAATTTATTTGCTATTTCTAGTTAGCTTTGGAATTTAGGAACAAATTTAAAAAATTTCGAAGTAGACGTTGAATTTGAATAAAAGGGACTATTCTGTGGTAAAGAATCACTTCAGGTATGGCCGGAAATTGCAACGACTTTCTTATTTTAAATATCACCCTGTATATTAAGTCACTTTTCTCATAAAACTGTAATATCTCTTTCCAACGCTTTTCTCAGATTTAAAATCGGATGAAAAATAACCTTGCAAAGGGAATTTATTTGCTATTTCTAGTTGGCTTTGGAATTTAGGAACAAATTTAAAAAATTTCGAAGCAGACGTTGAATTTGAATAAAAGGGTATTTCTCAACAAATTAAATGTTAAATTGGCCTATTTTGTTCATTTGCTTGGATTTAGAAATGTTTTTCCATTTTTCCGTTTCATGGAAATTCACTTTGTCCTAACTCCAATTTACCTAATAGTACCCTGTATGTTTTATTATTATTTTTTTCAGATATAGTGGTAAATTTGCTTTAAACTGGTTTTTCCCGATTAAAAATTGAATACAAATTAAAATAAATATTAAGCTTTTTGTAGAAGCATTTCGAATTGTGTCCATATCTTGCAGTAAGCCATGAAAAACAGACGAGCTTAATATTTATTTTAATTTATATTCAATTTTTAATTGGGAAAAAATAGTCTAAAGCAAATTTAGCACTCTATCTGAAAAAAATAATAATAAAACACACACGATACTATTTGAAAAATTGGAGTTATGATAAATTGAATTTCCATGTGATGGAAAAATGAAAAAAAACATTTCTAAATCCAAGCAAATGAACAAAATAGGCCAATTTTACATTTAATTTGTTGAGAAATACCCTTTTGTTCAAATTTAAAGTCTTCTTCGAAGTTTTTAAATTTGGTCCTGATTTCCAAAGTCAACTAGAAATAGCAAATAAATGCCATTTCCAATATACGAATACTCAATGACGTTAGAGAAAAATAAATGAGCTGAATAAAATGGACACAAAACTCTCAAATCTCAAACTGTGATTGCTTTATTTGTTTTAAAAATATTATGGCTGCGTTCTTATATACGTCAAAGTAGTTGAAAGTTTATTTTTTAAAGGTTGTTCAAATTGAAAGCATATTTTTCAAGTTTATGTTTTTAAAAATATTGCGTTGAAATGCGCATTAGTCAAATTACTAACTTACTCAAGCAAAACTTCCACACTGATAAGAAATTACCTAGTTTTTGTCTTTATATCGACGTTCTTTCATCTGAACATGCCATATAAAAGTACACAAACTAATAAGAAATTACACAACTTTTCTGCATTTAAGTTGTGTTTCTCATTCTTTAAACTTAGTACTTCTATATGGCATGTTCAGATGAAAGAACATCGATATAAATATAAAAACTAGGTAATTTCTTATCAGTGTGGCAGTTATTATGCTTGAGTAAATCCTAAATAATGTATATCTCTATCAAGCAATGAAATATAAAGGAAAAAATCAAAAATCAAGTTGCCATTGCATTATGGATGCACCCTTATGCGCCAAACGGATTGACACAGCCTCTTTTTTAAAGGTTGTTCAAATATAACGCTTCTTTTTCAAGTTCATCTTTAATAATGTTATGCTGAAGTGCGAATTACTAAAATTACTATTTCTTCTGCAATTTATTTAGTAAAGCCACTTCTTTATTAGTGTATTATAACTTAAAATAGTTTAGTGGAGATATCAAAAATATAATCTCACTAAGAGTCTTATAAAATGCAGTGTCTATTCAGGTGAACTCTTTTTATTTAAATACAGTTTGTAATCAAGCAACAAGAATAACAGCTACATCCGAAAGTGCTATGGATTATATTTTCACAAATTTATATAATATAACAAAAAACGGATTATTCATAGTGGCTTATCAGATCACTCTGCACAGGTAATTTTATTTCCTATGACAGAAGAAAACAGATATACCAACTATAAAAGTCAATCGTTAATCGTTCTCAAAAAGAAACATTAAAATATTTATGGATTATTTTGTAATTGAAGAGTGACATGATCTTATTATTCTTTATATATATCATTAGTAAATTTCTAATTCTCCCTGTAGTTTGGTAGATATTTGTATATTTGTCATTTCTCTATTATAGTTTTGTTGCTTTCCCCTGACGTGTGTAAAACATTTATATTATCAACACCAATATTTTAAATTAAATAAAATAACTGTAATGGTGATATTGATGAAAAATTTAGTACATTTCATCATATACTACGACATTACTATGATCTTAATTTTAAACTTGTTACTAAAACGAAACATAAATTTTGTATAATCAATAACTGGATTAAAAATACCAGCTGCTAATCTAAAGGACTTTTTATTCAGCAAAAACAAGAATTGATTAATCACTTTAAATTATTATAACATACAAAAAAAATTATAGACGTACAATTAAACAGGCTAAACAAACGTATTATAACAACCAATTGGATTAACAGAACAACTTTGCAGAATTAAAAAAACTATAGGCCTATTATTTACCGCCAATTAGCCGCTAATTAATCGTGAAAGCAACAATTTTACCGTTGTTAATTTTGGAAACATTTTCGGGTGTTCTGCTAACTTCACATGGAAGTCACCAGAACATCTACCAAAAATTTATTTTCATTAAAAGTAAATAGCTCAGAATTTGCCGGTTTTTAACCGTAAACGAATGGTGAAAATGAAATTTAAAAAAAAACAAAATTAAGGCGGTTAAACCAAAAAAATATTTTTTTAGAATCAGGAAAAAGTTTGCAGAATTAAAAAACCCATAGGCCTATTATTTGCCGTTAATTAGCCGCTGATTAATCGTGAAAGTAACAGTTTTATCGTTGTTAATTTTTTAAAAATTTTCAAGTATTCTGCTAACTTCACATTCACTTACTTTACTTACACTTAACTTCACTTCACTTTCTGAATTTGCTGTTTTTTAACAGTAAACGAATGGTGAAAATGATATTTAAAAAAAAATAAAAATTAAGGCGGTAAAACAAAAAAAAATCAATTTTTAAAATCAGCAAAAACTTTCTGAATGAAAAACCCATAGGCCTATTATTTGCCGCTAATTAATCGTGAAAGTAACAATTTTACCGTTGTTAATTTTTAAAAAATTTTCGGATGTTCTGCTAACTTCACATGGAAATTAGCAGAACATCTACCAATTTTTTTTTTTATTAAAAGTAAGTAGCTCCGAATTTGCCGTTTTTTCATCTTAAACCAATGGTGCAAATGAAATTTAAAAAAAATAAAAATTAAGGCGATAAAACAAAAAAAAAAATTTTTAGAATCAGCAAACTAATTCAGAATTGAAAGAAAACTCATAAACACGAGAGAAAAATGATAATCAAAGTCTCTGCAACAGACTCGAGGTGTACATTAAAGAGGAAGGAAGAGGAAAGAAGAACATTAATGAGACATGCGCGAAACATCGTGAAATCAGGAACAAATAATTGAATGAGACAAAACTGAATAACATGAAGAGTAAAGAAATTTTTGAGGCGATACTTGAAAAACGAGAAATAGTCTTAAAAAATTTTAGTACATACTTAGGTGGAAAAAATTAGTTGCTTAATTACTAAAAAATTGGTAGATCATCACGGCAAATTTTAAAACGTCAATTATTACTAGGGTAAAGAAAAACTGACTCCCAAAAGCCATTTTCAAACGAGTTTAATGGCCTTTCTATTGAATTTCAGGGAAAAAAATCAAATAATGTCCAAAAAAATTGCAAAATTATCACGGCACGATTAATTAAAAAACGGGATCGGTAAATTCCTGAAGGAATACTGAGCCCCAAAAGCCATTATCAAACGAGCTTAATGGCTGGCTGTTCTGCTGAGTTTCAGAGAAAACAAATCCAAAAAATGTCAAAATAAATTGTAAAGACATCACGGCAAATTCGATAACGACACGATTAATTATAGAAAGGGGAACAGTAAATTCTTGAATGAAAACTGAGTCCCAAAATCCATTTTCAAATGAGCTTAGTGGCTGTTCTGCCGAGTTTCGGGGAAAAAAATAAAAAATTCTTAATAAAAAATTGCAAAATTCGCAAGACAAATTCGTAAATATCACGATTAATTCCCTTTTTTGGTTTTACCGCCTTAATTTCCATTTTTTAAAATTTAATTTTCACCATTCGTTTACTGTTAAAAAACGGCAAATTCTGAACTATATACTTTTAATAATAAAAAAAAATTGGTAGATGTTCTACTAACTTCCATGTGAAGAAAACTCGAAAGATTTAAAAAAAATTAAGAATTGAAAAGAAAATTGTTACTTTTAGGATTAATTAGCGGTTAATTAACAGCAAATAAGGCCTATGGGTTTCTTAATTTTGTAAAATTTTTGCTGATTCTAAAAAATGTTTTTTTTTTGTTTTATCACCGTAATTTTAATTTTTTTAAAATTTCATTTGCACCATTGGTTTACGGTTAAAAAACGGCAAATTCTGAGCTACTTACTTTTAATTAAAAAAATTTTTGGTAGATGTTCCATGTGAAGTTAGCAGAACATTCGAAAATTTTTAAAAAATTAACAACGGTAAAATTGTTACTTTCACGATTAATTAGCGGCTAATTAGTGGTAAATAATAGGCATATAGTTTTTTAATTCTGCAATGTTGTTCTGCTAAGTTCACACAAATCAATAATCTCTTAGCAAACTCCCAGCATGGTTTTAGGAACAACAAATCGATAATGTTGACCTTAGTAAGCTTCCTTGATATAGTTTATAGGCAACTACATTAAGTACAACAATACAATAAAGTGGTCGCTCTCTTTGTGAACCTCTCTAAAGCATTCGATTGAGTTGACAATGAAGTTCTGTTGCAAATATTTAAGCTTTATGGACTACGTGGTAAGTGTAATGACTTAATAAGGTCTGTACTTTACCAATAGAAAACAGTTTGTTAATTATCATGGTGAAGGTTCCGATGAACTTACAATAGATATTGGGGTTCCGCAAGAAATGTTTTGGTTTTGCTATTTTTATTCTAATTTATTTTATTTATTGTAATGATCTGGATAAATATCTCACTAGATTTCAGTTGAATTTGCAGATGATATGACAATAGTTGTTTTCAATAAAGATCAAAATATTATTAATCATCAACTGAACATTAATTTGTCAACATTACTTATACAATTATCTCAGTAGTATCCGCTTGCAAATTAATCAGGAAAAAAAAATTTTACGATTCCACTCACTTGCTGCAAATTACGCGAGTAGTCCTCTAATTAGGTTGAATGGAAAAACCACTGAACAAGTAAAAAGTCTCAAACTACTGGGAATACGCTGTCATGGAAAGAACATGTAAACTATGTATGTATAAAACGTGCTAGTACTTGTTTCACATTAAAAAGACTTCGGACCATAACCAATAAAAATATTACAAAGACTTTCTATTGTTCAAATTTCGAATCTGTCTCGTATGGAGAGTCGATAGCATCCAACAGCAAATCCATAATTCAAAAAAGAGGCATACATTGCATATTTGGTTTCTATAACCTTTCCTGTATATTTATTGAAGCAGTATCCAAGAGTGTTTATAAGATATAGTCAGTCAGTGAGAATTTTAACGATCATTTTCAAAAGATGTTTTATGAGTTTTTATAACCGTCTATGTGTATTTGAAATTGTTTCCAATTGTGTATAAAATATGCAAAGAAAGTGACAGCTTCAATGAGCATTTCCAAAGTACATTTTGTGAGTTTCTATAACCTGTGTATTTGAAGCAGTATGCGTGTCAACGGTCATTCTCTAAAGATATTTTATGAGCTTATATAACTGTCTATAAGTATATTTGAAACAGTTTCCAAGAGTAATTATAAGATATGATAAGACTGTGAGAAGACAGCAATGATCATTTCCAAAGTAAACATTGTGATATTTTATAACTCATTAGATAATTTTGAATAATCATCAAACAAGAATGCAAAATAAATTCATTGACGGCAATAAGCCAGCAGCGCTGGTTCAAGTTTTAATTTCAAGGCATCTGGGAAACGATATATGCAGGTAACATAAACATGATACCGCTCTACTGAAAACTGTAGCATGTAGCTACGTAGTTTTAGTAGTAGATTTATTTGAATTTTGTTTTTAATGTAAGTTTTCCGTACCAACCCTGTTTATATGTTTTCATGATGTTTGAAATACATTTTTGTAGATTTCGTTGTCTCTGCGTATTTTCAATATAAATTCTATTCCTGAAGTCTATCAGTACTCATACCATTATATGATAAATAAGACATTATTAAGGGCATTCTAAGGAATTGAAAGAACAAGTATTTTACAAAAATTTACAATCAAGAGTTTACAAGTATTTTCGTGTAAAATTTTTGAAAATTTCATAGGGAGATTCCGTAATGTCTCTAAAGGTATTGGTATAAGGTATAAATTGTTTAAGGCATCAGGGAAATGACATATGTAGACATGAGTCCCCTCTACTAGAAAAATTCCTTACCGGGTGCTATTATTAGCACCCGTAAGTTTTTATGAGAAATACAACATTTTTATAAGATTTGATTTATTTAAAATTTACTTTTAATGTAAATTTCCTGTTCGAAATCTGTCTGTATTTATAAGTTTTTGTGGTATTTAAAGTATGTTTTTTGTAGAGAGTGATGTGTATGCGTTATCAAAATAAATCCCTTGCTTAGGTCTATTAGTACTCGTAAATCACGTAACTGCAAAATCTCTCAAACACAATTTTTACTTATAGTACTGTTAAAACTTACAAATACTGTTAAGAAACATCATGGAATCTCTCTTTGGAATTTTCAAAAATTTTATACGAAAATACTTGTAAATGCTCGTGAACCCTTGACTGTAAATTCTTAGAAAATACTTGCTCTTTTCAAATCCCCAGAACGCTTGTAAAAACTGTTAATACAGAATTTAACCAAATCTCATACAAACTTCATTCATATATTTATGTGAAAACTTTTAATCACATAACTACAAAATCTTTTAAACACAATTTTTACTTATAGTAGTTTTAAAACTTACAAATAATGTTAAGAAACATCATGGAATCTCTCTTTGTATCTTTTTACAATTGTATACAAAAAATACTTGTAAAAGCTCGTAAACTCTTTACTGTAAATTATTTGTAAAATATTTGCTCTTTTCAATACCTTAGAATGCTCGTAAAGAGTGATTATAAACCCTCTACAAATTTCATACAAACTTCATTCCTAAATATATGTGAAAGCTTTTAGTCGCATAACTACAAAATCTCGCAAAAAAAACAATGTTTACTTATAGTACTTTTAAAACTTACAAATGCTGTTAAGAAACATCATGGAACCTCTCTTTGAAGGTTTTGAACCTTTTATACAGAAATACTTGTAAAAGAACGTAAAGTCTTGACCTAAAATTCTTGTAAAATATTGCTCTTGTCAATTCTTTAGACTGCTCGTAAAAACTGTGATTATAAAAACCTCTCTAAATCTGATACAGGCTTCATTCATGAACTCATGTGAAAGCTTTTAATTACATTACTGCAAAATCTCTTAAAAACAATGTTTACTTATATTTGTTTCAAAACTTAAATATTGTTAAGAAACATCATAGAATCTCAACATTTTACATGAAAATACTTGTAAATACTAGTTATTTTTGACTGTATATTTTTGTAAAATATCCTCCAATATCTTCAATACTCATGAAGTCTCGTGAGCAATTTCTCTTGAAGTCGTCTATAGACTTTGCTCAGTAACCCCTACAAATGCATACAAAACATTGTCAGTAATTCGTATTAAAGGTTCGTTACTTGTGCGCCTGTTGAGAACTTATATAATTACTTTTAAAACACATCAAGAAATGAACACTTCATATCTTTTAAAAACCCTGCTTATGATTCCTTTTAGATGCCTACAAAGTTTTTAAAGCAATTTCTCGTGAAATCTTTGATACACATATTTACTTTCAATACTTATAAAAACTAGTGGAAGAAAATGAGTGGAATCATAATAAATACTCATAAATCACTCTCGCTCTTAAAAACTTTCAAAAATCTTGTAAAGCCTACACCTTCGGCTCATAGAAACATGAAAATCTGATACATGATTACAAACACTAATAATAAAAACTTTATGGGTTCTGATTATTGATGACACATTTTTGGCAGGGATATTAAATGATACTCATTGTAAACTAAATACCAAATTCGATAAGTTAAATTAAATGTTGTTTAAAATTTCCTTATTAATAAGTAGTTGCCACTAATTTATAAAATTAAATATTATATTTTAAGGTATGCCCACTTTGTATATTCATATTATTTTGTACTATATTTAGTTCATTTGATAAAAACTTTTATTTACTTTTTTATTAGTGATATATTTTTTGTTTTTCTTTCTTACAGGTTTTTAATTTAATAAATTATGGGTAAATATTTTGCTCACGTTAATATTCGGTCTCTTTGATACAATTTTGATAGTTTCAAAGACTTTCTAGATGACATAAATATATAAATGATCAATTGATAGCATTTGAAGCATATATACTCATACGGAAAAAAAAACAGGGTAAGTAGAGCAGTCGAATATTATATCATTATATGTAAGGAAATTTTTACAAATATGGGAAATAATTGATATTAAATGTTTGTGGGTTAGTTTCAAAATTAAATCTGAGTCGTATGCCGTCGGGGTGTTATATAAACCACCTAATAATTTGGAAATGTCTTTACAGCAGTTGGATAACATGTTATCAATTGTTATTCCACAATATAAACATATTTTACTACCAGGAGATCTAAATGTTAATATGCTCAATACTATAACTAATAATGTATTAAAATTGAATGACTTATTGTGTAGTTATCAATTGAAGCAACATTGCTCAAATAGCACAGTATGGAGTAAAAAGTTTTCACAGCTAAATTTGGGCTGCGAAAACGTTGGGATGCCCACCGATTAGCTGTAATTTGGTTCTATTACCTCAGGGCTCTGGATTCCAAATATTTTTTCTGCTATAACATTACTGAAGTGAAGTACTATTTGGATTATTAAACCAGCTAAAAAATGCCTCCCACAGCGATTCCGGCACCTCCTTAAAAACTATAACAAATAGTTGCGATTTTTGGTTGCAGTATTTATTTTTATATATAAAAAATGCTGTTTGGAAGCCACAGTTATGTTCGTCATATTTGTAGCTTTGAAATGGTTTTTGCAGCTGCAGACAATAGCAAATAAATAGGTTACAACCAGTTTGTTGTCAAATAGTAGCTATGATGGTAAATAATTGCTAGTTTATTAATTTAATTTAAGTAGGTATTCTTTTAGCAATATAATCTGCAATAAGTTCTTTTTGGCATTAATTATGGCAATTTTTTCGTTATTTTAGTAGGTAAGCATTAGACATGAGGACAGAATCGTAGTGAAACATGTTAGCCATGAAATATGCGGTGATTGAATATATTAATTACATAATACCTATACCTACAGCTGTTATTTCTTTGTTATGATGGAATTAAAACATTAATATCTATTACAATGGTACCTATATGCTCATACTAACTTATATCAAATAAGATACCGTTGCAGTGATTTGGAAATTTACTGGTAATTAAAACTATAAGATATCAAGAAAAAAATTTGTTAATTCAAAGTTTTATTTTGCTTGTTTGGTTGCTATTTGCTCATAAAAGTCACAAAGTAACAAATGAGTTTCTATTTTTTAAATGGTTGGTTAAAATCTAGTAATTATTTATGCTTAGAAAACTAAACTTTTACCAAAACAAGCCATTCAGATTTAATTTCTACTTTTCCATTCTTAGTGTCAATATATAGACGGGAATATTATTTGGCTTCTAAAATACAACCTCCATTTCCTTTAGTTATCTTTAAGATATCTAGTAGTTTTTAAAGGGTACATATGCCAATTTGGCTGATTTTCCCTTATTCGCTATTTTTACACGCTTTTTATTACTTGTATGTTTGTAAGTATAAACTTTTTCAATGTTTGAACCTGATTCTCACCCACTTCAAAACGTCAGATTAAACTGAAACTTTGCACACTTATCAAGGATCGATGAAAATACAATAATTTGACAACTTTGTTCTAATGTCCTCACCAGGATAATCAGGATAAAATAATTTTTTTTAAAAATGATTAATATATTGTCGATATTTTGGCGGAGGAACCGTTGTCATTAATATATATATTTTATTATTGGTGAGAAACGTGCCGAGGGATAAATGGCAAGAGGGTGACTAATAAAAATTATAGTTTAAAAAAACTAAAAAAACATGATAATAGCAAACCGAACTAAAAAGTAAAAAATAATGTTTAAATATTAAGATTCATTTTATTGTAAAAAGCGTGGGGTTTATAACAATTGATATCAAACACCCCACGCTTTTTGCAATAAAATGAATCTTAGTATTTAAACATTATTTTTTACTTTTTAATTTGATTTGCTATTGAAGCGTGTTTTTTAGTTTTTTTAAACTATAATTCTTATAATTATTTGTGACTAATCAGAAGGCTTGACGGTTCACTTACGAGTGTATGTATGTTTTATTTTTTTTATTTACATCAATTTGCTTAATAATGCAAATGAAAACGGTTTATTTAATGTATGCGTGGTATTTATATATAGTGAATTAAAAGTATTTCTTGAGTAAAATATGATACATATGAAATAAAAATTGCTTTTTTAGCATGTATATTTTATTTTAAAATGGGTCTTTTTTAAGGGACGTTAATGTTATATGCGTATTTCATTCATCTATACAGCAAAACCATCAGCTAAAATATCGCCAACATGATCAGTTGTAATTTAGAAATGTGTTAGCCTTGACCATAATTCACTGAAATATAACTATCTACTGCGGTTGATGTTGATCTTATAGTGAGCATGTAAAGGTTGGAATAAATTCTTTAAAATCGCTAAAAGGCCAGTAACAAATCGCGTCGATTTTTAAATGCATTTCTCAATTTTTTCTATGTACTTACAATTTTTTTTACAAACATTTTTTAAAAGTTATGACGCCATCGGCAATTTTTCTGAAAGGCAACCCCCATTTTTTAAAATATCATTTGAAAGAGCACATTTTCTGCATACATTATGTTAAATTCTATGGCATATTGTGTATGACGAAATTATCGAGAAAAAAATTTATTTATAACAATGTATATAATAAAAGAATAATACAAGAACTAATAACTAAAGCAAAAAATAATTAAACGAAATGTTCAAGTTGCGTGCCATTTATTTCTTGATAATGTTCAAGCAGAAACTGAAATCTCGCAAAACGTTAGTAATTGTTTCGGGTCCAATTCTTCTTATTTCGGAACTGTCTATCTTTTAAGTTCTCAAAATTGTTCGATCTATTGAAATAAATTTTGGATTTAAGGTAATCCCATAAAAAATAATCCAATGGGATTAGGTCCGCAGATTTAGCTGGTTATTCTACTAATTCGCGTCTACTAATCCATATGTGTGGAAAAATTTCGTTTAAATAATTGCGCAATATTACCGAATAATGAGGCGGTGCACCATTTCTTTGAAACTTTATGGAGTTTTCCGGTGCATTAGGGTTTTCGCTATTTGGATACATTGCGGCAAGTCCTGGAATTATGTTTTGTTGGAGCAGCTCCAAATATTTTTTGCCATTTAATGAACCTTCCCACACGTTAAGTTCTGTGAAAACTAGGTATGCGACTCCATCATCCTGTGTGTATTTTCATGTGACCAATATCTACAACTTTGCTTATTTTCAGTGCCATTTAAACACCTTACTTGATCACAATCTCGGAACTTCTTTTCTATTTTGCTAACAGTTGATTGTGTAGTAGGTCGTTTACCATTACATAATTCATAAACCAGAGTTGTGTTCAAAATTTCAATTTGTGTAAGTGGTAAAAAAGTTTCTCTACTAGCGTTCGATTATAAGTAATGCACGTATGTGTTATTAATGTCAAATGATTTTTTTTCTCGATAATCTCATCTAATGTGCTATTTCAAATGACAGTTTTTAATATTGGGGTTGCCTTTTAAAAAAATTGCCGATGACATCATAACTTTACAAACAATTGTCTGAGCCAGTTTTTGTCACTTGCTTTGTAACTATCTTACGGAATTTATTCCGATGTTTACGTGCTCACTGTATATTAAGTTGTGCTTTCTACGTGTTCCTTTAATACTAATGAATTTTCCAATGTTTCTTTATTTTTTTTTTTTAATGATTGATCACTGAACTTTGTCAACATTATCATTTGTACTATTTTAAGCGCCTTGCCAATGACATTATTAAATCGGACAATACTAATAATTGAACATCTATACTGATACAAAATTAGGTAGTGAATCTGATAGAGTCTTTAGGGAACTATTATTCTCAATGGTACGTCCTCATTATTGCAGTGCTCCTGTCTTTGTCGCGTGTCTACACAAAATATAATTTAAACACAATATTAATAAGTATAGAGGGGCATTTAAAATAAGAGAATATATATATATTCAAATACAAAAAAATACCACCTTAACTCAAACAATTAAGATATAAAATAGTTTTAATTTGGCGAGCGTAAGGCGTGAACAGGTAGCAATCAGATACTGATTAGAGTTAACTAACGGACTACTGGTTAATTGGGGGTTCAGTGGAGGGCGTAACTACATCAACAATCACTCTGGTAGTATTTAATCTGGTGCACGTAAATTCAAAATGGGTCTATCTCTACACTCACTTAAATGAGTTTGTGTATCTTTAGCCATATGTCGCCGAAGGCTAAGCTTATAGACCTCTATATTTCACTATGAACAACATCGTAAGGTAAAAAATCATTGTGTATAAAAAAATTTCCTTTGAGCTTTATATTTAATACAAATCCTCTGCAATTTTACCCCGAATAAATCCACTAGTTATACAATAATAACAATCGCTGGTAAAAAATACATTCATGTTTTATTCTGCGAGTTCATTCGGTAAATAATATGAAGAATTACTTCTGAATAGATACTTCCCACAAATTAATTAATATAACTCATAATATATATATATGAAAAATACTAGGGTCTCGGGTTGAACCGCGTCTGAGATTGTTAATGTCTCGACGTTTCGGCTCCCGTTTTGGAGCCATTTTCAAGAGAAGAAGTGGGTCAAGTAAAAATTGTCAAAGAAAATAATGCTAGGAGTTCGTGGAATTGGTTCGATTCCGGGGGCTCAATCTGCTTACTCCCCAGATCTCACCACGAACTCGAGTTCGCTCTAAGGAGTAGGCAGATTGAGGCCTTAGAGAAGGGTCGATATATATATATATATATATAAAATGTCATAATCATATAATTCTTAATTTGAATTAATTCATTTACTCTTGCTCATGGTTCGAAATCAAGTTGCTCTATTTTATTTAAAAAAATTAATATTTAATCGATAAAGGAAAACTACTTATCAGACTTTAATAAATCTTATATCTGGAAAATTCACACACTAATACAATTTTGGTTTTCAATTTAATAGGATACCATTAAAATGGAAAAGCAATATTGAACAGAAGTGTCAATTTGACAAAAAATATATTTTAAGGGAAAAGAACACAAACAATTACCTTTTAATAATTGGAATAAATAAAGAAACAACAATTTAAACTAACAGTCAGTTTTTGAGATAATTACTCATTACACGTAAATAAAAATTATAATAAATTATCGGATGAAGTCCCATCCATCCATCTTCAATTTGAATACATTTCTCAATTCTTTTACGATTATAATTAGCAACTCTTCTCGCACATTAAGAGGAAGATTGTCAGTTGCATTCCATTATTCCGTATTAAGAAAGTTAACTAAACGCTCAGCATTTATTATTAAATAAAAACGGACCAATTATTGGGTCTCCTAAAATTCCACACCATACGTTAATGTTCTCTGAATACTGATCTTTACAATTAACCCAATGAGGATTTTCTGCGGTCCAGTATCTACAGCTTTGAGAAGACACCACCCCATTAATGGTAAATTTAGCTTCATCAGTAAACAAAATTTTACTAATAAATTTCCGATCGTCTAAAAAACTGCTCTGGACCCAATAGCAATAATTTTTTTTTTTTCATCGCCTTCTTTCAAAGTATTTAGAAATTGTGTTTTATAAGGCTTAATATTGTGGCGTCTGAAATATTTTCTAATTTTCTCCTTGCCATTGTTCAATTGAGATGCTAAATCTCGTATACTCAATATTGGATTCGTTTGATTTGCAGCTAAGATTACGTTACCTTCAGTATAAGGATATATTCGGCGAGGTCGGCCATTCTCAGATCTCTTAGTAACACCGTCAGTTTCATTGGAAAGAGCATTGACTTGGATGTATAAGAAGCGGATCCAACGCACAGTTCAGAAATGAGAAATGATCAGATAAGATAAACAACAGTAATAAGTTTTGAATTATAGTAGTGACATTATAGTAGATAAAAGTTATAATTAGTGTATTATTATAAGGATTAACTATTGAAATTTGGTGATAAATAAATCAGTGGTTAGTGACAGTTCATGTTGCAATTATTGGGACCTACGCTTGGAAGTGTTTATTACGGGGTGTAAACACGTAACATTAATATAAATATAAATTATCCCCAAGAAGTGATTCAGATCACTATAAACTGTAGGGCCTCGTCTCCTTTACTCATACAAATCTAGATCTCCTATCTACTTAAGAATGTCATTCAGTTGACGTGAAAAATACATTCACAAACAAGATATTTACAAACATTTTTTGATTGCACATATATCGTTAATTAAATATTTTTCAAGATCTGTATTAGCTCCAACTCTAGTACAAGGTATAAAAATGTCGACTGAAAATTGATGCTCTATGAAAAAGATTTCTCTAGCATATTTGCAGTGAAGTTATTGAATGTCAAATAACTAAAAAATTGTATATTATTAGGTGGTTTTGGGGTAGTTGGGCCCTTCAGATTAGGTATTTGGTATCTTTAGTCAGCTAAAAGGTACCCTTTGGCACCCGATTTATCTGACATTAACTTTATTGTACTAACATCTAAATCAGTGCCAATTCCAAAAACCAATATTTTCCAATTTGACTAATGACTAATATCGACTCGTAAAGGGCGTTTTCGGTTAAATTCCATGGCAATTTGTCAGATTGACACTTAATATAATAGTTTTTGTTTACATAACCAAAACTGTAACCGTGTGTGGACATTGCGAAAAAATATTGGAAAAAAATTAAAAATGCGAATTTATTAGTGAAATTGGGAATTGGGACTTAAAATTAGTAGTCCACGCAAATTAGACATTTTAGAAGAAATAATTTATAAAGAAATAATATTTAAGATGTGTACTGTCGATAGGTTTAGAAATAGATATTCGAAAAGTTCCCACCCCATTCGGGAACGGAAAGTCTTTTTTTACAAAAAACCACCCCTAGTAGGGACTTAACGCTTTTCGCTTTTATCTTCTAAACCTCTCGTTGGAAGAGAAAAAGTATAGGAAATAAAAAATTTCTTATTAAATTCTGTATTAAAAAATCGGCAGCTACTGGAAGCGGCTGGAACCTCCCCACTCGGTGGATCTTTTAAGCCGAAAAGAGCATTAAATTGTGTAACAAAACGGCACTAAACGCAATCCGATCATCCAAAACCTTTTCAGATCTTCTGGGGCACTAAAAAACCCTCAACTTAATGAATTTACAATCATCTATGTGAGTTATTACCTACATTATCGCTCGTTGAATAATATACTATTAGGATATTAACAACTTTAACATCACTTGAACGACTAAGAAAGTCTAGTTATCCTAAATACTACAGATTTGTAAAGCAACAAACTGAAAATTGGTAAAGTGATAATCTATAATAAATTCACCAACGAAGGTATAGAAAGCATATGATATTGATATTGTTACATCTACCTTTAAAGTTTGTGACAATCCACTAAAAGTTACAAATGTGCCGAAATCTTATTAACATGACATGACACCAACGTTATCGGATGACAAACGATGACAATGACAATCATCAAAATTTGCTCATTGCAATCCGATCGCTCGCGGCTGTCTTTGTTAAATCAAACATTAGCATTTCAGTAATTTTACTACATTTTAGAGGAATATTTGTAGTTTAATTATTCGATTTGTCTGTATATATATTTAAAAACGGCACTAAACGTAATCCGCTCCACTTCTAGAGCAGAGAAGAAACCCTCACACGTGAATTGACGCGTGATGTGACTAGTTTCACGATGTAACGGCTACGCGCATCGATCATGTCATGCGAAATGCGATCTATGCCATATTAGTTTTTAATTTTTTTCACGGAAACCAAATCGAAAGGGTGGAAGTATGGTATATCGTTGAAATCAGAATTTTAACTGCTTTTCAATGGTTCTATTGCAAATTGAAAGTAAATATAAAATAAACAACTTGTTGCGTCAAAATGGCACTAAACGTAATCCGATCTCAACCAAAACCTTTTCAGATCTTCTGGGACACTAAAGAAACGCACACGCAAAGTTTCATTCAAATCCGTTCAGTAGTTTTGGCGCTATCGTGCTAACACACATACACACATACATACACACATACACACACACAGACATTTTTCAAAAACCACTTTTTTGGGTTCCTAGGACCTCAAAACGTAAAGATTTGATGTTATCTCAATTTTCGTTTTTGAACCAATTTTAGTAACCTCTCACAATTTTATTGTAGAGAGGTTAAAATGTCCTATTGACCTTGTAGCTTATCCTCACCTATTTAGCAGTAACAAAGTCCAAATTAAGGGGTAGTTTGGAGCGCACAGGTAAAAATCGATCTTACACGAAGTTTCACAGCGAATATTTCAAAGCCCGTTACTTTAACGAGAAAAATGCCCAAGAATGAATTTATAGAGCGAAATTTTCTCTATAAGCGACTTGTGACGCAAGTGGTTCTTATTTATTTTCCCTTTTTTTCCACAAAAATGCGTTTTTTAATTTGGGCTCATTTCCACACCAACCTTGAGGTGGAGCTCTCGGTGCGTTTTTTAAAAGTGGTTTCCCATGTAGACCTATTCCACTAAAATTCTATCCAATTTTACTCATTTTTTACATTCTTGCCCATGGCAATTACAGCATATTGATGAGCAGAGCAATCCAATTTTAACACAGCTGCATCGTTTTTCGCAACCCTTTTTGCAGGTGCAGGATACTAGCTGAAGGGTGGAAATAGGCTGGAATTTGCAGCTGTGTTAAGGTTGGATTGCTCTGCACAACAATGTGCTCTAATTGCCACAGGTAAGGATGTTTAAATTCCAGATTTGAAGAACAATTCGTCGATGACTCTCTAATGAGTAAAATTGGGCAGAATTGTAGTAGAATAGGCCTACGGGGGAAACCACTTTTAAAAGAACCCACCGAGATCTCCACCTTAAGGTTGGTGTGGAAACGAGGTCAAATTAAAATAAAAAACGCATATTTGTAGAAAAAAGGAAAAATAAATAAAAATCACTTGCGTTAGAACCCGCTAGTCATGCATCTTATAGAGAAAATTCCGCTCTATAAATTCATTCTTGGACATTTTTCTCGCTAAAGTAACCGGTTCTGAGATATTCGCTGTGAAACTTAGACTAAGATCGATTTTTCCTGTACGCTCCAAACTACCACTTAGTTTGGACGCTGTTACTGCGAAACAGGTGGGCATAAGCTACGAGGTCAATAGGACCTTTCTATACAAAGTTTAACGACAATTTTTTTTATTTCCTATACTTTTCTCTTCCAACAAACTGTTTACAAAATAAAAGTGAAAAACCAGCGTTAAGTCCCCGTTGGAGGTGGTTTTGTGCAAAAAAGGGGCTTTCCGTTCCTAAATGGGGTGGGAACTTTTCGGATATCTATTTCTAACCCTATCGAGAGTACACATCTCAAATATTATTTCTCTATAAATTATTTCCTCTATTCAGTGTTTTTTAATCTAATTTGCGTGTACTATAGATTCTAAACAACTTTTTCTAATAAAATTTTTCGATAACTTCAACACGAAGTAAAATATGGGAAATGTGCCCCATTTGGGGGGGCTACCGTTGTCTCAGTTTGTTAATTACATTTAAGTTGGTTACTTCGAAATGTACGTTTTATATAGGACTACAATTTTACTAACTTAAATCCGGATTTCAAAAAATTACGAAAATATCCGGGTGTCTTCATTTTAAATGAGACGTATAATGTGAAATTTAATTAAGTTAAAATTTAAATAAAATATTTAGTATATTGATAATCTCAGTGTATTATAAAATGTTATGTAATTACTATATACTATTTCAATTTGCATAAACTTAATTTAAAAAATAAAACGTGTACCTGCCTATGTTCCATTTGTGTTTCATTTTAGAATTGCTAACCAAGATTTTAAAAAGCACATATGTGAAAAGTGTAATAGTATTAAAATACCCACTTTAAATCAAAAGATTTTAGTGACGCACCACCCACTCCCCCAGTCTGATGTTTGATACATATCTAAATTACATAGTAATTGTCAAGCGGTGGTTAAAAGGGCTTGAAATTGTCCCTTGGTGATATTTACATTGATGCACGCACCCTATGTCTCGGTATTGCTTAATTAACCATGAGATGATTTCTCCCACACCGCAACTCTGGGGACGTAACATTAGATATGGTTATTAGGAAAAATATTAATACTAAATCGATATGGAAATGCATGCAAATTGAACATATTACGAATAAAATCTACATATGAAACGTATTCATTGTAGCGGGATTAACTAGATTCAAATATTCAGTTTTTATTTAATACAAATACTGTTTATGCAGATCCTTATCGATAGCAATCGAAATAATATATAAAGAAAGGATTAGTATGCCAGTTACCCTAAATAAAACAAAACATTTATATAGATTTATAATATTTAATGAGAGCGGTTAACGTATGTTTGCAAATTGGACAATATCCTGGGAAGTAGATTCCAACGTCTCTTACTACTGGGAAATAATTTTTAATACAAGCAACTGTTGCGAAAATGTTGCAAATTACAGCAGGGTATAAAATAGAAAATCGTCGATAGTAATAGAATTGTTAATTTGGATTTGACAATAAATATAACCTAACTTATAATTCACAGTATTTTAGAAGCACTCTTAAGTTTAGGTGGTATTTTGTTTCGTAATGTAAAAATGCTGCCACCAATTCTCCAGAAAAAGAGTTTTTAATAAGTGTTCCAATAAATTATGAACTTAAAATGAATTATTCAAATACGCCAGACAAAAAGTACCAACAACAAAGACAAACTATTTTTATTGTGAAGACCACTTGAATGTAAGTAGAACATTCATCTCTATTATAGTTATAATGATTTTTTATGGTAGTTTAAAGATATGGAAGGGCATCAAAAACATAAGCTGATGGGTGATCGCATTCAGTTACAACCTCAAGCACTGTCCCAGATAGCACAAACACCCACTCAAAACGGATCTGTACTACTGTAATTTTGTCGAAAATTTTTAAGTAATAACGTTTTTATAGACATTATTAAAAATGTATTCATTTTCATAAATTGATTCTAAAAGTTAAGTTATCGATGAGAAAAAAATTGAAATAAAATAAAATTCTAGTAACATGGTATTATTATTCTTATGCCTTATGTTTTAACAAATCAAAAACGAAATAGAAACTTATAACGAAACTGAAACAAAGAAAATAGAGAATTCCATTACAAAAACTGCAAGATTATCGTCACTTTTACCAATTCACCTTTTATTTCGATACACTTGTCAATCCTTTTATGGACATTCATAGTAACCTTTCGTATTTGTTCTGCAGTAATTTCTGCGCAGGCTTGCATTATTCTAGCCTGAAGTACTTGTACACGTTGTGGCCTTGATCTGTAAACTTTTTGTTTCATTAAACCCCAAAGGAAAAAATTGATTGGCGTCAAGTCTGGAGATCCCGGCGGCCACTGAATCAAAGAACTGTTTCGCTCTATCCAACGATTTTCAAAATGTTCATTTAGCCATCTTCTTACCAAAACAGCGTTACGAACAGAACCTCCATCAAAGTGAAACTTTAAATTAAGGAGATTCTGTAGTGATAAATCATTTAATGCGTTCCAAAACTCGTTCCCAAGAAAATTTAAAAACAGATACGCATTCACGTTACCCTTAAAGAGGAAAGGACCAATTATATTGTCATTTAGTACTCAGCACCAAACGTTAATTTTTTGCGAATACTGTATCTTTGCATTTATGACGAATTCCGGATTCTCAGCTGATCAGTACGAGCAATTTTTACTGGAAAGCACCCTATTTGTGGTAAATGTCGCTTCATTGCTAAATATAATTTCATTCAAACAATTAGGACCATTTAGATATTCCCCCTGTAGCAATAGAACTATTTCTCAAAATATCACGATGGCCAATAGGCCTGGTTCTAAGCAATTTTTTTGAAACACAACCTGTCTCATTGAAAACTTTATTAATGTATTGTATGTACACTACTTCAACTTACTCGTCAATTTGGGTGTCTATTATTGAATTCATTCGCAGCTTCTCTTGTACGCACATTATCGCGGACAAGACATACAATTTCTATTTTCTTTCTCTATTTTTTACAGTTAGGCTTTCCATGACTATTAACACTAGATACTATAACAACTTCCAACACCTTAACTTGTAATTTTTGACAATTAACTATTTCAATTTTTTTCTCGTGGATAAACCTAACTTTTAGGAATAAATTTATGAAAATGATGTTTTGTGCATTTTTAAGAATGTCTACAAAAACGTTATTATTTAAACATTTTCGGCAAAATTTAGTACACGCCCGTTTTGAGAGGCGGTGAATCTGTGAACGATTCATCTTTTGGAGTCTGAAGGACTTTTAATATATTTCAAAAGTGAATGTTAACGTTCACAAAATTAGGGTTCAAGATGACTGTTTCAGACGGAGAATAATATGAAAATTTATACTTACTGTTCGTTTTTGCTTAACTGCTGCTCTAATGGTATCTATTGGACGTCGTAACACTATAAACCTAACACTGGATGTACCACACTTTCTTAAAATTATACCTGAAAGGGAATTTTGTTAGAAAGCACAATTAAAAGGCAATATAAAGTTCAAAAATATATATTGATTCTTCAAAAATTTATGGTTTTACAACAACTTTTAAGAAATATGTTTAACAAACACTAGTCTGGCCCGTGTGCAACACTTGGTGAGGAACGGAACGATTCATAATGTACCAACTACCATCCAAAATGCAGTTTTGTGAGCTAACGATTACACAAAAAGATTCAAGAAAAGTTCAATGTTTCTGAAATTTGGTGGGCTTTTGCTTGCCTGTCTTATTCACGTATTTGTATTTCAATATCAATTTTGGTCGCTCCTCAGAGCTTAAAAATGCTTGAAGCGCTACTACGTGTGCATCGAGAGGTGAAAGCGTGCGGACGTGTGCCGAGCCATCAGAGAGCACAGCGAAGTGGAAGCCCAACAGACAGTGACAGTGTGCATCGAGAGGTGACCGAGTGCAGACGTACCGAGCCAAGAAAGTGCACAGTGAAGTGGCAGCCCCACAGTTAGTGTCGTCGTCGACAGTTCTAAGAAGAGGAAGTACACACGTCTTTTTCAAGACGGTGTACTATAAAAGATAAATAAAGTCTCCCTCCCTTGGAGACACCATTTTTACTGTTATTAATCATAACTTTTTCCCATAATATTATAGGTATTCCCTTGCAGGACACCCACAGCGACGTTACCGTGGAGGACGGTAGCATGGACTACAGCGAAGACAAAACGTCCCAGAGCGGTAGCTCCCGAGGGGGTACCCCAACCCCAAGGGATGACAAAGAGACGATAAAACGTCTCACAGAGGAGAACAAAACCCTCAGAAAGAAAATAGAGGAGCTCACCGAGAGGTTGGAGCTAATGCAGAGGGAGCAAAAGTCCCAGCACGAAGAACTTCTGCGTGCGATTCGAGGAGAATCGCAAACGCGGAAGCGGAAAAACCCACCCGCCACTAATACGGACTCCGACGAAGAGGCCCCTAAGGCGGCAAAGAAGGTGGCTGAAGAGCCCCTCAAGTGCCCCCCAGAGCCATCCAGACGAAGCAGATCGGGATCTAGAGCTCCCCAGCAGGAGGCTAACGTCCCCAGACAAAACGCCAGGACGGAGGAGACTGAGGCCCCTCAAACAAAAACAAGAAGCCAGCGCATACCGCCGGTAGTGCTGAGAAACAAGGAGACATGGACAACGGTGAGCCGTCGTCTAACCGAAACCGGCATTAACTTTAGCAAGGCTAAAGTTACCGCGGAGGGAATCTCCATCGAGCCCGCGACATCCGAAGATTATCGCAAGATGACTAGGATGTTCGCAAACGAGAAAAGGGAGTACCACACGTACACCCTGCCAGAGGAACGGCTGCTACGTGTAGTCATCAGGGGGATCCCGAGCGGCGTTACTTGTACAGAGGTGGCAGAAGACCTCCAAGACCAAGGTTTCGCACCTACCGCAGTGCAACGGATGACGTCCAGACGGACGAAACAGGAGGTGCCACTCGTACTTGTCCTAGTCCCACAGGACCAGGACAAGATACTCCAAGTCACGAGGTGCTGCTCTCTAGTCGTAAGGACAGAGAGACAGAGAGCCAAGGTAGCGGCATCCCAATGCCACCGCTGCCAGCGTTTCGGCCACGGACAATCCAGGTGTACCGCGCAGCCGAAATGCGTGAAGTGCGGCGAGGCACACCGGACGACTGACTGCAAGAAGAAGGCAGACGAACCGGCCAAGTGTGCGAACTGCCAAGGGGCCCACCCGGCCAGCTACAAGGGGTGTCCAAAATACCCCAAGCAATCAACCAGCGCCACTCAAAGGCCGGTACAGAGGCCGACGACGACCTCAACAAAGAAGGGCGGCGTAGCGCCAGGCACTAGCTACGCAAAAGTAGCCCAGAGTAAGGCAGGACAGAACACCGTCCCTGCCTCAAAACAACAAGCATCGCCAGAGGCCAAAAACCTCACAGCGGTGCTAGCACAGATGCAACAAATGTGCTCAGCGATGAGTGCATTTTTTGCTCAAGTGCCAAACTTTACTAATCTGTAATGCCTTTACAGATTAAACCGGAATTCCTGCAGATGGCGGCCTGGAATGTAAACGGCCTGCAACAAAGGAGACTTGAAGTCGAAGAGCTCCTGACCAGGTACGATATAGACGTCATGGCACTGCAGGAAACCAAGATGACCCCGGCCAAGGAGATCAACTTCCCAGGATACCACACGTACAGGATGGACTGGGTAAACATACCTCGGCGACCCGCAAGAGGAGTGGCTCTACTCGTTAAAAAGACCATAGCCCACCATCCGACGGTACTACCTGAGCTAGAAAATATGAATGCCACCGCCGTAGTAGTGTCCACAGCACGAAACGGCGACGTCCAAGTGGTTTCATGTTACCAGCCACCCCACAGCACGCTAACCGAGGGGGATCTGGACGCAATTCTACCCGCTAGGACACAGGTCGTCGCAATTGGCGATTTTAACGCCAAATCCCAGCAATGGAACAGCGGCGTAACCAACACTCGAGGACGAGAACTGCTGCGGTTCCTGGGACAGCACGCCGGCGAACTGCTGGTGGTAGGACCAGTCCAGCCTACCTTTGACAACGGTAGAAACAGGCCAGACGTACTGGACATAGCCATCCTAAAGGAGATGACCCTCGAAGCGGAGATCTCCACCAGAACGGAGGGATCTACCGAGCACAACCCGATCTTCCTAACTCTAGGAGGACAGGCGGGTGACGACAACGCTACCTTCACGAAGCGACGAACGGACTGGGAATCGTACCGGCTGCACCTGCAGCAGTACATTGCACAAATTCCCAGGCTAGATACCGTGGGGGACGTTGAGAGGGCCGTCATTACCCTAGAGGAGCAGATCCTGGGAGCAATAAGGGCCAGCACGACAGAAACAGAAGTAAGAAGACACCCAGCACCGATGGCGAACCTACAAGAGGTCACCAGGCAGCTGATAAGGGATAGAAGAAGCGCCAAGAGACGGGCTCAGAGGACGAGGCTCCCCGCCGACAGAAGGGAGTATAACGTCCTCAGCCGAAGAGTGAAAGCCGCCCTCCAAGAACACCGTCAGGAGGGGTGGCAACGCCACCTTGAGTCACTCGATCCACAGGACAGAAGTATGTGGAATACCCAACGTGCCCTGCGAAACCGGAGGAAACCTATACCCCCGATTCACGGAGAGCGAGGGAGGATCGTCTACACTAACCAAGAAAAAGCCGAGGCGTTTGCCGACAGCTTAGAACTGCAGTGTAGAGAGAACGAGCTCGATGACGAGGACGAGGACTGGGTGGACGATGTCGAGCGCAGAGTACGTAGGATCCACTGCCTGCCTGATGACGACCACATCCGCCCGACTACCCCCGAGGAAGTCAAGGAAATCCTTAGGAGCCTAAAGCCGAGAAAGGCTCCGGGATGTGACAAGATAGGAAACATCGCTCTCAAAAAGCTACCCAGGAAAGGAGTAGCGGCGCTAGTCAACATCGTAAACGCGATGTTAAGGTTACGGCATTTTCCAGCCAGGTGGAAAAAGGCCGACGTCATTATGATCCCTAAACCAGGGAAAGAACTAATTTTCCCGTCTTCTTACAGGCCCATCAGCCTCCTCCCAGCCATGAGCAAGGTTGCAGAACGGGTCATCTTGAAGAGGCTCACAGAAAAGACAGAAGAGCTGAATATCATCCCGGATGAACAGTTCGCGTACCGAACAGGACATTCCACCGAACTCCAAGTACTTCGCCTCACCGAGGAGATTACTAAGGGGTTCAACCAGCGGCAAGTCACCCCGGCGCTGTTCCTAGATGTTGCCAAAGCGTTCGACAGGGTCTGGCACGACGGCCTCCTAGCTAAAATGATGAGTATGGGTTACCCCATCGAACTCGTCAAACTAGTGAGGTCCTACCTGCACCGCAGACAGCTAAGGGTCAAAATCTCGGACCAACTCTCCACTTACAGGACCGTGGAGGCGGGAGTCCCGCAAGGTTCGGTGCTGTCACCGCACCTGTTCGCTATCTACACCTCAGACCTCCCCAGGACCGACCACACAGCCCTGGCCCTGTATGCAGACGACACAGCAATAATTGCCAGATCCTGGAAAGCCAGGAACGCAACCAGAAAACTCCAGGAAATGGCCACACTCCTGGAAGAATGGTGCACGAAGTGGAAAGTCGCCGTCAACGCCGACAAAAGCCAAGCCATACTCTTCAGACGAGTGCGGAAAGAAATTCCCACAGGACACGTCTCCATGAACGGCGAGGACATCCAATGGCACGACACCGTCAAGTACCTTGGCGTGGTCATGGACAAAAGCCTAACGTGGAGACAGAACACGGACGCTATTACAGCCAAGGCGCGGCGCACAAGAGCCCTCATCTACCCGATGATGGGAAACGGTAGCCGTCTCAACCTGAGGAATAAGCTCACGCTTATCAAAACCCTCATCAGGCCGCAGCTGACGTACGCCTCGGTAGCGTGGGGTTACCAGGCAAAGTCCTACATGAAGAAAATCCAGGCAGTGGAAAACATCGCCCTCAGGACGGCGGTCGACGCACCATGGTACGTGAGAAACGCAGACATCGTCAGAGACCTGGAGTACACCACGGTCACTGAAGTCATCCGGGAACGAGCGAAGAAGCTGTACGCCCAAGCAGAGGAGCACGGGAACCCGCTAATCAGACAAGCCACTGATTACGACCCTGCCGACGCCCCGAGGCACAAACGGCCGAGGGTACAGCTTCTGGACAACGGGTGAGTATAACTTATATTTCCCGCTAACCGATCTGTTTCAGATACCCCAGGACGGACCACCACTACCAGAGACATGACGTTTTTCTACCCAAACCCAACCTCCTTGCGGGCGTCGGACAACATACCGTCCAACGCCCGTTGTCCTACCTGCTCCGTGGAGTCCAAAAGTGCTAAAAAAGCACTTAGGGTCTCCACACTCCCGAGCTACACAGCTCATATCCTTACCTTTCCGATGATCCGGGGTAGGACACACCTTTACTGTGTCCTACGTACCGGCAGTCAATCCCAGCCAAAACTTCCTAAAACCCAACTAGACCGATGACTACCCACGGGGGTTACAAGCTGGCGAAGAAAGAAAATATCAAGACAAGAAGAGCGCCAGAAGAGACCTCTGCCAGCGAGGTTGAAGAGCCAGGACCAGGGGAGGTCCGCAGAAAATACCACGACACATCTCGCATTTGCGGGCTGGGTCTGGTAGAAGTAAGCGGGCCCACCTATCACGAAGGCCGGTCCAGGTCTACAGAGATAATCTAGGAGCAAAGAGTAGTAGTCCTACTCGGCCCTAGTTATCGAGACCGTCATCAAGCCAATGGATATTGGCGCGCGCTACTACTTCGAATTGTATTCTGCAATTACAATTTTATACGTTCAGGCAAGGCGGTTTCCATGCACATATGAGTACATGGTAAAGATACTTTTCTGACACCGAATCACTGAGGAACCGGTTTAGGGCAAACCTCGTTAATACTCATCATTTCCCCGTCAAAATCGACTGCTAGGAAACGATGGGGGTCCCATGTGGCTAAGGGCTATTTTCGCTAAAACTCACGATATACTTTGGATAGACGCTGGATTAACTTGTCCTCATATTCAAGACCTCGTATGAGTTGCAGTGCTTAACAACGTGGATTCGTAAAAGGGTTTTTAATTTTGAAAATTCCGAAGTCAAATTTTGTTATAGTTTATAAAATTTTGGTGCCAGGGCGACATTACGTCCCTGTGCAGCGACATTTACTACACCTTCTAAAATGACGCTCCTTGAGAAGTTATGAAAATGTTTGCATAAAAATCGCTCCGTAGAGCGAAAATATGATTAAGAATATTAAAAACCTCTTCCACGATATTTTTACGTGAAGCACGCTCTTCATACGAAATATTTCCTAAATCGGATTTTGTTACAACGTCGAAAAGTATACCGAGGGTTTTACCGTGTTCTTTAACAAATCCAATGGCGTGCATAGATTTCTTCTTAAAATCGTTAACATGAATTATTAAAATTTTAATCCTAAAAACTGGCGTAGTAGACTTTGGAATTTGTAGGAATCCGGCTCTTTTTGCTCCAAAAATGCGGTTCAACAGGCTCTACAATTTAAAAAGAAAACAGTGAAAATCGCACACCAAATAAAGATATTGCAAGGTGACTCCAAAATAAATGGGTCACATTGTAGGTATGTAGATTGTGTCCATGGGTGAGCTCTGAAAATGCGAAATAATAGAGTTTACAAGTAGGTACTTTTTTATTTCGCATTTTCAAAAAAATCCATAAAAATGTTTATTTATTCTGAAAAGATCTTAGACAGCCTCAGGATTACGATTAACTATACAGAGTGATCGATAATTAAGTAAATATAGAAATTCTACCCAGAGTAAATAAAAAGCCTTCCTTTCATTAATATTATCGGCTCTTATTGATAAAATCGTTGCAATTAATGCCAAGCGCAATCCTAATACAATGTTTCATCCACATAATCAATAATTAATTTTCCTGCAAATTTTTATTTAAGATGTCATTAAATAAATTTTGCGACTTCGGTTCTCTGCATAATTAAGTTAACATTATTTTTAATATTAATTTATTTATTTACAACAACCTGCCTTAAAACATTTATATTTTAAACAAATTGTCAAGAAAATTATTATTGACTGTGATTGAAATTATGTATAGGACTGCACTTGGCATTATTAAACACTTTCCTCTTCATAGAATCTTATATTTTATTAATTAATCACCCTGTATACCAAATCGCAATCCTGAAAATTGCTACGAACTTTTCAGAATAACCAGAGATTTTTTTGAACAACGATTCTTTTTTAAGTTACTTGTGAATAGGGCGAGCGTAGGTGCGTCTTTACTATGTACATTGTACGTGTACACGTTTCGATATGTGATGTAGGAACGCCAATCGCTGGTATCTTTTAAATTTCGCCCGGTAAAGGAGAATGCGAATCGCTAAAATTAGTCAAATAACACAAACACGTACTTTCTATAACCAAACTATAATAAAGTTGTTCACTATTTTAAAATCATGAATACTAACTAAAGCAAAATATAAAAAATTGATTTTAATAATACTTAGCAATAACTCGCCTTTTGACTTTCGTTGCAGTTCGTTTGTAATAGTTACCAAAACTCAATTTTTCATTACATTGTTAAAATTCATAGTATCGGTCAATTTGACAAGTTCAACTAAACTATATAGAACTTAAATTTCAACTCGATCAAATCAAAATCATGAAATCATTTTTCATAATACTTCAAATTTATATTTTAACGTAGGTACTTCCTAAAATAAAAATCAAATTTTAAGATGTTTCCCAAATCATTTTTTATATAATTTTAAGTCACTTTTCAATGCACTTATCAAAATTCTGACATTTGCTCACTATCTAATTATTAAAATTTCCAAAAGCTTATTAAGTTTGATCACTTTTTTGAAAAATAAATCATTTTATGAATTAACGTTAACTTCTACTAAAATAATTAAATTAAAGTTTTTTGAAAAATATCATTTCTACAACCAACTAGAATGAACCGTATTACAAAGCTCCGGTCAAATGCATATCGAGCATGACCTATTTAGAGAGATTTTTGTCTAAGCTCGAAACTATCCACGATATATGTAGTCTAAGGCAACGCTTCCCTGCAAATAAAAAATGCAAGAAAAACTTTACGACCTCATTAAAATACCGTTACTCTCTATACAACTCCGCCGGTGAAGTGAATTACTCACTTAGTTTAGTTTTAAAGGTACGTCGGTTTGTTTGATGATACCATACCGACTGGTTCGCCGGCAATAATAATGAGCTCGTAAAGTTTTTGTTGCATTTTTTATTTACAGGGAAGCGTTGATTTAGACTATACGTTCCTTTTTCTGTATTAGTTTCCCGTCCGATCCGATTGATATACCCTCAAATTTTATTTTCAATAAACAGATGTAAATTAATAAAATTATGACTAAGACCTTCTAATTTAACTTAACTTCGATGCCCTATAATTTCCTATTTAAATTTCATGATTTCATTGTTAAAATGGCACGTTCATAGGAAGATCACGTGATAGCGAGCCGAAAGACTACCGGTACCAATGAAACGGAGCGCAAGTGACGTCAAAGTCGTACTAACAACGTTTGGGTATAAATACATCCCGATTTGATCCGTTAGAGCAGCCCTCTACAGTGATTATCAAGTAATAACAGTAATAGGGGCCCTGGGCTAAGAATTCCATTTTTTAAATCAGGTAGGTAGTCAGGCAAAGAAAAATAAGATGTACAAGTACAATTCTTTTATTTGAAAAAACAAAAGGAAATGAAAATAGGAAACAACAAAAGTCAATAAAACGAAGCTTTCGACGCGGGGGTACAAAATGAAAATGTTGCAATTGCATGAAGTATATCGGGTTTCGACGAGATGTGAGATCACTAGCCCCTGGCCCCACTTTCAGTCATAATCACGTTCGGTTTTTGAGTCCGTTTTCAACGTCCAGGGCCCCTCAACATTCGGGGCCCCGGGCTCCAGTCCCTCAAGCCCCCCCCATAGTTCGCCGTTGTCTGTCATCATGTTAACAATTCTCATCAACTTCTGAACCACACTGAAATTCAACAAGTAAAGTGCTAAAATCAATCAGTGTCCATTAATTAATACTTAATTTCAATTTTTTCAGTATTTTTTTTTCAAGATTGAAACTTATTCTAACGCGAATTCTTGCAGATTTGTAGTTAAATCTTACTCTCCTCGGCTTATCTCCCTCATTTAAATGTTGTGCTTTCCTCATTTTGTAGCATCGAAATCCGTTTTTTTTTAAAATATTTCTTGTACTGTCGTGAGAAAAAAAAATCCTGGTTGGGGGTAGCTCGTCTACAGGCGTCGGTGTTAGGCCTCAGTAGCGGAAATAGGCCGACGTTAAATAAATGTATAAAAAAAGAAATCGGCAGCTACTGGAAGCGGCTGGAACCTCCCCACTCGGTGAATCTTTGAAGCCGAAAAGAGCATTAAATTCTGTGACAAAACGGCACTAAACGTAATCCGATCTCATCCAAAACCTTTACAGATCTTCTGGGGCACTAAAAGAACCCTTAACTTAATGAATTTGCAATCATCTATGCGAGTTATTACCTAACTTATCACTCGTTGAATAATATACTATTAGGATATTAACAACTTTAACATCACTTGAACGACTAAGAAAGTCTAGTTATCCTAAATACTACAGATTTGTAAAGCAACAAACTGAAAATTGGTAAAGTGATAATCTATAATAAATTCACCAACGAAGGTACAGAAAGCATGTGATATTGATATTGTTACATCTACCTTTAAAGTTTGTGACCATCCACTAAAAGTTACAAATATGCCGAAATCTTATTAACATGACATGACACCAACGTTATCGGATGACAAACGATGACAATGACAATCATCAAAATTTGCTCATTGCAATCCGATCGCTCGCGGCTGTCTTTGTTAAATGAAACATTAGCATTTCAGTAATTTTACTAGATTTAGAGGAATATTTGTAGTTTAATTCTTCGATTTGTCTGTATATATATTTAAAAACGGCACTAAACATAATCCGCTCTACTTCTAGAGCAGAGAAAAAACCCTCACAAGTGAATTGACACGTGATGTGACGAGTTTCACGACGTAACGGCTACGCGCATCGATCATGTCATGCGAAATGCGATCTTTGCTTCATATTTGCTTTGTTTTTAATTTTTTTCACGGAAACCAAATCGAAAGGGTGGCAGTGTGATATATCGTTGAAATCAGAATTTTAACTGCTTTTCAATGGTTCCATTGCAAATTGGAAGTAATTATAAAATAAACAACTTGTTGCGTCAAAATGGCACTAAACGTAATCCGATCTCAACCTTTTCAGATCATCTGGGGCACTAAAGAAACGCACATGCAAAGTTTCATTCAAATCCGTTCAGTAGTTTCGGCGATATCGTGCTAACACACATACACACACACAGACATTTTTCAAAAACCACTTTTTGGGTTCCTAGGACCTCAAAACGTAAAGATTTGATGTTATCTCAATTTTCGTTTTTGAACCAAGTTTAGTAACCTCTCACAATTTTATTGTGGAGAGGTTAAAATAGGAGAACTTTTTTTTTCTAAAGTAAATCTGTCTCTATTTGAATATGTAATGAGTAGCCGAAATAAAACAGATATTACTTTTAATTAATTTTTTATTTTAATGTCGTAGTTATTACTATAGTAAATGATGGATGGTTAATGAGATAAATTGCACTGCGTTATAACATTAACAAAAATTTGGTGTGTAACATTTTAAAAAAGTGGAGAATAAACGGTACGATTAGTAGAAATCCTGGATCAAAGGACAAAGGAATTTTTGTCAATATTATAACGCAGTGCAATTTGTCTCATTGGCCATCCATCTTCTGCTTTAGCCATAACTCCAGAGTTAACTAAATCGTTTATTATCGCATATTAGTTTTTTGCACAGTTGCAATAAATTATTTCAACTAACTGACAATGTCACAAAAATTAAAGTTAGATGTACACAAGTAGATTTTAGCAAAATACCGTTATAAGACTTGTCCTATTTTGTTCTGCTCACGACTTTTTTATGCCATAGTTTCGCGCAATTTGTCTCAAAGAGGTTTCTTCATTTTGGTTAACATAATTCAATACTCTATTCACTTTTCTTACATTATCCGCAACATGCCCTCATTTTACTATTTTTTTGAAAATGAACCGTGCGTTTTTAGACTTTGAACTAAGTTCCTAAACATAGTTCGATTTGGCTGTGGAGCATCTGGAAATTTATCTCCGCGAACCGTGACTGCCATCTCAGCGTCAAAATTGCACATAAATGGTAATCATATCGAATTTGTTATTATTGGTGTACACCATAATTGCTGATATAAAACTTGTCTTAGAACTCGACAACGCAAGATACAACAGTGATAAGCTATCAAATTTGTTATTAACATAGCTGATTATTACGATTCAATGATATGAATTGTGGTTTTCGTAAAATATTAAATATTGGCACTATCAGTTAAAATTTTTGTGATATGTTTTGTTTGTTCTTTTCATTTTTGCACAAAAGCGTGTGTCAAAGCCAACTGAGTTTTTCGAATTTTTTTATACAAATTATTATTCTTATTGTCTTTGCCGTCAACTTTCATCTTTTTAACTTTCTTCGATCTCCTCAAATAAGGCAGCTATAACTGTTTGTGGTTTTCCTATTTTTTATGTCTTTATAATATATCTCACAAAGTAGGGTATGGATTTCAAATTTCTCTTTACTGAAACATACTCACAAAAAATGGGATAACTGTTTCCAAAACTTTATTCTTCTACAATAGATATTAAGCGAGATGTTTGGTGTGGCCCTCGTAAAATAGACAGAAGGTATAATATGTCCACGGCAAAGGGGTGTAAAATTATTTTTACTATATTAGACTTTGAGACATTTATAGAGGGCACTAGTAACAGCTTTAAAAAAATGCATCAGGTAAAATGCCTGCGTGAAAATATTGAAAAATTTTATTAGAAAAACTTGTTCAGAATTAAAAAATATGACGTTGTACCAAATTACAGAACTAAATACATTTTTTTTATTTAAAATTTTTTTAAAGTTTTGAGAAGAATATGAAATGGAAATAAAAATAAAAGTGATCCGTCTTTGTGTCAGAATAATTTATTCTTTTATTTAAAATGTCAATTTTATAAGAAAAAGTTTATCTAGTAATATGCTATGGCACTGGCAAATCTAGCATGAAAAACGTGATTTCAAGGTTTAACGAAAAGTTTCCGAATATCGTCCTAACGATACAAAAGGCATGGACAATTGTAAAAAGAATAAAAAACCTGAAATGTAAATAAGCAGACTAGGCAAAAGAAACAGTACAATGAAGATGATGCAGCAACAATATTAACGATGTATTCTCTCAGACAGAATCCAAAATTATCTTTAAGAAGGCACGCTAGTGATACAGAGTGCTACGTCAAATTTTAAAATTGCAATCTGACGTACCTAGTTGGTCGTCGTCTGTTGACTAACGGTATTTGCCGGCCGACTGACAGTGGAGATGGTCGGGGTTCTAAATTTCTTTGATGTATCAGGGCGCCAAGTAAATTTTTTTCCTCTCCAAATACCAGCTCAAGTACAATGTAACCTTAAATTTACTAAATAAATTACTTAGCGAGACGATAATGAAAAATTCAAATTCAGTTTTATCTTTTAATAACAATAAACGAAGTAGGTTAACTTTAAAACATTCAACAGTACAATAACGTAGGGTATGGTAGACAAATTCAACACTAAAAAAAAATATATTTAACTGGGTATACGCGTCTTACGTAAGTGCTTAACCCCCAACAATTATCATAGATGTTTTAATTAATTGACAGAATATTTTCATAAAATGTTTAGCAAAATTAGCAGTGGTGAATTTTTTTTTAAGTAAAATTTACAATATATTTAAAAAAAAAATCAATATATATATGGCGCAAGAAGGATACAAACTTGCAGGCAGCAGGGCTTCAGCTTCGGCTCAAATTTCAGGAATGGGCAACTTCCAGCTTATCAATTAACCCAGAAAATGGATGGCTCCTCCACAAAAAAGAAATTCCAATCCAGCAAGGAGAAGTAACATAAATACGTGCAGACCAGTGAAAAAAAAGCTATTCGTATCAGGGGAGACAAAAAAAAACGTAGGAAAAATTACGAAATACTAGGCGAAACCGTAGGTGAAAAAAAAAACCCTAAAATAAATTTTTACCATTGAACAATTTACTACAAGTGATATTTTGCTAGTTTGAATATAAAAATAAAATAATTACCTCGTTTCGGAGGGTTTTCTTAGAGAAATGTTGTTGACCTTGGATGTCCTTGGCCTCGTGTAAATTTGGCAAAAATGGCTTTTACGTATAGATCCTTCCAATGAAGACAATCGATTTCCAATACCATAAAAATATGCACTCGTCCAAACATAAATGGAAAATCGAAAATATAACGTTGCGAATATATCCCAAAATGGTGAAATTACTTGTTTCAAAAATCGCAACGAGCACGTAAAAATACCAGTTAATAAATTGCCAAGCGTTCTAGCGAACTCACCCGTGAAAAGTGACAGAATACCGGAAAGCGAAACCTAAGCCAAACTATTGTGAAGAAATAAATCTGTGTTATCGATCGCCAATACAGTTATAGGAATCTACCTATAAACTAATTAAAAGTTATTGGTTGCCTAGCTTAAGAATTACAGAAATAGAGAGCCTAAGTATATGCAACACGCTACACAACAAAATGTATAATGTCATGCCTACACTTAATTGCAACAGATTCCTTACAATTGCGGATTCATATAGACAACTAAATAATAAATATTACGCGTGACGACGGATAACACGAATTCGTTAGACATTAAATGTAAGAGATAAAGCAATGATTTAGAGATTTTTTTTAATAACGTATAAATGTTAAATTGAACTGTAACAAGGGATTGTTAAATATTCAAAGAAAGCAAAATTTTTCCATTCAAACAAAGACTTCGGCATACTCTTGAGTAGGGCGATGAAGATTGTATGTTAATGGGGAAAAACTTTGCAGAAAACCGGTTTTTTCATAGACATATCATTTTCTCTGATGAAGCAACTTTTACTTACCACCAATGGTGTTGTGTCTAGTCAAAATTGCCGCTACTGGAGCGATACAAACTCAAATTTTAGGATTATTACCGATAGTCAATATTCTAAAAGAGTTAATGCTTGGTTTGTAATATCCTACAACCTACAATGGTATAATCGGACCATACTTCATTGATGGAAAATTAAATCAGCATAAATATTTAAAACTACTGGAAACATTTTTTCATGAATATTTACATACCTTGCCACTGGACGAAAGAGCGCGTTTGTATTTTCAGCAAGATGGTTGTTCAGCGCACAGCACACAAACAGTAAGGAATTGGCTGAATAATAATTTTCCAGAAAAGTGGATTTGACGATTTGGATCTTTTCCGTATCCACCCTGATTTGACTATTTGCGATTTTTATTTATGGGGTCATCTGAAGCAAATTGTTTATTTCCATGATTTAACAACGGATGTAAATGTATTGAAAGAGATCATTACAAATGCTATAAATTCAATTAACCTTCAAGCCATTCAAAATACCTACAAAGAATTTAAGAACAAAGTTGAGACTTCTGCTGAAAATGGAGGAACATGGGTAGAATAAATAAATTTAAATTATTTACATTTACATTTATAATATTAAACAACTTAAAATTGTATAAATAAAAAAACGTAATTAGTTCTGTAATTTGGTACAACGTCATACTTTTTAATTCTGAGCAAGTTTTTCTAACAAAATGTTTCAATATTTCGCACAGAAAAGGCACATTACCTGATCCGATTTTTATTTTTAAGTGTTACCAGCGCCTCTATAAAATTTTTAAAGTCATACTAAAAATAGTTTTTGGGTGAAGCAAGAGCAGAAAAAAATTGTGTTTGTAATCCAAAAAAAGTTGTCCTTTACACCTATAATACCGCTTTGCCGTGGACACATTGTACATATATTTACTTTTAACCTTTTTAACTGAACTTCTGACATCACGAAAAATAATAATAATAATATGTCTATTAAGGACGAAGTTAACCTTACACTTATGGTTCTCTTACACTTAACCCTAAACACCAACATCTGTTAAAATAAATTATAAACATTACACTAACTATATTTGAACATGTATGAGACAATAATTAACATAAATCCAAAGAGCAGAAATAGAAAAAATATTTGTTATTTTTATTTAATATTTTGTTATGTTTGTTATTTTTTTTATTGTTTGTATTATTGTTTTTATTTTTTAGGGATCTTGTGACAAATGACAGTGCATTGCATTTAAAAAACTTTAAACTGAATATTATCTTAAAATTATCAGGTATTTTGTTATAAAGGTGGCAGGCGGCGTATGTAAAAGATCTCTTGAAAAATGATGTTCTAAAATTTGGGATATGTAAGCTGATGTCAGACCGTATATTTAACGGGTGAAAGTGTGATCGAAGGATTAATTTTTCTTTTAGATATTTAGGTTTAGCCGTCGTGATTATTTTATGAACAAATGTAGCCATATGAGGATTACGCCGCTGCTCCATGGTCAGCCAATTTAAATATTTTAATTTGTGCGATACTGGGTCATGTTTTCTAATGTTGTGGATAAAGCGAATACATGCTTTTTGTACCTTTTTCTATTTTTTTAATTAAACATTTGTCCAGTGCTGGCCCATACACAACATCTGCATAATCGAACCTAGAAAGTATCAGGGTTTCAGCTTTATCGCAAAAGTATTTATAAAATTATACAAAAACTTGAGCCTGGCAAAGGAGATATGGATTTATTAATATGTTCGCCAAATTTTAATTTATCGTCCATCACCAGCCCCAAATTTCTTGCAAAATTTTTTGCATTAGAGGAGTATTTTTAATTTTAATTGTGTTTATATAGCGAACAATCTTATTTCTATTACACTTGCTCCCAAAAAACAACACACAAGATTTGTTTGCATTGATTGTAAGATTGCGATTTTCGGATCTCGTGACTAATCTACTAAGGTCTTCATTTATCTGATCAATTGCCACTAAGACATGTTCAGGCGAAAAGGAATGGCACAGTTGAGTCTCATCAGCATACATCATAACGTCAGAGTGTATAAACTGAATCCTTAAAATCGAAGGTGTATATATTATAGAGGAGAGGCCCAAGGATGGACCCTTGAGGAACTCCTTTATTAATAGATAATCCATTAGACGCCCAATTATTCAACACCACTTTTTGAGTTCTTCCCGTTATATAATTTTTTACAAAATCAACAGCATTATTATCAAATCCAATGTGATACAGTTTAGCACAGAGGAGTTCATGATTGATATTGTCAAAGGCCTTGCTAAAATCCAGTAAAATCAAAGCCAAGACCTTGCCATTATCAATATTATTTACAATATCATCACAAACTTTTGACAATGCTGACGTTGTCGATTTACCTTTAACAAAACCAGATTGCATTTCCGAGAGTATATTTTTTTAAGAAATGTAATCTGTAATCTGCTCATTTAAAATTTCTTCTAGAACTTTTGAAAGTAAAGGTAATATGCTAATGGGCCTGAGATCAGAAAAATTTTCAGGTTTATTAGTCTTAGCCAAAGGACGAACCAGTGCCTCTTTCCACCTATCAGGAAGGTAATGGTGTTCTATACAGACATTAACAAAATGAACTATTTGTAATAATATATTTGGAAGACAGAGCCGAGTCATTTTTATACTGAGCCCATCTGCTCCGGCTGCATTCGATTTTATAGAGTTTAATGCTTTTATAACCTCTTCAGATGGAACTGTTCTAAAATTAAATAAATTGTTGCTTAAAATTCGATTTTGAGAATTATTGTAATAGCTTATTTGTTAATGGCAGTCTATAATATTATTCGCACACTGATAAATAAAGTAATTATTTATTGAATTAAGATCAGAAAATAGAGGAGGAATTTCAATTGTATTCCTAGTGTTAATTTGAAATAAATAAATGAATTTCTTTTAAATTTTAGTAACAGGTCGACTGTAGAAATCTGCCCTTATTAAAAAATATAACAAATTAATAACTATACTTTTAAGGAAAAGATACTCATTAGATATCTTTAAACCCACCAATAAATTTAATATTTCAAATATATCTGAATCCACTAAAGAAATTACCATGCAGTTTTCCAAGTAATATTTCAAGAAATTTTGCAATACTACTCAATTTTTTATCAGTCTACTTATTTCTAAAAGCATAAAGAATAAATATACGAATTATGCCACTGAAGATGAACAAAAGTTTGAATATGCTATAATAGTATAATGCGAAACATTTGTTTCGATAGTGGTGCATCAGTTAGCGTATACCTACATGAATATCGATATAGGGTATATCCTACAAATATAGCTCCTTCTATGCAGTTTACATAAAGAACATTTTATAGTATATTTTAATTGGATTAAAGCTCAGGTAGGCATTATTTGTTACAATGAGCAAAGTTGCAATTCTCGTCTAATTCGAACGATGGGCATGTAGCATATTTGATGGATTTCCGGCGCGTATGATTTGGCCTAATTTTGGCACTAAGTCTGTTAGTAACGTAGTCATGGTTTCGATATCAAATCAGTTTGCGATTTATTTTGATCACTGAGTTTTGTTTATGTACTGCCGCGTGCATTTTTGCGTTGTGCGTTTGCATTTGTAGAGACCTAAATGAGGATAAATGCGTATCTCGTTTTACAGATTTTTGCACGACATGGTTACCAATGTTCAATGTTAAAAGAAGCACTTTAACAAACATAATATTTAAAATATCAATATTTCTGTGTAAGTAGTATCTATGGATACGCATATAACAAACACAATCTTAAAGTTGTGTATTTAATATAACAGCATACAATAATTGCATCGCCGCACTTTTTGAGGAATAGCGCCATTATTTGAAGTGATATCGAAAAAATGTTTAAATAAATATTGTAGATTATAAAATTTTGCATCTCCTTAATTTATTCATTTTTTGTCTGCGGCTAATAATTTCCGAGATACAGTGCACCAAAATTGGGGGTTGATTTGCAATTTTCAACAAAATCACATTTTTATCGCAGGTTAGTACGAATATCGACTGCAAACAATTCCCCAATATTTTTTTTTATGAAAGAGCAATATTTTGTGAGTCTGACGAAGCCTGATTTGTAAGATTTGGTTGTATTCAACGATAGATATGATTGAAGCGCGCTGCGACCTGCTTAAATATGTGGATTTTTTAATTATCCATATCTAAGAACGATATAATAATTATGTTTGTATATTTTTGTATAATCGACAAATATATTATATTTTTGTGTACATAATATAAAATATTTTACTTTCAACTCGTTTCCACACTACCTTTGGGGTATACTTGATCGGTGCGTTTTTTTATGTGGTATCGCCAATAGGTCTAATCCACAGTCGAAATCGAGGTTTATTCACCTTGCGACGCTTACGATGATGCAAACCGGACTCTCTTTCATTCTCATCATCTTCAGGCATCAATTGAGGAGCATTCGTGCAAAACCCGATAATTCCACTTTTTACATTTCTCAGCAAATCGACGAAAATCAATCGTTGAATATTTTTAAATACATATTTCATCAAAATATGCCTTAGAGGTTACACTGAGGAATCTTAAAATTTTAGCAAAATTCAGTGTGCAAAACTCTTTTTAGAAAACAAAAATTATTAGATTTATCGGTTTTTGCACAAAATTGTTGGATTTATCGGCTTTTGCACGAAATTTCTGAAATGATATATTTCTTCTTTTGATTTTTCTTTAATTGATTAAATAAATTCATCATTACAAAAACTGCAGATGGCTATATAGTATAACTGTTTCAAGTTTGTCTCCGAATATTGGATTTATCGGCAATTGCTCAAAATCTTGGATTTATCGGTATTTGCTCGAAACGATCAAGTTCATTTTATGCGGGAAATAGCGAATTTTTCTCGAATCTGGTTTCATAGATCGATAGAAGACCCTTTAGTTAGTAAGAAACGATATGTAACTCATTTTCCATCCAAAGTGGATTTATCGGGTTTTGCACGAGTGCTCGTCAATTATGAAGTAAGGTCGGCAAAACCGTGCTGATCGAGATATTCTACATCGTCATTTTTGCCATTTTTGTCGTCCAAAAGTTGGTCGGATACGCGTACAACTTTCTTCATATAAAATAATATTCTATTCATCTGGAGTAGAAATATATCGATATATAATATGATTGCAACCGTGTCGCAAGAAACTTTTTTTTATCGAATAGCTTCAACAAAAGGCGCCCCATTGCAGTGCAAGCACAGTACCGATCATTTTAATCCTGCTTTACGGCATCCATAAACTGCTTCATATTCTTTCTGGCATCTGCACGAAATGCTCTTAAGAAGGACCTCTGGAGATAGTTTCCTTGTGATCCATATTGCGTCTAGTCCTGTGCTTGTCCTCCGCCATCCGTATTCTTAGGGAGCCTTCTGCACGCCCCGCCAGCTCTGTACTTGACAATAAGTACACAGTGAATGTTGTTGGCAAACGTGGCGAGGTTGAATGAATTTTTCGAGACAGCCCGCACAAAGTTCTTATATCGCAGAGATTCTAAGCAATTGCTTATGTTCACTCCCTGCGCCATATTGGCTTAACAAAAACAATTCTCCAGCAGCACTACCTCCACTAAATCTGCATTGGGGTCTTCAAATACCTGAACTGCATTGTATTGAGAAACCGTATCCCTACCCTGATTAAACGGATCCGGCGTAGTGTCGCAGCCACTGAAGGCATGCACAAACAAGATGTTCTTCGCAACAGCATCGCTATATCGGAAACTATGGGGCTAACAGAACACTTCCTCCTCCTAGCTGGTTTTTGCAAATAAACTTTTGGGAGATCTCTGACTCCAGCGATCAACAATATGACTTCTCCAACAACGAACATTGAAGAAAAAGATGGAGACATTTCGATGGCAGTCTGAACAATTAAAAAATCCGCGTCTTCGACTGCCTGCTTAACCGTGCATTTATGTTGTTAAAACTCGTTGTTCGGCAATGCAATGGGGCTGCGTAAGAGTTCAAGGAGAAGACTCTACATTTTTTTACATAAAAAACGGCCTCAGACAAGGAGACGCGCTGGCGTGCCTCATATTTAATATTGCCTTAGAAAAGGCAGTCAGACAGGCCAATTCAGGGTAAACGGAATAATATATAACAGATCCTTGGATACGCAGATGACCTAAACATTATAGGTCGAAGCAAACGCGATGCAGAACAGTGTTTTATGGCTGTAGCAGAAGGGGCCAAAGAAATGGGTTTGGAGGTAAACCAGGAGAAAACCAAGTACATGTTGGCATGTAAGAACGCGGTGCCAATTGTTCCATTTGGAAACTATACCTTTGAACAGGTTAGCCAGTTTACCTACCTTGGCTCCCTGGTAAGCACAACAAATACAAATACGTCTGAAATACAAATAAGAATTAACATCGCTAACCGAACTCTTTATGGTCTCCAAGAACACATCCGCAACAAAAACATCCAGCGAAGAACAAAAATAAACATCTATAAGACACTGATAAGACCAATCCTTACATACGGGGCATAAACCTGGACCTTCACGCAAAGCAAAGAAAGGCTTCTGGATATTTTCAAGAGAAAAGTTCTCAGGAAAATCTTCGGAGCAATAAACGAGGGAGGACTGTGGCGCCGAAGATACAATTTTGAATTATACCAGACCTATAAAGACCCAGACATCGTCACATTTATAAAAACACAAAGATTAAAATGGGCAGGACACCTAACCAGAATGCCAGACAACGACGTTACAAAGCGACTCACTATGACCACTCCAGAAGGCAGGAGAAGCAGAGGTCGACCACGTGCAAGATTGGTGGACGGAGTCGAAGAAGAGCTTGAAATCCTAAAAGTCAGAAGATGGAAGGAAGTCGCTAGGAACAGAATGGAATGGAGACGAATCTTAGAGCAGGCCAAGATCCACCAAGCATTGTCGAGCCAAAGACGATGATGATGAATGCAATAAGGTGCCTTTTGTTGGAGCTATTCGATAAAAAAGTCTCTTGAGACACGGTGAGAATCATATTATATATTGATATCTCTACTCCAGATGAATAGAATATTATTTTATATGAAGAAAGTGGTACCCGACCAACTTTTGGACGACGAAAATAACGAAAACGACGCTATAGAAGATTTTGATCAGCACGATTTTGCCCACCCTACTTCAAAATTGATGCTTGAAGATGATGAGAATGAAAGCGAGTCTAGTTTGCAACACCATAAGCGAAGCAAGGTGAATTAAACCTCGATTGGGGATGCCACATAAAAAACGCACCGATCTGCTATATCTAAAGGGTGGTGTGGAAACGAGTTGAAAGTACTATATGTCATATCAAGTATGCAAAAGTATATAAACATATATCGACCTTAGATATGGATAATTAAAAAATCCACATATATTTGAGTAAGTTGCGGCGCACTTCAAAAAATCATATCTTTCGTTGTATACAACCAAACCTTACAAATTAGGCATCAACAAACTTACAAAATATTACTATTTTATAAAAAAAAATATTGGGAATTGTTTGCAGTCGATCTTCGTCCTAACCCGCAATGATAATGTGATTTTGTTGAAAATTGTTAATCAACTCCCAACTTTGGCGCGCTGTATCTCGGGAACTATTGGTCACAGACAAAAAAATGACTACATCAAGATACTGAATTTTAAAATCTACATTTTTCATTTGAACATTTTTTCGATATCAGTCCAAATAACGGCGCTATTCCTCAGAAAGTGAGGCAATGCATAGTTTTCCACCCCCCACCCCTCGAGCGGCACCCCCCCGGAGGTCGCAAACTTAAGCGTACCATTAGGAGGCATATGTCTACCATCCTACCAAATTTCATTTCTCGCTGACCTTTTGCAAGGCAAAACCCTCCATTGCCTGGACTAGTGTGACACCACGTCATCATTTTTTGGTCACGGGAAAGAAAAATTTTTATCCCTCATTGAGCAACACCCACACCTGAAAGCACAAGCAGCTACATTTCTCGAGCCATCTGTTTCTCAAGACTTGATAGAACAACCAGGAGAACAGCTGTTCTTGTCACTGTATGGACAGATGCACGGTGTGCCTCTGGACGAGCTGAGATACAAGCTTTTTATAAAATCCGTCTCAAAAAAATCGTTCAACCTAGCACGGTGGTACCCAATGCGCACATACCACCAAGTGCAAACTTGGCTGGGAAACGTAACAAACCCATGCCAATGGAGTTGGAAGAAAGGCTCGTCAGGCTTATTGCATATAACAATGTTAAAGGATGCTGAACACGACATGCTGATAAAAATGGTTTGGTGTACATTCAAAAAAGATTGCAGATGTCGAAAATTAGGCCTGAACTGCTCTTTGAACTGTAAACACTGCTCTGGCCTCTCATGTCAGAACGCTCCTAAAATTGAGTTGGATGAAGATGAAGACGACGGACGACGAAGAGTACTTCGAGCTTGAAGAAGTTGGTGGTGTTGCTGCAATGAATCACGAATATAGGATGCAGTATTGCAGTACGAGGACTTTAGCCAGCATCAATCCAAACGGATTCGACTACTTTAACCACTATACGCAAATAATTTGTTTTTTCCAAAACTCATTTTTACTTAATTTCAGTTTTATCCTACCCCTTGTATTGTTCTTGCACTTTGTATTTGTTTATTTTTTACACTTTGTTGTGTTATTACTATTGGATAAATTTTTATTTTTGGTTGATAAACTTTGGAAATTTCTTTACATTATGCTTTTATTTCGATAACCCATTTTCAAAAAGGAATGAAAGAAAATTATGAATATATTTATGTATTGGACATTTCGGATTTTGAGTCTATTTTATTCAATATTGATCGAAATTGGAAAACCAGGTAATCTATGTACTTGAAATTACATGCTCTACAACTTTCATTCTATGGATTCCCATTTAGATTAACCGCTTCAGAGCTAAAGACGTTTAAAAAGTTACCTAGTGTGAATTTTTTACAAGTTGGTAAAAATTTTTGTTATTCGACTGCCAATTACGCCCATACCTCTTCATGAAATTTCAACTTTGAGGTATTCATTCGAAGCAAAATTTAATGCTCTTTAATTTTGATAATATATAGCTTTTCGATTGGATGCATTGTTTTTAAGTTATAGGTCACAAACTGAAAAAAATGCCAAAAATTCGTGGTTTTTCGGTCACATGAAAATTTGTCCTGGGGTTTTGGAGGTCTAAAACTTGGATTCTACATTTTTCGACAATATATACAAGATGATAAAAAAAATCTACTACCTCGTTTAAAGTAACTATCACCCCCTTTCGATGACGCCATTCCTGGACTATTATTTAAATGCTCTAAAAAGTAGAAAATAAACTTTGCAATAAATCAAACCCATCATTTTGTTACGTTATATAATTTTGATATAAAAGCTTGTCGCGAAATTTTCTTGTTAAAGGAGATTGCTCGCGATAAGCTTTTATATCATAAAAAAAATTATATAATGTAACAAAATGTTGGGTTTGATTTACTTCAAAGTTTATTTTCTACTTTTTAGAGCATTTAAAGAATTTTTTTTTAAACATTTTTTTATATAATTTTATTTTTTACATTTTAGTATTTTGGTATGCTGTAATCCCCAGATATCGATTTTGAGACGTATCGGATCATAAACGGTAAAGTCGTCCGCCACCTTGAACTAAATTTATGACTAGAAATTCATACCCCGAAAACCCCCAGATATCGATTTTGATCGATTTGGACCTAAATGACAAAAGTCGTCAGCCATATTGGCGCCACCATTTTGAATTTCTGAATTTTGACTAAAAATTCATAATCCGCAACTTAGAAAACCCCCAGTTATCGATTTTGAGTTGAATCGGATCTTAAACGGAAAAGTCGTCCGCCATCTTGAAGTTACCATCCTGAATTAAATTTTTGACTAGAAATTCGTAATAGCCGAATCCAAAAATCCTCAGATATTGATTTTGATCGATTTGGACCATAAATGACACAAGTCGTTCACCATATTGGCGCCGCCATTTTAAATTTCTAAATTTTGACCAAGAATTCATAATTGGCGATCTCGAAAACCCCCAGATATCGCTTTTGAGTCGAATTGGATCATAAACTGTAAAGTCGTCCCCCATCTTGTTTTTTCTTATATGAAAATGTTAAAGTGTATTGTCACTGGACCATGTGCAAAGTTTCAAAACTCTAGCTTAATTAGAAATAATCGAAATCTTGATTGCAAGACTTGACCTAAACAAACTAAAAACAAATATTGCAAATTAAATAGAAGCTTTTAATAATTAAAAAAGAAACATATTTAGTTTCCGAAACATCAGATAAACACTATATGCTTATTTTTGTTATAATTCGTATTAGTTGGCAAAAAATAACATTTGGCCGATTCTTTGATATAAACGTCACAGGTGCGGCACAGAGGTTATGTTTCCAATATACTGATTAATTTTGTTATTTTTGTAGAATTCGTTATATATATATATATATATATAGAGTAGGAAAACCCATAGGTAGAAGAAATTAAGATTCTGATGGTGTTACTTTCTCTTCTATTTAAAAAAATAAAAGTGAGAGTAAAAGTAAAATTTTACAATGATCAAATTTTAGGAGGCTGGAAATGAGGGCAGGAAGTAGAGATATGTAATGAGACACTCCCAAACTTTCAATAAGTCAACAATGTCAACATTACATGCATGATTGTATATTTCATATTTACACATATATACAAATGGTATTGTCTGAAAGTTATTTGTGACATTCTACGAATATTCTTTCCTATTATTAGGGTTTTCTACCACATGTATTATTATCCTCTTCAAAAACAAATCACCGAATCTACAAAATAATAGAATTATTGGAAAAAACCCTCTGCGTCTGTGACGTTTACGTCAAAGGAATAGTCAGAGGTTATGTTTTGCAAATAATATAAATCGGAATAAACACAGAAATAATGTATTTTGCTGATGTTTCGGAAAGTCTCTTTCCATTTTCAAAGCTTTTTTGGAAGAAGTCTTATTTTGCTGTGTATGTCAAATACACAGCTTTAAGATTCTGTTTATGTTATTTCCATAGATACTTACTACTTGCACAGAACTGATGATATTTTCTTTTAGATAATGTTGAGTTTGTTAAGTTCTTCTTTTAACATTGGTAGCCAGGTTGTACAAATATCTATCTACAATAAGATTATTGCTGATTCTTTAATTTTTCTTTTTTTGGTATCTGCCTCTTTTGTTAAAATTTTTGCCGAGTCCCAGTTTATTTTATGTCCGTTTTCCCAAGCATGTTCACAAATCTTTGATTTATGAATTTAGAAAGAAGAATGAAATTCAGAAATCAAAGATTTGTGAATATGCTTGGGATATCGGACATAGAATAAACTGGGACTCGGCAAAAATTTTAACAAAAGTGGCAGATACTAAAAAAAGAAAAATTAAAGAATCAGCAATAATCTTATTAAATGAAGATAAGTGCGTATTGAATTGTTCTGTAGATATTTGTACAACCTGGCTACCAATGTTAAAAGAAGAACTTAACAAACTCAACATTATCTAAAAGAAAATATCATCAGTTATGTGTTCTGTGTAAGTAGTAAGTATCTATGGAAATAACATAAACATAATCTTAAAGCTGTGTATTTGTCATACAGAGTAAAGTAAGAGTTCATCCAAAAAAAGCTTTGAAAACGGAAAGAGACTACTTTCCAAAACGTCAGCAAAATACATTATTTCTGTTTATTCCGATTTATATTATTTGCAAAACATAACTTCTGACTATTCCTTTGTCGTAAACGTCACGGGCGCAGAGGCTTTTTTCCAATAATTCTATTATTTTGTAGATTCGGTTATTTGTTTTTGAAGAGGATAATAATACATGTGGTAGAAAACCCAAATAATAGGAAAGGATATACAAATGATCTTTCCTGACTTATCGTTACTTCTGGATGGGACTTTCATGTTAAAATTAATAATACAACCACGCTTTTGTCTACGTTAGTGTCTGTCTTGAGGTGTCTGTTAGTAGGAAAAAAAATTATACTACACGAATAAAAGTTTTATTTTGAGTTTTTTCACGGTTTGAAATTTATTTTCTATTAAAAATTACTATATATTAAATAGATCATATTTTTTATTAGAAAACAAATTGCTCGCCATTATATTGTATTAGTATATAAAGTTGTTCTGTACCGTTTTGGCAAATTTTAAATTTCTATTTCATAGCTACTATTGTACAGGGTGCGATAGAATGGATAGGTGCTTTTGGGACGGATAGTATACGCGAACGGAAGGAAGTAGAGCGTCGTGGATAAGGTCGTTCAACTCGAGGAGATACGCAATTTGTTAGTCACAATGGTTATCTGTAATACGAAAGAGCATCGTGCGTTCGCAGTCGAGGAGTATTTGAAATCGGGAGAGTCTATGATTGTTGTCTACATTTCAATATTTCTCTCCGCACGGTCCAGTTCCGAAGCATTTCTGCAGCCCAGTATCTACAATCCTGCTTATTAACAGAACCACATAAACGAAAATGAGCCTCATCGCCCATCAAGATTCCTCTTCGTCATTAAAAATAGCTTCCATCCATTGAGCAAACTGCAAATGTTTGGCAAAATCTCCTTCATTCAGTTTTTGGACGATCATAATCTTGTAAGCGTAAAAGCCAGGTCTTTGTGTAAAATTCTGCGCAGAGTTCGATCACTGACTCTGAGCGCAGCGGCTCGTATTCGAGCAGAGCGCGCTGGGCTGCGAAGGACCGCTTGTCTCTCACTCTTTCGATGGTAGGCAGTGTTCTTACACTTCGACTACGACCACGAGGTTTCGGATGAATTGCCGATGCAGTCGTTCTAAAATTCTGAACCTATTTGACAATTGTGTCATATTTCGGGACCGGACCATGGCGACAAATATTGAAATGTCGGAAACGTCGTTGCACAACAATCATGGACTCTCCCGATTTCAAATACTCCTCGACTGTGAATGCACGATGCTCTTTCTTACAGATAATCATTGTGACGAACAAATGACGTATCTCCCCGAATTGAAAGACCTTATCCACGACGCTCTACTCCCATCCGTTCGCATATACTATCCGTCCCAAAAGCACCCATTCATTCTGCCGCATTTTGTACATTCTTTGATATTTTAGAACATTAAGTTTTAATTTAGGATATATGTGCATTTTATACTTTAATTCTTTTACATGTTTTGTACTTTTAATTGTGCTTTAATAATACGTTTTACACCTCGCTGTTTGTGAAACCAGATTCTCTCCAAGGGAAGTATATACGCATAGACTATATAAGTTTATGTATATACGAACAATGAGGTCTACACCCACTCGTAAGGTGTTCTAAACTTCTCCTTTCAACTTCCAACCATCAAAATGAAAATGCCACACGAAAATTTTCAGTTCTCTGCAAATCTAACTTTTTCGTATATGGGCAATTAAAACCGAGGTTAAAATTTTTTCTTCCGGTAATTTTTAAATTAGTATTTTTTCATTTTTTTTTAAGATTCGACAAATGGATGAACATGATGTACTAACACAAGTATAAATAAATTCTATAAAGCGATCATTATTAAACATTATTCTAGCTTGTTAACATTCGTTTTTTCACATTACCGGTTATGTTTCTTGCGCGGAGGGAGTTGGCTGGCAGAAATTTTTACCAAACATATAGTATTAACTCTAGATTTATATTGCCTCTATAAATTGTTGATTGTGATACTAAAATGTCCAGAAATTATGTCAACCCTCCCAGTGACATCCCATATCTAAGTCCCCAGGCTGTCAAAGTGGGATATACTTTACCCTTTGGACCTCCTAGAGGCATTTATTATGACTATCCGACATGGTATATTAGTGACCATGTGGATGTCCCAGGGATATTGTGTGCAAGCTGGGATGTCTGTGAAAAGTTAGAAATTAAAATCAAGCAGAATCAAATAAATGTTTAACTTTTAACTTAACAAAAACAAACACAAGAACATTTTATAATAATAATATTTATTTCATCTGTTTGGTTACAATTTATGTTTTTAACATTTTTTTTTCGTAAAAAGAATTCCCGATAATAAATATTTAGTTAAGCTCCATCTAAGTTTTTAGAGAAAAACTTGTCTGTGGGTGTTTATGTAAACGTTTAATTCTTTTTTTTATACATATGTATATCCAAAATATGTTTTATGAAAAATAATAGATAATAAGCAAAAGGGATAATTTACATAATTATAGATAAGGGGAAAAGAAAAGGCTAAAAAAAAAAAGAAACAGATACAAAAAGAGTTAACTGATATATCAAATTATGTGTACAACTGTCCTGTATTTATGAAGTTTTCTATAAAATTTTCTGGTAAGCTGAGTAGGCAGTTTTTGATGTTTTCTCTTTGTTTTTTATTATTTTTGTTTCTTAAGCCGGGTACAGACTACAGCTGCAACGTGCAATGCCACGTGGGATGCAACCTGTGTGGACACGAGTTGCATGTTGGTGGTCACGTTGCATTGCAGGCTTGGTGGCGATCCATCAGTTGTCGGTTTTTGACGCGAACATAAAGGAATATTCAGTTACAGATACGATGCAAAATCACTGCAAACGGAGATGAGCAAAAATGCATCCATGTTGCATTACACGTTACATTGCACGTTGCAACTGTAGTATGTACCCGGCTTTAGGTGATCTGGCATTAGGTTATACAGTCTTGGACCTGATATGTTGAACTTTTTGATTTTAGTTCTTGTATTTCTAATATTATTTGTATAGTTCTTGTCTTATATAAGTGATTTTTTTTTTGGAGATAATTTTTGTTTTTGATTTCATAATTTAATACCTATTTGTTTGGAATAAATTTGTCTGATATTGAGAATTTTTGAACATAATTTTAATTATTCTTTTCTGTGCCGGTATTAATGGGGATAGATAGGTTTGGTGCAATCCTCCCCAGGCTGTTATGCCATACTGTATGATAGACTCTACTAGGCCATAGTATTATGAGTAGCTGATGCTTTTTGAGGATATTGCTCGCTTATCTAAACGTGTAAAACAAATATCTCATTTTTTGCAAATATTTTCAATTTGAAGGTCCCATTTCAGGCGTGTAAAGAATGATCTCTAGGTATTTTATGTGAACAGCCTAGTTAATTTCTATGTGAGTGCTCTGTATTTTTATTTTCTTGGTTTTTATAATGTTATATATTTGTCCCCTAAATCCCTGATAACAAAGTTTTTGCAATATTTGACTGTGACTTATAGTATTTTCGCTAAGTCTATAAAAATGCCAAGCGAAGGTTTGTTATTGTCTATTAAACTATAAATTTTCTCGATTAAATGGTTTATCAGTAGATGTTTTCTCGTGGAAACCGAACTGTCTTTGGCATAATATATTAAATTTATTTACATATTTCCGAGCATATTTCAGAATTATTGACTTCAAGGCTTTTTGAAAAATTTTTGAGAGGTTGGAAATTAAGGAAATTGGTCGATAGTTTTGTGTTTCAAGTTGTTTACCGCTTTTATATAATAATTATTTCTGCTACTTTAAAATGAGCTGGGCAGACACTTGTTTCAAATAAATATTCTATTTGCAATGTGAGTCATTAGTGGTGTAATTTAAGTCGATTACTTCTTTAAGTAGATCTACTGATATTTTGTCATGACCAGGAGCTTTTTTATGTTTTAGTTCTAGTATATGCTTTCGTATTTCTTGTTCAGTCACATTACTAAGATAAAAACTATTTTCAATTTTTGTGTTTGGAAGATTTGTATTTGGTTTTAGTATTTTCTTTGCCATATTCCCTCCTACATTTGTGAAAAAGTTATAAATATTAATGTTTTGTCTGTTGTTATATCATCATTTGAAAGTTTTATTTCAAATATTTCATTATGTTGCGTTTTCTTGTTGTAATTTCATTAATAGATTGCCAAATTTTTTTTTGGAGTTTTTACCGTCATATTTTAAATAGTTTTCAAAATAATCATTTTTTGTTTTTTTAATAAGACTGTTAATTTTATTGCGGTATATTCTATGTCTTTCTTTTATTTCGTTATCATTATTTGGATTTCTCAGTGAAAGTTGATAAAGTTGTTCTCGGGTTTTTATGGAATTTATCAACACAGTCGTTATCCACGCTTTTCTTTTGATAGCAAAAAAAGAATGATTCGTTTTCAATATTACCGGTGTTAAGTTATCATTTGTCATGTTTTCCTTATAGAAAATGTGTTCAATACAACTTTTCGTATTTACTGATTCTCTAGTTGGACAGTTTACTAAAGACTTATAACCATAGTGATACATAATATCTAGGTGTTCTTGTGTATAATCATTATGTACTAGTAAATTTATATTTAAGTCGCCTAATAATATAATTGTGTTCACTAGAGTTGTTCTGTAGATAATTTTCAAGTCCATCAAGAAGATTACTTGCATCAAAATTTGTGAATGGTTTGTATAGACCTGTTATTGATATTTGTTTGTTATGGACTTGAATAGTATAGCACTAATCATTTTAATTTCGTTCAATCTACTTATTTTTATTTTGTGTTTAAGAGTATTTTTTATGTACATAGCTGTACCATCGATTTTGTTTATGTCGCCATTGTTGTAATATAGCGTGTAACTTTCAATGTGGAAATTTTTAGTATTGCCTATTTGCCAGGTTTCGGTTAAGCAGATTACATCAAAATAGCATTTACCAAAAGTGGACAGAAAAATTAAGAGCTCGTCAAAATGTTTTCCCAAACTACGGATATTGTTGTGATATATTTTTAAATTGTTAATTAGCGTATTTTCATTATTGTTTAGATATAATTTGCACTCATCTATTGTATCTATTTCTTTTGTGACAAAATTGATTGGATTGAAATCTCTAACAAATTGATTCATATTTAAATGACAATATTACACTTTTCTATAATTTATGCAGGAAAATATATTACTCACTGTTTATGACTTAATTAAGTAAATAATTTCCTTAACATTAATTATTTAAGTATTTATGCAGTGCGACCGACATCGATACGATAATTAGAAATTTAAAAAAATACAGGTAAACTACATAAAAAGTCTATAACTGAAACTTATATTCAAATATACAGGGCGAACCAAGACGATTGTATAGGACCAAGTGCGATTTTTTTTAATGGAACGCTATAAATATCAGTACATTTTTAGAAGTCTCTCTCTAGGCTTCTTTCACCAATATATTATTATTGACTGTCTTCCAATCATTTGGCTGAAGTGATTTTTTTGTTGAAATGACAGCTGGAGATGCATTTTGATAAAATCACTAGTCACCATTATGGCTTTTAAGAAAAAAATTTGTATACCAATTACAAGACATTTTTGAATTATTTTCACTTCCTAAAAATATACAGGGTGGCCAAGAATGATTTCTCAATGTAGAACTTTTTTAATTGAATATTCTCATCTTTCTTCAAATAGAAACTCATCCTGTATATTTTTTGACCATATGATGTTGGAATGAATAACCAACATTTTTTGTATGTACACCTCATGGCTACTTGTAACCATTTTGGATTTATTGAGCAATAGGTATAAAACTCAAGAATAAAAATCTCTGATTTTTTAACTTTATTTTTGAATTATGTACTTATTACTCAGCAAATTGAAAATGGTTATAAATAGCCATAGAGGTGAAACCAAAAATGTTGATTTTTAATACCTACATTATATGATGATGATGAAAATTCAATTAAAAAAATTCTAAATTGGAAAATCATTTTTGGCCACCCTGTATATTTTTAGAAAGTGAAAATGATTCAAAAACATGATACATATGCCTTGTAACTGATGGTATTTACAATTGTTTTTCTTAAAATCCATAATAGTGACTAGTGTTTTTTTCAAAATATGCGTCTGCAGACGGCATTGTACAACAACAAATCACAGCCTACGTTCAAATGGTTGGGAGACAGTCAATAATAATAAATAAATAAACACCACAGAAACTAGAAGGAAATATAGGAGTAAAAGGAGTCTAGAAAGAGGTTTCTAAAAATGTACTGATATTTATATTCCTTTTTAAAAAATCGCACATAGTCCTTACAATCGTCTTGGTTCACCCTGTATATTCTAAGACAATTTCCAGTCATAGATTTTTTTATGTAATTTACCTGTATTTTTTTAAATTCTAGCTAGCTTAGAACTCGAGCTATCGAAGTCGGATGCGCTTTTGCTCCACCCTGTATATCGTAAGTTCTCATTTTACATAAATTTATTTTTACATATGATCTAATAAGTATAATTATCAATTGTCGGTTATTTTATGCACGACCGACTTTCAATATATTAATTGTGACATAAACCTATTTTAGAATACTATTTTTCTTATCCAAATAATAGTGATAAATTAGTATAACAACCTACAAATTAGATATTCATAATTTTCAAACTTTATTTTCAAATAAAAATTCACATTGTCTCCTTCGTGCTTTAAGTATACTCGAGCACGCAACATAAGTATGTAAAATGTTCCAATCAAAATGAAATGGAATGCTGTATATTTTGGAGCATTCCTAAATAATAACAGGTACAGGAACTCTTCATTTGTTTCTCATCAGTTACCTCATTTAAATATTTCTCCAGCCTCTGTAATGCTCATCTAGAAACCGATATAATATTTTTTTGTTGAATATGTTAATTTTAGTACATAATAAATGTATCATAAAAATAATTATATTAAATTTGTAAGAATTGCTTCATATACTCTAATTAAAAGTCTATGAATAACTAGCTGATATAAATTTTATATGAAATATAGATATATGCACTATAACTTTGCTTGCTATGCTATGCTATGCACTTTTTACTTAACTTAATTTTAAAATATTACAATTATTCATTTACAAAAAGGCCTCCTTTTCTGTGCGAGCATGGACCACTAGATGGATTTTGATGAAGTTTTCACTACAATATGCTGTGTCCCACACTACGAGTGGATCGTTTCGATGTCGTTAAAGTCGACCTAGGTATCTTCGTCCTAGATATAATTTTTAAAAACTCTCCCTGCCTCTGAATAATTAAATGACTGATGATACTTTTAGGAGATGTTTTAAGGTGCTTTCGTTTACATTAATAGAATATTTCTATTATCATTTGTTTTAGAATTAATACCACTGACTTTAGTTTTCTTATGGACACCATATTGGATTTTCTGATAATTTAATCGTTCACTAGCAATGATGTATCATAGTTAGGGAAACTTAGTTACTAGTGTAAAATATGAAAAGAAATCAGTTTTCTAAGTCTATGAAGACAATTTATTTTATAGATTCCCATTTTGTTAGCTTCAACTTATAAAAATTGTTTAAAACAAACTCAAATTAATTGTTTAATACGTCGTCCTTGTTCATCGATAAACTTTTGGCATCATTTTAATATTAAACTATACACTTTCTCAATGTATTTCTGTTAACATCAGCCGCTATTAGGTACTGAACTACATTATTAGTCTTAAGAAATGCCCCAGGTTGCATTATGGCCAAGGGTTTACCTGGATTATTAAGAATTACAAATATAAATGACAAGTTAAAAATGCAAAGGCCAAAAATTAATTTGGCCAGAGGTTTGCATAGATTTTTAAAAAAGGATACTTTTATTTGAAAATAGGTAAATTAAAGTATCAAAGATTAAATAATTTATTGGGATTTTAAAACAGTAGGTACATAACTAAAAAAAAATTACAGAAATGTTAAAATGAATGCAAATAGTAAAAAGACACTTTTGTTCACAATTACCTTCGGATTTATTTAATTTCCAGAAACAAATTTGAATTTTATAAATATTTTAGAGCGGAAGTTACAGCTTTTAATTGAAGGATAGAAGGAATTTGCCTGTATGTGATTGATTTCTTGCAAAAATACCCTTCACTTTTTGCTCGACTTCGACTTTATTAAAGTTTTTTATTTAATATTTTAATTGTTTTAAGCGATTGAAAACGAATTTGATTTAATTTCGATTTAGAACGATATTATCAATGATCAATGGTTAAATGTAAATTTCGAAATGCTGCACGGAGATTTGTTGAGACTTGTCTAAGTTTGTTAAAAAAGGAAATTGTATGTGCTCGTAATATTAATGTTGTGACGGCTTGATCACTTCTTTTCTTGCGCTCGCCGGCTGTGCGCGCCAATTTAAACGGTTGCTTGAGCGTGGCACGAACGAAACGCAAGTGACATGGTGTTTTTTTCTGAATTACTTGAGCTTTTTATTTGAAGAAATCATGACAGTATTTAGCAATTAATGTTTCAGTTCATTTCCTCAAGTTTGTTGATATGATTAAATTTAGAAAAGATCTATTAATAATGAGTAAGTTACGCGAGGCAGCTCTGCCAGTTTTGCTTGTCGCGTTTCCGATTTCCTGTGCTCACCTTGGCTACGCGGACATTGATCATGTGATCGAACAGAGTGGGTTTCAGATTACTCTTTTATCGTGATTGTAAGAACGGGAATTTTTTATACTTGAATATATTTTAATATTAATTTTTTTAAATTAACGGCAACAGCCACACCAGGCATTGAATTCATATGCTCCCTATGGAAAATTGAATTAATCGGAATCTTTATTTAAATTTTGAATCAACTAGCGGCAAAAATGTAGCCTTTTCTTTTCTGAACTTCCATTAAAGTTAAACAGATAATATTTTATACAATCTGTAGTTGTCTCGTCTGATTGAACGACTGCATTGTTCAGACTGCTTTCTCAATTTTCTGAAAATAATTATATTTCACCAATACTACTTAGTAGTTGTTAAATATACAGGGTGGGGTAATAGTGCGTCGGACCTCGATATCTCGATTTTTACGATAGCTAGAAACTTTTTAAAAAATTCCAAGTAAACTAGATAAAAAAGTCTATAACTGGAAATTATTTTCGAACATACAGGGCGAGCCAAGACGAAATTACAGGACCAAGTGTCTATTTTTTTAAGGAATGCTATGTATACCAGTACATTTTTTGAAGCCTCTATCTAGGCTCTATTTATTCCTGAATTAGCATTGAATATCTCCCAACCACCAGGATGTAATGAATTTTTTTGTTGAAATACTGCAATCTGCAGATAGGTATTAAAAAAATCACCACAGTCACAATTATGGGTTTTAAGAAAAACTTATGTGAATATCAGTTATGAGACATCTAATTAATATTTTTGAATCATTTTCATTTCCTAAAAATGTACAGGGTGGCCAAAAATTATTTTTCAATTAAGAACATTTTAAATTGAATTTTCTCAATTTTTTCAAATCGAACACCCTGTGTATTTTTCGAAGATGTGATGTAGAAATGAAAAACGAACATTTTTTGTAAGTACTTCCCTATGGCTCGCCCTGTTTGTTCGAAAATAATTTCCAGTTATAAACTTTTTTATCTTGTTTACTTGCAATTTTTTTTAAAAATTCTAGCCATCGTAGAACTCGATATATTGAGGTACGACGCACTATTGCTCCACCCTGTATATTTACTTTCAAAATATAGCAAGATATCCAATCTCTAATGAAACTGAGAAGTATTTATTTACCTTTCGGTAAACATCAAACGTGCTTATTGGTACTGTTGAACGATTTGGATACAACACGAAGAATTCTCTTCTCTTCGCGCAGCACGTTTGTTTTTCTTATTTTTATACACTGTGTCCTATTTTGCTTGCAACCCCCCCCTATAAAAAGTTTATTTAATGTGTGATTTATAATTTTTTTCAAATATAGATCTTTGAAAGCTCAACTTTGTCTTATATTAAATTGTACAAAACATAATAGCGTGGCCTACTATGATTTTTTTTCGGGTCAGAAAATGGTGAAATCTTATTAGTTTTTTATTTCAAATTTGAGTGCGCCACTGGATTCAGCAACCCCTCAAATGTGTTTGTACCAAATTTCATTGAAAAAATCGTTTTTTTGGTGTTTCCTGAGAGAAATAAAAATTCAGAAATTGCCGAAGAAATTTAACTGTTGCATGGGTTGTGTATTTATGAAAAGGGTGCTTTGACTGAAATAACTGTCAATTGAATGGTTCATTGTTAAAAAACACTAATGCTCAGTTTAGAAATTTTTAATTATCAAACAATGTTTATCCTTTCATACTATAATGACTAACAAACAAATAATTAAAGAGAAGTGACACCAAAAATTTTACATAAAAATATTACAAAATAAATAAATAAATAGAACAATTAAATGTAGGTTCTTTCTACTAAGTCACCTTCAACTTCTATACATTTATCTATCCTCTCACGATTATTACGAATGACATTTCTAAGTTCTTCCCTCGAGATTTCTTGACAAGCTAGTATAAATCTGTCACATAGTTCCTGCCCATTTTGTAGACGAGATTTATATATTACTTTTAAGAGTAACACCTTGCATTCACAAAGTATGTGTTCCGCAGTTTCAATTGCAGTATCGCAATATTTGCATTTATTATCTACCGCCTTGCCCATATTCTTGAGATGGTATCTCAAGGGGCAGTGGCCAGTTAGAAGGCCTGTGATTAGCCTTAATTCGGACTTTTCCAGTTCGAGAAGCCTTGTGGCATTCTTTGTCGAATATGTTATAAACTTTTTCGCTTGTCTTTGGCCTGAAGTATTCCTCCAGTAGGACTTTTTCTGATCCTTTTCCCATTCTTGGATCTCCTCCTCTATATGTCCCTTGGCTAGGCCACAAAACGGTTCGGGTCCAATGAACGGTGCTTCAGCTCCTTTTTTTGCAAGGCTATCAGCAAGTTCATTTTCTTGTACTCCCTCATGCCCTGGCACCCACATCAAGGTAACCTTGTTGTTATTAGCCAGTTGCTTCAGGGATTGTCTGCATTCCCAGGCAATTTTAGATTCAAAGGTATAGGACCTTAGAGCCTTTAGTGCTGCCTGGCTATCTGATAGTATGTAGATCTTTGCCCTTCGGATGCCTTTATTTAGACATACCTGGGCACACAGATCTATGGCATAAATTTCTGCCTGAAAGATGGTTGGGGTGTTTCCGAGGGCTTTGGATAGCCTACAATTCGGCCCTGCTACTCCCACTCCTACCCATTCAGCCATCTTGGATCCATCTGTATACCAGATAAGTGACCCCTGTTCCAATCGCAGTGACTCCATCTTGCTCGTCTGGCGACTTTCAATTAGCACGTCAAACGGGCAGTCAAAGTCTTGTTTGACTGGCATTGAGTCAGTGGGTTTGGTCATGGACTTCAGATGATTTCCTCCAGAACCCTTAAGTGACCAACCAGATCACCTGAAATTGAATTTATGTGCCTGGTGCAGTCGTAAGGCACTGAGTGCCGCCTCCTTCCTTACATGTAAGTGTAAGGGAAGTAGGTCAAGCATAGCCTCCATAGCCGCTGTGGGACACGAGTGCATTGCTCCTGTAGTCCCTAAACAGGCAAGGCGTTGCAGTTTCTGCAACTTTCCCTGTGCTGTTTTTTCTTCTGTTTTTGGCCACCATACGCATGATGCGTAGGTTACCATAGGTCTGACAACCGAAAGATAAGACCAATGTGTCATTTTCGGTCTTAGACCCCAAGTCTTACCAAACAACGTACGGCACGTCCATATTGCCGCTGTTGCTTTAGTAAGAGTCCGTTCCAGATGTGAGTTCCAGGTAAGTTTTTGATCCAGGATTACTCCTAGATACTTGACTTCACTGGAAAAATTTATTATCGTTCCATTCAGTACAGGAGTACTGAAGCTCGTTTCGGTTTTCAATTCCCCAAATCGTTGATAAAACGGTGAATAACGCACTCGGGAGTGATCGGAGCGATTCGATAACCGTCGTAATCGATTTCCCGTGGTCGGTATAGTCGAAAATGCTACCCCACCCGGCCTCTTACGCTTTCGGGTTTCCGTAGAAAATGTCCCGGCCTGAACTCGGAGGACGCCGACCGTCTTTCTCTAAAAATTGTTTTAAACTTCTTTGAGGTTATGTACCTCAGGCCGGTTTCGACCGGGGTGGGGGATGCTTGCAAAAAATCCTATTTAAATGTTCGATTTTTAGGATGGAGAACCCACTCGCGCCAAACTTCACTACGTCTTTAAAAAAAATTATGTTATGTTTATACTAGTTTGTTTGTGTCTATATTCACGTTATTTATAAATGTCACTGTCACAGGATTAAATTAAGCGACTTCTGTATCCATCGACGGCGTACTTCCGTTTTTGAAGACGTCTAGTACACAAATTTATAACCGAAATGACATCTCAAAATTCATAACAATGCCGTAATAAGATGACAAGTTAAAGACGGGTATTTATTTGAAAAATGAAACAATAAACTACCCATTTCGCATGTAATTACCAATGTTAAAGAAAGCAACATCTTGGTGCATATGAATCCTTTCGCTTTGGCATGACAGATAGGCTGGGGCCGTTACGGATTTTTAATGCTGAAAAGAAAAAAATTAATAGCAGGCAACGGCCGGCTGGAATATATAGTTGAGGTCCTAAACAATGAAAAAAAAAACTTTGGAACTTGAGATGAAGGGAAGTAGTGAAATGGGGTGCTGAAAACCGTTTTTCGTGATTTGTGGCGAAAGGTCACGTTTCGTCACAAAAGTGTTTCATACAGAAGTTGTAGATAATAAAAAAATCTAAAACTTTTGTTGTATATATTTTTCGACATAACCTCAAAGTTTGCGAGAAAATCACGAAAAACCTATTTTTCTGCTTTTATTTTTTTTCTCACGTGAAAATTATTTAATTTAAATGAAACTTTGTGAAAGTACGTAATAATTTGCATATCATAAGCATGAATTTTTTTCAATTATGGGAAATAAATATTTTTCGAGATTTACCATTTTTCCGAAAAAAACACCCCTATCTTCGGCGAACAACTTTATTGATTTTTTTTTTGGATTTTGATGTTCTACTAGTGCTCATTTTATTCGTCGAGATGTCTACTTTCAAATGGTATGTCGATGTTAGTGATCTATTGTCATTTGGCAACTTAAAATTAAGAAAAACCGAAAAAAAAATTTTCGAATCTCGAATTTGTCGATTTTTTTCATTATTTTCAATTTTTTAGCATATTTATGTTAATAATTCATAATATTTTAATGAAAAAACTTACTATGGTATAAAATAACTAAAGTTGAATGAATTGAATTATTGGAAACCACGCTAAAATTGAATACAAACAAAAAAATACTGTTACGTATTCAAACAAAAAAAAAAAAATTACAAAATTTGAAATTTCTCAGCATACAAGTATTTGAAATGCCCGCCCAAAACGATTGAAGGTTGGGGGTAGAGAGGGGTAGGACAAAGTGAGCCTGCACAAGAGCAGCAGAGCACGTTCTGTTGTAGTAGTAAATCTATATTCGTCTAGTTGTGTAAAAGTAGTTTTTCAGTTTGTGATGCGTCCTTTGTAAACGCACGTGGTGATTGAGTTTTCGATTAAAATTAAACGAATACCCTTTTCACAAGAAAAATTTTTATCAGATCAAAATAATAAAAACAATTTAATTATCACAATATCAAATAAATTACAGTCCGAGGGCTTTTTGTGTAAGCGAGTTCCTGAAGACGCCGACGCACTGATTGTTAATACTGCGATCCAATTAGCTAAACAAGATGATAAAACTGTCGGGGCGAGCGTAGGTGCGTCTTTACTATGTACATACTTCGGTATGCGATGTAAAGCAACGACAGGCGCAGTTAGTACTTGGATGGTGACCATTCCAACGGAAACCGCGTTCTCGCCTCACACATCTTCCAGCGGCTTGAATATCAGTGTATACGTGGAAGCTATACAACCTTAGGCGAGGGTTGTATAGGAGATATACCATCCTTCGGAGGGGATGTAAAGCCGTCGGTCCCTTGTCTATTAAATGTTAGGCAAGTAAAAGATCCCTACTCTTCTTAAGGGAAGAGGTTCGGCAAAATTCCTGGTTGGGGGTAGCTCGTCTACAGGCGTCGGTGTTAGGCCTCAGTAGCGGAAATAGGCCGGCGTTAAATAAATGTATAAAAAAAAATGATAAAACTGTAATAATCGTGGGTCAAGACATCGATTTACTAGTTCTTTTACACCAATTAAATTCGAGTGGGCTGGATATTTATTTTTACAAACCAGGCTCAAGCAACGTCAAAGATTAATTTTATACATCCCATTGTTTTAAACACGAACCATACACAAGTGTAATAGCGTTTGTTCATGCTTTCTCTGGGTGTGATACAACTTCAAGTTTTGCTGGAAAAGGGAAAAAAACAATAGTAAGATCTTTATTGGACAATAAAAATGTATTAAACCTAGCCAGTGTTTATTATCAAAAAGGTGCAGACCACATAACCATAGCAAAAATGGATCTCAACTTACAGCTAGTATTTACAAAAGTAAGAAAATTTATAACTCATTAAATCAATTACGATTTGAGCTGTATCAGCAAACTACAAACAAATCCACTTTTAAATTGGAAAAACTCCCTCCAGCTGAAGAAGCAGCTGCACAACACTCCTACAGAGTCTATTATCAATTACAAAGTTGGTTGGGTAATTTTGACAACTATCAGGATAACAAAAAAGCAAAGGACTGGGGCTGGAACGAAAATGTAGGAAGACTCGTGCCGAAATACATCTCTGACAGTTCCGACTTGATTCCCGGAAAGTTGTTAGAAAGCATTAGCTGTACCTGTGGATGCAATAATCAAAGGTGTGGCTGCCGAAAACACTGCTTAAAATGTACCAATCTATGCAATACATGCATTAAGAACTGTTCAAATAGAGACAGAGAAGTATTTGTAGATTTAAGTGATTCTGAAGATATTGATGATGAGCCAGCAAAGAATAATGACATCGAAATTGAAGAGCCTGAAAATGCCAATGATTTTGAAGATAATATAGAATTTGAGAGTTTGATCGATGAAGAAAACGAACCACAACAAAAAAGGCCTCAAATTGATTAGATTTTAACAATCATTTTATTGATTTTTCTTTTTATAAGCTATACACAACCAATATTAATAAAGTAAACATTTGTAAATAAAGTAAAGAATTCGTAACCAATATAAATAAATTGTATGTTGTATTTTATCATATGCATTTAGAATAATTTAATATGCATATAAAGTTTTCGAAACTTAACCGTAGCTTATGAAAATTAATAAAGTACTATTGATTTCCATTTAAATGTTAAGTTTTATGAAGTTTTCCCTACCTTTCCGTGATGAAATTCATTAAACTTTATTTATTTGATACCAAAGTAAGTTTTTTCATTAAAATATTATGAATTATTAACATAAATATGCTAAAAAATTAAAAATAATGAAAAAAATCGACAAATTCGAGATTCGAAAATTTTTTTTTTGGTTTTTCTTAATTTTAAGCTGCTAAATGACAATAAATCACTAACATCGACATACCATTTGAAAGTAGACATCTCCACGAAAAAAATGAGCACTAGTAGAACATCAAAATCCAAAAAAAAATCAATAAAGTTGTTCGCCGAAGCTAGGGGTATTTTTTCGGAAAAATGGTAAAATCTCGAAAAATATTTATTTCCCATAATTGAAAAAATGCATGCTTATTATATGCAAACTATTACGTACTTTCACAAAGTTTCATTAAAATTAAATAATTTTCACGCGAGAAAAAAAATAAAAACAGAAAAATCGGTTTTTCGTCATTATTTCGCAAACTTTGAGGTTATGTCGAAAAATATATAGAATTAAAGTTTTAGATTTTTTTATTGTCTACAGCTTTTGTACGAAACACTTTTCTCTCGGAGATCACGTTTCGCCACAAATCACGAAAAACGGTTTTCATCCCTTAAATAGCACCCCATTTCACTACTTCCCTTTATCTCAAGTTCCAAAGTTTTTTTTTCATTTTTTCTGACCTCAGCTATATATTCCAGCCGGCCGTTGCGTGTTATTAATTTTTTCATCTCAAAATGTAACGGCCCCAGCCTAAGAGAGAGAAAATTAGCTGCGAAACCCGACTGGGTTACTTGATTTAGCGGCGACCTTAATGTTATAGCTTTTCTATGGGAATGGTATAAAACATTTTGATAGTTCTTAAAAAATCGTAAAAGTGCCTGACAGTGATAGCGATATTTCAATTTCTTGCACTCGTCCAGAGCTAAAAAGTATCGTAAATTCAGCGCATTCTGATTTAATACCTGAAAAATCTAAACGGCAATACAAAAAATGTTACGGGGACTTTAAATAACGGTGTGACAACAAAATGTTAAGACGGTGTCTGAAAACATTTTATTGGCTTATGGAGAAATCAAAAATTGTAAAGCGTTCAACTTTATGGATCATCTATTATGTTTGAAGTGTATGGTTAATGTTTGGGATGGGATCGATGTGAGGAAATTTTGAAAATGGTACTTTTCTGAAAAAAAAGTTAAAGAAGTCAAAAGATTTGATGCGTGAGCTGATTAATTCATTCCTAAAAAAAGTTAGTGACAAAAATTATTTATTGTATAAGACAAAAATATTTAAAAACTTCACTTGTGATAAGTTGTTATTACATTATTGTAATTGGGGGTAATGGGGTAGTGAAGCGCAAGTTATAGCCTCTCCTACTCAATTGTTAACCTCACCTTCGCGATGAGTTCAATTTGAACTTGGTGCACCCTGTTTTCACTAACGAGGCTCTAACGACCGAGTAAGGGCGGAATAACCCTTACCTTTTGCCGTGAGCACATCCACCTTCTCACGAAGCGTGCGGTAAAAATAACCCACCGCACACAAAGGTTGCTTTTGGAATCGTTTGGTTACCCCATCGTGGCAGTCTCCTTCTGTGCCATGGGACCACACCACTCGCCTTCCGCAACCGAGCTGGTCAGTTGCATACCTGCGCCAGCTAAAACTTCAAATGCAGCTTCGTTTTCAGTCGATTAAGGCTTTTAAAAAATGATGGAGCGTTCAAGTGGGACAAAATCATCCGGAGGTAAAATACCCTCCCGATCGGATCTCCGGGGGAGGGTGCCCACAGGGACACCTCATCGAATGTCGAAAAAACACCGACAAGTTAAATCCAACAAAACTAATTCTTTCATCTACGGCGCTTGGAATGTTCGTACTTTGAACGACAGCACTCGCACCGATCGGCCTGAAAGAAGAACTGCTCTAATAGATAGAGAACTTCACCGACTCAATGTTGACGTTGCAGCTCTCAGCGAAACTCGATTTTTGGAGGAAGGCTCTCTCACAGAAAAGTACTACACCTTCTATTGGAAAGGTCTTCCCACCAATTCAAGAAGACAACATGGAGTAGGATTTGCCGTTCGGAATCAACTTGTATCCAACTTAACACAAGTACCACAAGGCCTATCCGAGCGTCTAATGCTGCTACGCTATGAGCTATCAGATGGTAACGCGGTAAATCTAATAAGCGCCTACGCTCCCACTCTGGATGCAAGTCACGAAACCAAGGAAAGCTTCTATCAACAGCTGGAAGAAACCCTCTGTAGAATACCTAAAACGGAACGACTCGTTATTCTTGGCGATTTTAACGCTAGAGTAGGGAGAGATGCAGACACCTGGCCAGGCATCATAGGCAAGAACGGTTTGGGCAACATGAACGCTAACGGTCAACTACTCCTAACTAAATGCGCCGAACATGATCTAGTTATAACAAACACCATTTTCCGACAAAAGGATAAATTTAAAGGCACCTGGCGTCACCCCAGATCAGGTCACTGGCATCTACTGGACTATGTTATCGTACGTAGGAAGCATCTCAAGGACGTCCAAATTACAAAGGCGCGCATTGATAGCGAATGTTGGACCGATCATCGTCCTGTTGTCTCTAAAATGAAAATTGTTATGAGACCCAAACACCGAAGAACTCAAGTAAAACGTAGACTCCGTCTCTGTATTAGTAAATTGCGTGACCAACAAACCGTCGAACAGCTAAAGCAAAAAGTTCAAGAGAATTTGAGTGCACTAGAAGAAACCAATTCTGTAGATGTCGCTGCTACCTGGACACAAATTAAAGACAGTTTAAAAAGTGCGAGTGAGGAAATTCTTGGCACTGCAGCAAGTAAAAAACAGGAGGACTGGTTCAATGATAATGAAGCTTTTATACAAGAACTTCTTGACCGCAAACATATTGCCTTCCAAAACGCTATCAACCACCCCAACGACTCATCAAAAGCAGATGCTTTTACCCAATCTAAGTATGAAACGCAACGCGAAATCAGAAGAATAAAGAACGAGTGGTGGGCAAGCAAGGCCAGAGAAATTCAAAGGTACGCCGATTCACACGACTACAGGAATTTCTTTCAAGGAGTAAAAGCAGTGTACGGCCCCAGTCGGAAAAATATGTGCCCTATTAAAGATTTAAATGGAAATCTCCTCAAAGAAGACCAGGAAATAAGAGCCCGATGGAAAGAACACTACTCTAACATTCTTAACCAGCAAAGTCAAGCCGATCACGATATTATAAATCTTATCCCTCAATATGACACCTTCGAAGACTTAGATAAACCACTAACAACGGAAGAGATCTTAACCGCCATTGGGCAGCTAAAAAATAACAAATCTCCCGGCGCCGACTCACTCCCAGCTGAGATCTTTAAAGCTGTGTCGTCAGAGCTCATACCCTACCTCAAAAAACTGTTTGATGTCGCGTGGGAAAGTGGTCAAGCTCCGCAGGAGTTTCGTGATACACTTTTAATCAACCTCTTCAAAAACAAAGGGAGCGCTGCGGACTGTGGAAATTACAGGGGTATAGCTCTCCTGGCTGTTGGAGGGAAGATACTCACTAAAGCGATGGCAAATAGGCTAACACCTGTTATGGAAAAGTTACTTCCTGAAACACAGAGTGGCTTTAGACCAAACCGAGGCACATCGGACCTAATCTTCACACTTAAACAGCTTCAAGAAAAAGCACTCGAACATCAAGGAGAAATTCACATGGCCTTCATTGATTTAACCAAGGCGTTTGACTCGGTGGACAGGGAAGTGCTCTGGAAAATTATGCTCCGCTTAGGTATCCCCAGAAAATTTGTGGAAGTATGTCGCAGTCTACATACAAACAACAACGCCCAGGTTATGTATAATAATGAGGCAACCGAACCTTTCCAAACCCTCACTGGAGTTAGGCAGGGATGTGTCCTGGCACCCCTACTCTTTAATTTGTTTACCACTGCTCTAACAATTATTGTTGACAACAAACTGACAGTCAGAGGAATAGGTCTCAGATACCGTTTTGATGGCGGTCTTTTTAACATAGGGCGCTTCAGAGCTTTCACGAAGACACGCACACGATTCATTTGTGATCTCCAGTATGCGGATGACTGTGCACTTTTAGCCTCTACGCCGGAAGAGCTTCAAGAACTTTTAGATGTGTATGCCCAGAGCTACGATTCCTTAGGACTTAAAATCAACATTGGAAAGACTAAGATTATGTCAACTCCTCATCAAGTGAACCAAATAGACATTACACTTAACGGAAATTCTCTTGAAGTTGTGGATCAGTTCAATTACTTAGGCAACGTTGTTAATGACAAAGCAAACATGGACAGCGAGATTCGCAATAGAATTAACGCTGCATCTAGAGCACTCTGGGGACTTAGAGAGAGAGTATTTGACAACCACGACTTTGCTTTGTCAACAAAAATGGCTGTCTACAGAGCAGTTATCATTCCAACACTGCTATATGGATGTGAAAGCTGGGTTACTTACCGTCGTCATGTGAAAGAATTAGAACGTTTTCAGCAAAGACACCTCAGAAGTATGATGAAAATCCGTTGGTTCCATCACATATCAAACGTGGAAGTACTCAGGAGAGCAAACAGCCTTCCAATTGAGGTGCTTATTTCAAGAGCACGCCTAAGATGGGCAGGTCACGTTCATCGTATGCATGATAACCGCCTTCCTAAATGTACACTTTATGGTGAATTGCTAAGCGGTAGAAGAAGGCGTGGCGGTCAACGAAAGAGGTTCAAAGACACTCTCCATGAAAATCTAAAATCCTGCGGTATTGCAGACGAGCAATGGGAACAACTTGCAGCGGATAGAACCGAATGGCGAGGGGTTGTGGCCAGCTATCAAGGAAATGTTGCTGCAAGAAGGCCGAATCCAAGACCTAACCAGGTCTATGTTTGTCCTGACTGCGGTCGACATGTGCTCTCCCGAATTGGCCTCTATAGCCATAGTCGTGTGCACCGTAGATGAATGGGAATTACAATGGACTACACCTTTTACTTGTTTTTTATTGTACACAATTTATCGACTGTAACATTTTTATACTCGGACTCGAGTAACGGCTAATAAAAAATAAATTATTGTAATTACGTACTGATACCTATGTACTTTTGGTAATAGGAATAAGGAATATCTGGGGCATTCCGACGAGATAAATAATTGTCCCTTGATGATATTCAAAAAGGGAACGTTGTATTAAAAGTATTTGTTCCTGATAATAAGACTGACAAATAGCGCGTGTTTACTGTTACTAATTTTGGCTATCTAAGAATTTACCGCAAATATGTAGTTATTCGATCAAAACATATTGTTAATCGTGAATTCTTGAGATATAAAAATTGGAAGTGCAATGCAATGCAGAAGCTGTTGAAGTGCATACGATTGGGAAAATACTCAGTATGATTGCTAAGTATCTCAGATTGCCAAACAGTGAAATATATACGGGCCATTGTTTTAGGAGAAGTTTTACTACGCTGCTTGCCAATACTTGTGCTGTTCTTATGTCACGATGAATGGAAGTCTAGTAGTAAACTTCCATTCATCATATAGCCAGAAGGATATGTAGAGGAGTGAATCGAGAATAGAAAAAAATATCTAACTCGATTTTTGGAAATGTAACGTCTAGTTTGAATGTAAATAATTACAAAATGTATGTTATTAATTATTCGGAAACAGTAAATTTCGTTGCCTTAGCTTCAGGAGTAAATATCAATAATAGCACAAACTCTACAATTAATGTTAATATTTATCCTAAATAATTTATACATTTCTTGTGAATTTGGAAATAAGTAGGTACTAATTCTGCACTTCGCGCTTGTTTTGTGAATGCGGAATACATTCTTCGCATCCGACTGCACAAAAAAATACTACTTCTTGAAACGTCAAAGAAACATTATACTCCAAGCATTAGGGAATTTTACCTGGAAAAATTGAAAAATGATAGTTCTGCAAATAGGTTTACTTTACGTTTTTTGGTTCGCTGAATCCAAATTTTTAATTTCCCTCCAAAAAATTCCCCATGCAACCCCCTCAAATTTTGAAAAAAAAAACTTAAAAATTGTTTATTGTTTTTTTAAATCGTTTTTCTTCGTCCCAGAGAAAAATACCAGATTTTCAGAAAGTAGACAAAATTTGCATAAAAAAAAGTTCTTTGATATTTTGACGTACCATGAACGGGTGGGGAGCGAGTTGGCCCCGAAACATACGCTTCGGCGCCGCGAGCTCTTTTAGGTGTCATAAGGCTAAAAATATACTGTTTTTACACGCTTTCAGAGGATGTGACTACATCTGCATTTTCGGCCACGGAAAAACCAAATTGATCAAAGTCCTCGTCCAAAACCCAGATTTACAACCCCTCGCTCAACTGTTCCGGACTCCCAATGCAGATCCATAAACTATCGCAAAAGCTGGTAATCAATTTTTACTTCGTTTGCATAGTTGCAAGGATGAAAATATGACTTTTAACAATTTTAGATATCAGTGTTTCATCAATACCGCGAACAACAGTAAACACAATATTGCCTCTTTGCCCCTAACTGAAGCTGCTGCTGCGCAACACTCAGTAAATCAAAGTTGCTTTATCAATCAATCAATCAATCCGCTTTAAAGAAAACTTGAAACTAATTATATCTTTGTTATGCATGGACTTAACTTTCAGCTTGACTGATAAATATTTTCGAATATTTCAGACTTGGGTGAAATCCACAGAGATACATTTGACGGGTCTGATAGTGACGACCAAAGTGACTTGGATCAACTCTCGGTTGAAGTCAAGTGGAGAAAGAGTAAAACTTATTAATTTGACATTTTTCTTTTCTTTCTACAAATTAAATACACAAGCAAACAACAAATGTATCTTTGTTCTCTTTTTTTCTCATTTTCAGTTAGACTTGGGGAAAAACTGGGCTCAGAACTATTAAATCATGTTACAACTGCCTTGTAAGATTATTACACGTATGTATTTTGTTTGTTTTTACTGCAAAATTCAAAATTTCAATATTTAACTTAGACTGAAAGAACAAAACGATGTGCTTGGTTAAGCAGAGTTACGTAACTTAACGAACGCAGCCCCGCGGTGCCGAGACTCATGTTTCGAGGCATGCTAGCGCTTCTCCGTTCGTTCTACGTTAAAATCTCAAAGGACTTCTCTCGTTGCAAACTTTGTCTACTTTCCGAATTTTTAGATACCTTTTTCTTACAACGAAAAAAAAAAGAGAAAAAAAAACGATTTTTTCGATTTATTTTCCAAATTTCTGTGTAGGCTGTGGGGGGGCTATTTTTGGTGAGAAGTTAAAAATTCGAACTCAGCGCTTCCCAAAAACGTAAAGTAGGCCTATTTCCAGAAATACCATGAATTTTCCCAGGTAAGAGTCTTATATAGTCTCTAATGCCTGGACTATTACTTTTATAACAAATCTTTTGAACTTAAACTATCACTTCTCTAACAATTCGTCTGACCGACTTACTTAATATCTTATTGCCGCTAACCAGCTCTGAGCGGCAGTAAAAGACTTTTACTTCCACTCACGAGATGCACTAAAAGTATTTGAAGAAAAAATAACAGTCCATATTTAATTCACATTCGACGTTTCAAGAAAAAATTTCATGTTTTATGTGGAAAGTCATTTTTTGTGTCTGGGCTATTCTTGTCGAGTACATCCTAGATACATGTCACTTTTACTCCATATAAAACAATATACTATTTAATTTACTATTGTTGCTATTGTTTTTTGTTAATTAAACATATCTTAAAATACCTTTTTTGTTTATCAATAATATTTACAATATATGTTTTTTAAATCATTCAAATATGTCTAGATATTAATAAAGTGCCACATAATTTGTGATACCCTTTTATAATTTATAAGGCAATAAAAGGGTAACCCCTAAATCTTTCTTCAACGAAATCCATTCACAGTCTCATTATATTTATTAAAAATTAATATTGTCCAATGCAGACCAAATTAAAAACACATAGGAACTCATTAAAATATTTCATAGAAGCTAATTTAACACAGGCAATTACCTGCGTATCCCAAGTTCGGCTACACTTCATGAAAAGTCAATCTAATTCCAATCCACCAACGCCGAGAATGTGGTATCATAACGAACGTTGTCTACCTGCCCGACTCATATGTAATAGCTTGCTTGGCATTTCATTTGCTCTATGACAGATTCCTGTTACTAATTCATTTTTTAATTAACTAACCCATTTCTGACTGACCTGCTGATGTTGATCGTCCATTTGACTTAACATAATCAACTATGGTCGGTCTCAATGAACTCCCAACTTGTGTTGTGATGGGTTTTATAGCTAAAAGGAAATAAGTTTACCGCTTTTGTAGCTGTTCTGTCGATGCGCACACTGAATCGAGTTATTTAATATATTACTATTGTCACAACAATAGAGGCAGTTTTTGAGCTCCCCGTGTTAATCCTATATTATTTTGTGTTAAAGTAATTTGGTTACCGTAACCTAAAGTGACTTTTGTCTTTAAGATGACTGAATTAAACTGGAAAAGTTTAGTGTATATTTTAAATTATTTCCATGGTTTACTGGTTGATGAAAAAATCATGCATGATGATTATTGTCTTTAGTAACTAGATTTGTCATTTTTTAAATACTGCAGTATTGAAATTTCAAAAGATAAATTAATACCTACCAATATACATTTTATACAATAGAAAGAGAGTTGCAACAGGTGAAAAAATTGGATAAAACTGTCGAATAACTTAGTTGTTCAATTAGTTCAGCTATATTGTACAACATTAACAATGGATTTCAAGAATGAAAGTAAACAATACAGGTTCGGATATATGGGGTGACCAATGTTGCCTCTTACATTTTTGAGGCAGTTGTGATGATATTGGTCATATGTTTTGGAACCTTAAAATTTTAAGCGTGTACTGTATACAGGTGGTTGCCACTTAATTCTTGTACTCTAAAATAATAAATTCAGTGAGCAATGGTCAGAAAATATAAGAACCTTGAATCTATGAGCTATGATAATTTTAATAATACGTCTATATTATTCCTTTAATCAAATATTTCTATTTTTCTTATATGCTTATATTCTTTTTCATTTAAATAATAAAGTTTTTTTGTATCACTATGAAATAAGCTTTCTTTAGAATAAAGGCCATTTAAAGAAAAAAATTCACAGATCTTGCATCTTACGTAAGTATCGTACGTAGGTGTATTGAAAATATCTGACTCAAAAGTTGCTAGTTTAATAATTTGACGCTTAATAGAAATTGTATGAACCTTAACCTTTAAAGTCAACAAGTAGGAATAATGTGATATTTAAAAACTTATAACTTTTACAAGTATATAATATTAATGCCGGAAACATACTGTACCAAATTGTAAAAGCCGCTTATAAGAGGAAAATGATAGCTATTATAAAATAAGGGAGATATATAGAAATAGTACAAAATGCATATACACTCGTAAGGGGAATAACTGTTTTGGTTTAATTTGTTGAGTCCTTGTTTATATAAGGCACTTACAGATTGGTTGGAATATTATAATTCCTATTTTTTTTTTATATAAAATTTCTTTGTACTATAAAATTGCTTATTCAGTGATGATTATCAATTTTATTTTCGATTTGGATTGTTTCGAGACTACTGAGAGATGGCACTAGTTATGCTCTATAACGGTGGAACTTAACAGTATCTATGAGATGCGAACTCCGGGTATTGAAGGTATCACTCACACTGCACTGACGAGACCCAAAACTAGGTCAAAACCGGTCTGCAGTTAGTGGCATCCTGCGATATGAAGGAGACCTCACATCTTCCTCGTAGCATTCGAGCATTCCAAGTCATTGTATGCTAACTGTGTTTAGAGAAAATACGCAAATTTCACCATATAATTCAGCGCTCGTAAGGGGGAATAGCTGTTTTGGTTTAATTTGTTGAGTCCTTATTTATATTCCTTCTGCTATAATATTGTTTATTCAGTGACGATTATCAATTTTATTTTCGATTTGGATTGTTTCGAGATTGCTGAGAGATGGCGCTAGTTACGCTCTACTGCGGTGGAACTTAACAGTGTCTATGAGATGCGAACTCCGGGTATTGAAAGTATCACTTGCACTGTACTGACGAGACCCAAAACTAGGTCGAAACCGGTCTGCAATTAGTGACATCCTGCAATATGAAGGAGGCCTCGCATCTTCCTCGTAGCATTCGAGCATTCCAAATCATTGTATTTTAGTGCTAACTGTGTTTAAACAAAACACGCAAATTTTACCATATAATTCAGCGCTCGTAAGGGGGAATAGCTGTTTTGGTTTAATTTGTTGAGTCCTTAGTTATATAAGGCACTTGCAGATAGGTTGGAATATTATACACTATTTCCAAAATATCTTTCTTTTTATGTACTTCATACAGAGATTTACTAAATACATTAGGTGGTTTTATAATAACTTTAAAAACTAAAAAAAAAATGTCCTCCTGCCAAATTTTAGAATCGTAGTCAGAAGTCAACATTTATAATGGTGTCACATTTATAACCATCTACCCGCAGATTCCAAGTCTCTCGTTGAAATCCAATTTCAGGTACTCGAAGAAAGTAAAATTTTATATATGTGAATGTTGTTTCGATATATAGGCATCATTATTAGGTGGTCAAATATCTTTATTTTTCTACTTTTTCGCTATTTTTTGAAAGATTAATCCGATTAAGAGCTGTTAATTATTCATGTCCAAATTCCCAGACTATATTCTTGCGTAATAATTGTTTTAACGGTTCGTCTAGGACTGCACTGTCTCGTATGAATTTTCGAATGTAACTTGCAACTGTGATCGAGCCAAATTGAGACTCGAGATAAATTGTAACAATATAATAACCGACCGCTACTTTATCAAGATCGAATTATATTTTTTAGATTATTTCTTGAATGAAACATTACTAACATTTTGACACTAATCAACTAATGTGACGTTTGAAAATATTTGTATCAAAGCAGTATGCCAACTTGATATAAAGTAATAAATTAAATATCAGCAACTATTTGAGCCAGTGCCATCGCAATGGGAAATAACCGCTGATATTTCCTTTTATTATGTAAATAGAGTTCAAATAGCCAGTGATATTTCTCATTTCTAAGAAATTTATAATATTGTAATTGGTTTAAAATTTCGATGCGACACATATGAAAGAAATAATAATTTAAATCCTGCCCAGGATTAGCCTGATTAGGCTGGTACCAAAGCGGATTTTGAATATTTAAAAAAAGTTAATAACAAGCAAGGACAAGTCGGGAAGTATAGTTAAGGTTATAATTAAGAGAAAAAACAAAAACTAAACACGAGATAAAATGACATTGTGAAACCTTTTTTTGTATCGAAAAAGCATGATTTTTCTGGAATCTGGGAAACAAGTAATTTCTGAGATATTTGCATTTTTCAAAAAAAAAAAAACAAAATCTTCCACGGAAAACTTTATTGGTGTTGTTCAAATGTGCTTTTAAGGGGCGGAATACTAAAACATAATATTTTTAGTCGCAAACTCCTCTATAAAATCCTTATTTTACTATAAGGAACGTAACCAGACTGCAACCAACCGCTACTCTCCAGGCTATATGCCCCGCCGAGCGCTGAATTACAAGTTACAAGCCTGGTGCGTTAAGTTTAATAATTGCATATTACCACCAAAGCGCTAATGCTTCGATTGCAACAAACACCAGCCGAAAGACTGATCCTACCTAGGAGCTGTCGTGCCTTGCACTGACGAGAGCCAATAGCTCGAAACTGCGGTCTGCAAGTGGTGTGTGACAACTGGCAAGAGAGCTTCTAAGTAGAATCAGTCTTTCGGCTGGTGTTTGTTGCAATCGAAGCATTAGCGTGTTGATGGTAATATGCAATTATTACAGTTACCGCGCCAGGCTTGTAACTTTAATTCAGCGCTCGGCGGGGCACATAGCCCGGAGATTAGCTGTTGGTTGCAGTCTGGTTACGTTCCTTATAGTAAAATAAGAATTTTATAAATGAGTTTGCGACTAAAAATACTATGTTTTTTTGGTGTTGTTTTCGATTTAAATATTTTATCCGGGCTCACTGTAACCGTTGAAATGTCTACTTTAAAATGATCTATATATATGTTGATGGTTTATTTTTCATAAAACAGCTTAAAATTGAGAAAAACCAAAATATGACTTTTCGAATCACGGATTTTTCAATATTTTTTATTATTTTCCATTTTTTTAAATTATTTATGTAAATATTATATATATATATTTATAATATTACTAAAGTTGAATGAATTAAGATTGAAAAAAGTGGGGGAAATCATTCTGAAACTTAAGTTTTCAGGGCAATGCACCGTACTGAAAGTCGTAAGCTACATTAAGACTCACTGGCCCAGTGAATTTTTATTAATGTATATTTTAATATTTTTCACTAAATAAATGGTATAACGATGAGTAATCTGTTTTATGTATATTTGAATAAATAATTATTAAGTGAAACAATTAATTTATTAATATTTTTTTACAAGTTTTGACTCCGTCCAAGTGTGCTTCTAGAGGGCAGAATATTAAAACGTAATAAATATTACTCCCCTATAGAGTCCTTATTTTACTATAAGGAACGTAACCAGACTGTAACTAACAGCTACTCTCCGGGCTATATGCCCCGCCGAGCGCTGAATTACAGGTTACAAACCTGGCGCCGCGTTAAGTGTAATAATTACATATTACCAACAGAACACTAATACTTCGATTGCAACAAACACCGACCGAAAAACAAATTCCTACTTAAAGGAGCTCTCCTGCCAGTCGTCCCACACCACTTGCAGACTGTAGTTTCGAGTTGTTGGTTCTGATCAATGCAAGGTAGGCTGTGACGACCGACACGCGGATCCTTCGACTATTTGGTCGATATCCTTAAAATAGTGCCATCTAGCGGTCCAGTATCTGGTGCCTGTTTGTTGTCTATCAAAATGAACCAAATAATCGAAGAGCCCTCGTGTCGGTCGTCACAGCCTACCATGCACTGATGAGAGCCAACAACTCGAAACTGCAGTCTGCAAGTGGTATGGGACGACTAGCACGAGAGCTCCTTTAAGTAGGAATTAGTCTTTCGGCCGGTGTTTGTTGCAATCGAAGCATTAGGGTTCTGTTGGTATTATGTAATTATTACACTTAACGCGCCAGGCTTATAACTTGTAGTTCAGCGCTCGGCGGGCCATATAGCCCGGAGAGTAGCTGCTGGTTGCAGTCTGGTTACATTCCTTATAGTAAAATACGTTTTAAATTTTGACTCGCTTCGTCTTCAGAAAAATATTGTTTTGTCATTTTTTTATAAAAATAAAAATGTATGAAAAATTATAATATTCTAATGAATTTATTTTACATTGTGGTTGTTCTGATGAACAACATTCATTGATATAAAAGTTTCAAATTCCGAAGGATTTTCGAGATTATCGACGTGTTCGAGCCCTTCAATTTCAATATCAAGACTCTTTGCTGGCTCGTCATAGTTAATCTCTTCCGAATCACTTAAGTCTTCAAATATTTCTTAATTTCTATTTGACCAGTTTTCATGACAATTATTGCATAAATTCGTACATTTCAAGCCGTGTTTTCGGCAGCCATATCTCTGTTTATTACAACCACTTTTACAGCTGCAGCTTAATACTTTTTAATAATTTTTCTGAAATTAAGTCTGAACTGTATGAAATAAATTTGGGCACGTTCGTTCCAGCTCCATTGCTTAGCTTTTTTGTTATCGGACTCGTTGTCCAAATAACCAAGACAAGTTTGCAATTGGTAATAAACTCTATAAGAGTGTTGCAGCTGCTCCTTCAGCTGGGGGGAGCTTTTCCAATTTAAAAATAGACTTATTAGTTGCCAGTTGGTAATGTTCAAGTCTTAATTGATTTAATGACTTACCAATTTTTTACTTTTGTAAATACCAGCTATAAGTTGAGATCCATTTTGTGCAATGGTTATTTGGTCTCCATCTTAAAAAAAATACTAGTTAGGCTTGTTAAATTTTTGATGCTCAATAATGATTTTACTGTTGTTTTTTTTTCCTTTTCCAGCAAAACCGGAAGTTGTATCGCAACACGAAAAAGAGTGAAGAAATGCTATTATATTTGAGTACGATTCGTGTTTGAAACAATTAGATTACGATTTTCGTTGCCTGAGCCTGGTTTGTGGAACAAATACTGAGACCATTTGAATTTAGTTGATGCAGAAGTACTAGTAAATCAATATCTTGACCCACGATGACGACAGTTTTATCATCGTGTTTTACTAGTTCAATTGCAGTATTTATAATTAATGCATCGGCGTCTTCGGGAGCTTGCCTGCACAAAAATCCCTTTGATTGTGGTTTATCTGATATGGTTTGTATTAAATTATTTTTGTTACTTTGATTGGATACAAATTTCTCATGCGAAAGCGGTATTTTACTTGTATCTTGATATTTAAATGTAGGGATATTTGCAGATTTCTAACAATGGGAACGTTCGGTTTGTTTCGTGCCCATCGAAGTAGAAGTAGATGCTGTAAGTGTTGTAGTTAAAGTTTTATTTACTTCGGGATACCCATCGAATACTATAAAACTATTAGCTGTATATAATGGCTTCGAATATTATTAAAATATTTATTTGCAATTTCTTCAATGGTATCGTTCTATTGCCAAATTTCTGAATTTACAATTTTGTAATTTTTTTCTTCCACGTTTATATGCATAACTTAAATTTTTTCTTATTAATGTTTTATTTATTTCAAAGTTTCAGGATGGTTTCCGCCACTTTCTTCAATTAAATTCATTCAACTTTAGTAATATTACATTGAATTAAATTCTGTCATTAAAATTTAATCCATTATTTACATAAATAATTAAAAAAATGGAGAATAATAAAAAATATTGAAAAATTGGTGATTCGAAAAGTATTTCTCAGTTTTAAGCGGTTTCATGAAAAATAGACTATCAACATATATACATAGATACAACTAAAATTAAAGTAGACATTTCAACCGTTACAATGAGCCCGGATAGAATATGTAAATCGAAAAAACACCAATAAAGTTATCCGTCGAAAATTTAGTTTTTTTTGCGAAAAATGTAAATATCTCGGAAACAACTTGTTTCCCAGATTTCAAAAAAATCATGCTTATTCAATGTATAAAAAGGTATACTTTCAAATAATTTCATATAAATTGAATTATTTTTACGAGAAAAAAATAAAAAACCGGGTTTCTGCCGTTTTCTTAAAAAAATGAGGTTTTTTTAAAAAATGCCAGATTCGAAAGTTTTAGATTTTTTTTATTATCTACAACTTTTGTGAAGGATATTTTCTGCTAGGAGGTCACCTTTCATCGAAAATCGCAAAAAAAAACTTTCAACCCCTAAACAGCACCCCCATTTCACAATTTAACTTTATCTCTTGTTTAATTTTTGTTTTTCTCTCAATTATAATCTTAACTAAATTTCCCGGCTAGTCCTTGCCTGTTATTAAGTTTTTTTTTTCAAAAAGGTATTGGCGCCAGCCTAGATAGGTGGCAGTTTCACAAAACAATTTTCCAAAAGTAGTTTTACTTGGAAACATTTATTTTAACATTGTTTCTCACTGTACCCAATGTAAAATATTTCATAATGTAAAGAAACACCTTTACTAAAACGACAGTGCAATTCAATTTCTTCAAAATAGTTTCCCCAAAGTGCTCATATTCACTTTTTCTTTAATTTATCAATTACATGATACACATGTTTCTGTATTGGGAGTTAATATAAAGTTTAGAGATAACTCTAATATCAATTTTATCTGTGACCATATCGACATAATAATAATAATATTTATTAACCATTCTTGATACAAAATGTATATATGGCCAGTTTAAGTTCCAGTAATGCATATAAATATACATTATATAAAATTCTTAATAAAATATATATACAAAACAAATAGAATAACATGACGTTCACATGAGTAATATAAAGACAAACATAAGTATATATAATAGTAAATAAAATTTATGTATAAATAAAGTACAAACAAACAAAATAATTTTAAAACATTTCAGATTCCCTATTTAAAAAGTCCTGGACACTATAAAAACCACCTTTGAGTAACAAATTTTTAACCATATATTTTATAATTTTGTAAATTTTTTATTTCAATCGGGAGACTATTGAACAACATAATGCAATTATATTGCGGAGAATTTTTAAAATTTGTTGTATAGTGTAACGGTATACTTAGTAGATCTTCATGTCTAGTTGTGTATGAGTGGCGCTCATTTCTTTAGGTGAATAATCCAATATTTTTCTTAGTGTATATCAAACATTTTAAAATAAATATATATGGCACAGTCAAGATTTTTTAAATTTTTAAACGTTTCGGCGCAACTTTCATTATATCCCATCTTAAATATAAGCCTAATAAGTGTTTTTTGACTAATAAATACTCTAGATCTATCCTTTGAATTATCCCAAGCAATGATATTAATAGAGATACGTGAATAAGCAACAGCGTAGTATATGTTCAATAGCCCTATTTCGTCAAGTTTATTTTTCAATTGTAATATAGCAAAATAATCCTTATAAGCTGTGAACACACGTAGTCGATATGTTTGCTCCACGGCCATTTACTGTCTAGATATATATATTTGACATTTTGTGATTAAGAAATATCGTCGTGTATCATACTGTGCGGCAATTGTTTTTGCAAAGCAAAGTTTATAAAGACTGTCTTACTGACATTTAAAATTAGTATGTCCCTCTGCGCCCAAGTACTGACCTCTTGAAATGCTTGATCGACTAGTGAATGTAGATGCTCTACTGAGTCCGCTGATAAAGTTATCGTGATATCATCCGCAAACATTGTCAAATGCCCAATGGTTAGATAATTCGGGAGGTTGTTTACATATATCATAAAAAGCAGAGGCCCTAAGACAGAGCCTTGAGGTGCTCCAAACATGACGTCATAAATGACTGAGTATACGTCGTTAAGTTGTACTTTTAGAGTCCTACCTTTCATGTAACTACCAATCCATGATAATAGATCGCCTCTCTTATTCCAATGTTGTACAGTTTTTGTTTTAGAAAGGAATTATTTACGGTATGCTTTTGATAAATCGAACATTATTGAAACGACGTATTTTCCATCATTTATACAGGTATATACGTGGTCTAGCAGGTAGCAAATTGCAGTTTCTGTCAATTGTCCAGTAATGAAGCCATGTTGAAAAGCGGTCAAAATATTGTATTTTTCAGTAAACGAAATAATTCGGTTGTAAATAATTCTTTCAAATAATTTGGAAATTACACTCGGTACAGAAGTTTGGCGATAATTTTCTATTTCTATAGGTGACCCTCGTTTTAGTATAAGTACCACTCTAGCTTCTTTCAATATGTGAGGAAAACAACCCTGGTTTACTGACATATTAAACAAATGGACTAAATACGGTAGTACGCTTTCCCTGATATTTTTTAATGTATTTGTTGTTATACTATCCAACTCGGCTGATGATCTATTTTTTAAGTTATCTATGGCATTATTTATTTCTTCCGAAGTGATTGGTGCGAAAAATATTGAATTTCTTCGAAAGCTTAAAAATTTATATTTTGACTGGGAAAGGGGATATTATCCCAGGGTAGTAGTTTCACATTGATTCTCAAATTTTGAAATGTCTAATTGGTTTAATTATATATTTAATCCTTAACCAAGTACGGTAGCGTAGTGGGATAGACTACCTAATGTGGTATTATGATAATTATACCCACCCCTCGTGATTCTCATTTTTTATATTCATTAGGGTACTTACCTGTAACGACCCGCTACGCCAATGTACAAGGCAATATAAACAAATTGTTTTAAGTTTATCTATTTTGCTTTGTTTTATAAAGTTAATTATTATTTAATTTGCATTCTACGAGCAGAAACTTGTTGCTTCTCATATACGTAGTATATAGCAAATCGGTTATCATCGTGTAAAAACTCAATTTTGATTTTTGTACGTTTTCAGGTGCCTTGGATTCATAAAAGTGGTTTTTAAAAAATATCTGTCTGCCGTCTGTTGTTTGGCGTCTGTCGTTCCCCGCCTGTCGTCTATTATATGTGGTCGCGTGGATGATTCATCCACATCCCGTCTGATAGACTTGACTTAAAATTTTTAATTTCTGATGCTTTTGTCATACCTTCAAAAATTATGATGTTAAGTTTCCGCGCCCAAAACAATTCTTTCAGCGCAAGGCAAGAGACGTTAATAGACGAAAATACAGAACTTGTACTTACTGTCATTGCTACTATCTACCTTCTCTGAATTTGCTGCTCTTGGACACTTCACTAAGAAATTTTTGATTCACTATCGCCTCATGCGATTTCATAGGCTAATGTTTCTAGTCACTTAGATGTTTCCTTTACTCACTTGACCCTTGAGCATTAATTAGATGGTTGTTCCTCACAGACATGAGAGAACCAGAAAGTAGTTCCCCGTATTTTTGTTAGACGTATCACACTCACAGGATCAACCAAGTTAACGTTCCTTACTTCCCTTAAGTATAAACTGAAATAACTGGAGACGATATTTGTGGTAAAAATTTGTACACTCATCACGGAAACTAACCATAACTCATGATATTCCCATAAAAACTCCGATCCGACGAATCTCCGCATTCCTAGGACCGACAGCATGGTAGAGGCGGTTGTTGCAGGAGGATAGGGTGAAAAGATGGATCCCTGCCCTCGAAAACCCATAAAAACCTTGTCGAGTCCGTATTTTCTTATTTTTTAGAATATTGCTATTACGGTCGGGGGTAGGTACTCTAATATAAATTAACTGAATTTATTACTATTCCTCAAAAAAACCCGATCCGACAATCCCTCGCAAGCCCAAAACCGAGAAGCTCGAAATAGGGGTGGTTTTTCGTTGATAAGGGTTTCAAAAAGGGTTTCAAAACTCGAAATCATCACCATCGTTTTTCCCACTCTCGAAAACAGGGGAGGAAATGTATTGCAAAAGATCCTACAAACGTTTGATATTTTGGCTTTTTTTACCTCGTTAAATGGACTGTTGTTTGGGGCGTAATGGGGTAGTGAAGCGCAAGTTATAGCCTCTCCTACACAATTGTTAACCTCACCTTCGCGATGAGTTCAATTTGAACTTGGTGCACCCTGTTTTTACTAACGAGGCTCTAACGACCGAGTAAGGGCGGAATAACGCTTACCTTTTGCCGTGAGCACATCCACCTTCTCACGAAGAGTGCGGTAAAAAATAACCCACCGCACACAAAGGTTGCTTTTGGAATCGTTTGGTTACCCCATCGTCGCAGTCTCCTTCTGTGCCATGGGACCACACCACTCGCCTTCCGCAACCGAACTGGTCAGTTGCATACCTGCTCCAGCTAAAACTTCAAATGCAGCTTCGTTTTCAGTCGATTAAAGCTTAAAAAAAATGATGGAGCGTTCAAGTGGGACAAAATCATCCGGAAGTAAAATACCCTCCCGATCGGATCTCCGGGGGAGGGTGCCCACAGGGACACCTCATCGAATGTCGAAAAAACACCGACAAGTTAAATCCAAGAAAACTAATTCTTTCATGTACGGCGCTTGGAATGTTCGTACTTTGAACGACAGCACTCGCACCGATCGGCCTGAAAGAAGAACTGCTCTAATAGATAGAGAACTTCACCGACTCAATGTTGACATTGCAGCTCTCAGCGAAACTCGATTTTTGGAGGAAGGCTCTCTCACAGAAAAGTACTACACCTTCTATTGGAAAGATCTTCCCACCAATTCAAGAAGACAACATGGAGTAGGATTTGCCGTTCGGAATCAACTTGTATCCAACTTAACACAAGTACCACAAGGCCTATCCGAGCGTCTAATGCTGCTACGCTATAAGCTATCAGATGGCAACGCAGTAAATCTAATAAGCGCCTACTCTCCCACTCCGGATGCAAGTCACGAAACCAAGGAAAGCTTCTATCAACAGCTGGAAGAAACCCTCTGTAGAATACCTAAAACGGAACGACTCGTTATTCTTGGCGATTTTAACGCTAGAGTAGGGAGAGATGCAGACACCTGGCCAGGCATCATAGGCAAGAACGGTTTGGGCAACATGAACGCTAACGGTCAACTACTCCTAACTAAATGCGCCGAACATGATCTAGTTATAACAAACACCATTTTCCGACAAAAGGATAAATTTAAAGGCACCTGGCGTCACCCCAGATCAGGTCACTGGCATCTACTGGACTATGTTATCGTACGTAGGAAGCATCTCAAGGACGTCCAGATTACAAAGTCGCGCATTAATAGCGAATGTTGGACCGATCATCGTCCTGTTGTCTCTAAAATGAAAATTGTTATGAGACCCAAACACCGAAGAACTCAAGTAAAACGTAGACCCCGGCTCTGTATTAGTAAATTGCGTGACCAACAAGCCGTCGAACAGCTAAAGCAAAAAGTTCAAGAGAATTTGAGTGCACTAGAAGAAACCAATTCTGTAGATGTCGCTGCTACCTGGACACAAATTAAAGACAGTTTAAAAAGTGCGAGTGAGGAAATTCTTGGCACTGCAGCAAGTAAAAAACAGGAGGACTGGTTCAATGATAATGAAGCTTTTATACAAGAACTTCTTGACCGCAAACATATTGCCTTCCAAAACGCTATCAACCACCCCAACGACTCATCAAAAGCAGAAGCTTTTACCCAATCTAAGTATGAAACGCAACGCGAAATCAGAAGAATAAAGAACGAGTGGTGGGCAAGCAAGGCCAGAGAAATTCAAAGGTACGCCGATTCACACGACGACAGGAATTTCTTTCAAGGAGTAAAAGCAGTGTACGGCCCCAGTCGGAAAAATATGTGCCCTATTAAAGATTTAAATGGAAATCTCCTCAAAGAAGACCAGGAAATAAGAGCCCGATGGAAAGAACACTACTCTAACATTCTTAACCAGCAAAGTCAAGCCGATCACGATATTATAAATCTTATCCCTCAATATGACACCTTTGAAGACTTAGATAAACCACTAACAACGGAAGAGATCTTAACCGCCATTGGGCAGCTAAAAAATAACAAATCTCCCGGCGCCGACTCACTCCCAGCTGAGATCTTTAAAGCTGTGTCGTCAGAGCTCATACCCTACCTCAAAAAACTGTTTGATGTCGTGTGGGAAAATGGTCAAGCTCCGCAGGAGTTTCGTGATACACCTTTAATCAACCTCTTCAAAAACAAAGGGAGCGCTGCGGACTGTGGAAATTACAGGGGTATAGCTCTCCTGGCTGTTGGAGGGAAGATACTCACTAAAGCGATGGCAAATAGGCTAACACCTGTTATGGAAAAGTTACTTCCTGAAACACAGAGTGGCTTTAGACCAAACCGAGGCACATCGGATCTAATCTTCACACTTAAGCAGCTTCAAGAAAAAGCACTCGAACATCAAGGAGAAATTCGCATGGCCTTCATTGATTTAACCAAGGCGTTTGACTCGGTGGACAGGGAAGTGCTCTGGAAAATTATGCTCCGCTTAGGTATCCCTAGAAAATTTGTGGAAGTATGTCGCAGTCTACATACAAACAACAACTCCCAGGTTATGTATAATAATGAGGCAACCGAACCTTTCCAAACCCTCACTGGAGTTAGCAGGGATGTGTCCTGGCACCCCTACTTTTTAATTTGTTTACCACTGCTCTAACAATTATTGTTGACAACAAACTGACAGTCAGAGGAATAGGTCTCAGATACCGTTTTGATGGCGGTCTCTTTAACATAGGGCGCTTTAGAGCTTTCACGAAGACACGCACACGATTCATTTGTGATCTCCAGTATGCGGATGACTGTGCACTTTTAGCCTCTACGCCGGAAGAGCTTCAAGAACTTTTAGATGTGTATGCCCAGAGCTATGATTCCTTGGGACTTAAAATCAACATTGGAAAGACTAAGATTAAGTCAACTCCTCATCAAGTGAACCAAATAGATATTACACTTAACGGAAATTCTCTTGAAGTGGTGGATCAGTTCAATTACTTAGGCAACGTTGTTAATGACAAAGCAAACATGGACAGCGAGATTCGCAATAGAATTAACGCTGCATCTAGAGCACTCTGAGGACTTAGAGAGAGAGAGTATTTGACAACCACGACCTTGCTTTGTCCACGAAAATGGCTGTCTACAGAGCAGTTGTCATTCCAACACTGCTATATGGATGTGAAAGCTGGATCACTTACCGTCGTCATGTGAAAGAATTAGAACGTTTTCAGCAAAGACACCTCAGAAGTATGATGAAAATCCGTTGGTTCCATCACATATCAAACGTGGAAGTACTCAGGAGAGCAAACAGCCTTCCAATTGAGGTGCTTATTTCAAGAGCACGCCTAAGATGGGCAAGTCACGTTCATCGTATGCATGATAACCGCCTTCCTAAATGTACACTTTATGGTGAATTGCTAAGCGGTAGAAGAAGGCGTGGCGGTCAACGAAAGAGGTTCAAAGACGTTCTCCATGAAAATCTAAAATCCTGCGGTATTCCAGACGAGCAATGGGAACAACTTGCAGCGGACAGAACCGAATGGCGGGGGGTTGTGGCCAGCTATCAAGGAAATGTTGCTGCAAGAAGGCCGAATCCAAGACCTAACCAGGTCTATGTTTGTCCTGACTGCGGTCGACATGTGCTCTCCCGAATTGGCCTCTATAGCCATAGTCGTGTGCACCGTAGATGAATTACAATCTAACCATTGAAAAGCAGTTAAAACTTCAACCATATATCACACTTGAGAGAACCAGGGAGATTCGGTAAGAAAATTTTAGACCAAAATTATTTGACAAAAAAAGACTTTAGAAATGTTTGCAAAACCTTGTAGGCTAGTGCTGGTGTAATTGATGCATAAATAAGATGGCCTTCCTTGACTGACATTTTGACGTATTTCACTAACAGAAATTTTAATAGTGTGGTGTGAATTATTTTATTACCCCCTTTGAGAGAAATGTCGCGTTTTGGACAGGAAAATGCTGAGATAATCAGAAAAGAGGTGGAGAAACTAATTCCAACAAATACGAAAGGATCTAAGGCAACTATATGGAAACAATTTTTAGAATCATACAAAATTGTAGGAGGATCCTCTGTCATAGTCTTGGTTGCAATTTTGGAGGATTGGGGGTTTAATATGATGAAAACAAACTCCGAAGATTATAAAGAATCTGTTGTGAAGGTGATAAAAATTGTTGATTATTTTAAAATGCCATTAAAATATTTTTGTTACATAGAGAGGTTAGAATAATTCACAAATGTAATTTAATTTCAGGTTATGTGGAATTCATCCGCAAAACAACTTCAAGAAATGTGCTTCATCAAATATCAGCTCAAATTTAATCCTTTCCCAAATGTTGTTGTTGTTGTTGTTGTTTGCTGCAGCAAGAGCTGTGCGTGATGCGAAACGCCGGCAATTGCAAAGAGATCCCACAAATAGAAAAACTAGTGCTGTGGCTCTTACTAATGAATAATATAATAAAATTGTAAAAGTATGGGATGAAAATGAAATATTTGAAGCCTCAGTCAAATCCATAGGCAAAACAAATTCACAGAAGTTGAACAACGCCAAGAATCAACAATACATCCGAATAATTTTTATAACAATTATTGTGCTTAATATGTCCAATAATTATAAGAGTTGAAGTAATATCTACTTATGTAAAATTACATTTAAAAAAATTTAATCCGCTTATTTTTGTTACTTTGTTATTATATTATAAAAAACTTTAATAAATTAATTTACGTTCATTTACTTTCCCCGCGTTCTAGTAAAATAAGGTGTAAATAATTGTCTAAAATAAATATATTATACTAAAAGCTTTAGTTATTAATTTACGTTTATTATTCAGACTGAAAAGACTGACATACTGTCAGACAAATAAAATTGACAGACACACAACGATATGTCAGTTCGTATATATTTGTTATTGGCCGAGTTCAAGACTTATATTTTCATTATAATCCGAATTTGAATTTTTTTAAAGCGCCTCCAGTATTCAAATTCAATTTGAAACCAGCAACACATTTCAGTCGTCGACTTACATCATAATGATTTTTTCTCAATAATATTTCATGCGTATTGAAAACGTTTAAATTATGTGACTGTGCGCCACTGGATTGTCACGCACTTTAAAGGCAGGTGTAACAATAGCAATATGAAATGCTTTCTGTACCTACGTTGGTGAATTTATTATAGATTATTACTTTACCAATGTTCAGTTTGTTACTTTACGAATCTGTAATGTTTATAGAGTAACTAGAATGTTTTTAAATTGGAACACACAATTTAGTGCATTTCCGACTTCAAATATCCACCAGGTGGGGAGGTTCCAGCCGCTTCCAGTAGCTGCCAATTTCTTTATGCAGTATTGATTAAAAGCGCCCGAGGAGCAATTTTACGTGTTATGATAAAAATTTTATACTGCAAGAGATAGAGAAAATATTCACGAAAAAATCCAAAATTTAGATAATGATGGAAATTGATGTGTTGAAGCCAAACGTACCAATACCAATACTCTGTGTGTCTGTCAGTCTGCCTTTGTGTGATGAGTTTTTCTCGGAGACGGCTCACCATAGAAATCTGAAATTTTAGGCGTAAGACGCAGGAGAGCCAAGGAAGAAAAGCATTGAATATTGGTGCAATCGGTTCACCAGGGACGGCTCTAAGCAGGGCCATAAAATAATTTTGCGTCGAATCTAAAAATGTTTCAAATGAAAATTGTTTATAATGAAAAACTGGACTGAAATAGCCTTTGAAAATTTGTTGTCTGGACGCCAGTGACGGCTGAGGCAGAACCCAAAAACAGTGTGTCGTGGAATCAAAAATTATTTTATTACATGAGTTGCTTATAATAGAAAATTTTTGCGGAAATAATTTTTTAAATTTATCTCTAAAGTAGCAGGAATGGCTCCAGGGAAGGCCCGAAAACATATTTTTATTTAATAATAATAAAATGTCTTTATTTCCAGAGTATTGTACATACAAAAACGGAATTCAAGTGGAAAGGGCGAAGTTTAGCTTAAAGCTATTTAATAATAACAAAAAAAGAAATAAAAATTGTGTGGAAAATTACAACAGAAAAGCTGTTCGCAAATTTCTCATCAAATCACAGAGGGCGGCTTCGACGAGAGCCCAAAAAAACTTTCACCGAATCTTAAATAAATATTGTTCAGTATAGAGAGTTGTATCAAAAAGCTTTCTTTTTCAAATTCCCGGCAGAGGCGGCTCCAGGTGGAGCCTAAAAATTAGTTTGCGTCAAGTAAAAATTTTTTAAAATAAAAATTGTTTAGAGGGAAAAATTGCGTTGAAAAGGTTTTCCGCGAGTTTCTCGTCAAGGCACCAGGGGCAGCTTTGTGGAGGGCTTTCAAACCTTTATTTGTGAAATCAAAAACCGCTCAAGTAAAAATTGTTCAGGATAGAAAATTACTTAAAAATGTATTTTTAGAATTTGACAGCATCGAGGCGGTTACAGGAAGAGCCCAAAATAATTTTTCGTCGGATCAAAAAATATTTCTAGTAAAAATTGTTCAGAGTGGAAAATTTGTAACGAAAACGTTTTCTACGAAATTTTCGCCTAAGAGCCTTTTTTTTTCGTCGGAATTTATATATATACAAATATATATATATATATATATATATCAGTGTATATTATTTTTGAGGAAACATCTGGCAAATTTAAACACAGCCTAATTTGTCATGAATATTTTACAAGAAGAGCTCAGTTCAATTTTCAATTATCTCGCGCATACTTTACCCTTAACCAAAAAGGGACCAGATTATTCGTGCATATATCTTTATAACTGCCTACCTAAAGAGATAAAAAGTATTTCAAACTTCAGGAAATTCAAAAAAGAAATCTTCAAACTCATCTGCAATGGTGTAGGGTTCCCTACACCGTTGATGAATTCTTAGGCCTCATTTATACTTCTAGGTGGCAGGCGGCGGGTGACGGGTGGTGGGTGATGGGCGGTAGGCGTCAGTTGATATCTGTGTATATACTTTACTGGGTTGTAGATACGCATGCAGGAAGGCAAGAGGACCATTTCAGTCTCAATTCAGATGGCGTTCAGAACACGTCGTATGTTATTAATGTTAGAGAATGATGAGGTGCCAGGTCTTCACTATTTCGCGCCATTTCTTATCAATAAGATCAGAATTTTTGTGGTTCGGGTCCGCATCATTCCAAATTGCAGGTCTTGTCTGCACTTCACTTATTAGAACCACACGATACTCTCTAGAAATCGCGTTTCTTGACATTGCATATAAAAACACATGTGTTCAATGAGAAGTGTCGCTTAAAACTGCGGGTGTTGTCACTCGAATCTGTAGCATTGCTGAGATACGGGTGGTGACCTGGCGATGTCACCGCACTGCCTCCTGTCACCTGATCATACTATAAACGCTATCATTTAAAACAATGCGCCACAGTTACAAGTGACGTCGCCTATCACCCGTCACCCGCCACCTGCCACCTAGAAGTATAAATGAGGCCTTAAGGTCAATATAGCAATTTGCTTGTTATCTGCCTTCTACCGTTATCTTCTATATATTTAATTATTATATTTTAACCATGTATGTCTATAATTTTAAACTGTATCGCTAATAATAGTTGTTTTATGAAATGCCTCTTGACTTGTTTCAAACATCTGCAATACAAAATTTGTTTTGAAATAAATATCTATCTATCTATTGTCGATTTTGGGCAGTGGAAAATACCAATTTCACAATTCACAAAAAATAAATTCTGGTGTGGTATTTTGAACGATCGCTTAATCGGTCCCTATTTTTTAAATGAAAATTTAAACAATTTAAATTTTCAGGAGTTCTTGAGAAATGAGTTTTGGAAAGAGATTCAAAACCTGCAGGAAACTAGATGGATATACCTCACACCATGCAGTAATTGTGGAATGGACGTAGTAGTCCATCGATAGCCTGGCCGTTAAGATCACCGGATTTAACACCCCTTGATTTTCTTGTGGAATAATCCTAAAAGCAAAGTCTAAAAATCTCGACCATAAAAAAGGCAGGAACTATGTAACAGAATTACACTTAGCTTGTGAAGAAATCTCGAGGGAAGGACTGTTGTTCGTAATAATCGTGAGAGGATAGATAAATGTATAGAAAGAAGTTGAAGGTGGCTTAGTAGAGAGAACATTTTAATTGTTCTGTTTATTTATTTTGTAATATTTTTAGGTAAACTTTTTGTCACTTCTTTTTAATTATTTGTTTGTTAGTCATTATAGCGTGAAAGGATAAAAATCGTTTGATAACTAAAAATTTCTAAATTGAGCATTACTGTTTTATTAACAATTAATCACTGCTTTCATAAATACACAATCCCATGCAACGGTTAAATTTCTTCGTCAATTTTTGAATTTTTATTTCTCTCTAAACACAGTTAGCACTAAAATACAATGATTTGGAATGCTCGCCTCGCATCTTCGCCTCGCATCTTCCTCGTAGAATTTTCGAGCATTCCAAATCATTGTATTTTAGTGCTAACTGTGTTTAGACAAAATACGCAAATTTTACCATATAATTCAGCGCTCGTAAGGGGGAATAGCTGTTTTGGTTTAATTTGTTGAGTCCTTATTTTTATAAGGCACTTGCAGATAGGTTGGAATATTATTATAATTCCTATATTTTATAATTTTTTAAAATTTGAACTTTGGTGTAAACAAAACCACGTGACTGAAAATACTATAATATTACTTTGACATCATTTTGACGTCACTAGTTGGGCCCTGAATTTGCTAATTTACGTTGTCATTCTTAATATTGTTATTAATTATTGGTTAATATCATGGATAATCATTTCATAACATCCCTAGCGTGTTAGTCTATAACCAGAGCATTCTTTTTAGATGTTTCAACGTTTTAACAATAACGACGTGACGCTACAGATTACGAATGACGCTATTCGTTAGGGATAGAGCGTTTTAATTGTTTTAAATTCTCAGCCGAAATAAATATTTTTTTCACCATCAATTTTAACAAAAAAGAAAAATACGAGGAAGTATATTTTTCTGTCGTCTATCTATCGGTGATATAAAAAAAAATCATGCAACTTCCTCATTCTACAATTGTACAATATTACAATCCCATACAATCCCATATTGCTATATTTTTGTCAAATATTTAAAATTTCGTAAACCTTTCTTGGGGGGTGGGGGGGGGGGGTCGACGAAAAAAAAAAAGCTGCTTCGGCTATTGCACGCCGGAGATTCGAGGAAGAAGGCATCGACATTGCCCTCTTGCAGGAACCCTGGATAGTAAAGGAAAGGCCGGCAGGCCTAAAGCCGCCACAGGGTAAGTTGTTGTACAATATACAATCTGCTAGACCTAGATCGTGTATTGTATACAGTAGTAGAGTTAAGTGTATACTAATTCCGGTGCTCTGCACCGACGATTTTGTTACAGCCACTCTAACAGCATCGACGGAAGAGGGTATGAAGAGCTGGGTCATTTGCTCCGCCTACTTCCCAGGTGAGGAAAGATCCTGTCCACCGGAGATATTAAGCGACATAGTTGCCTACTGCGGAGAGAGGAACCTTCCACTACTAATTGGATGTGATGCCAATGCACACCACATGGTATGGGGAAGCACTAACATCAACAACAGGGGTGAGTCATTATTACATTTCATCCTAGGGGAAAGGTTACTAATAGCTAATATAGGCAGGAAACCTACTTTTGTCACTTCAGTGCGTAGGGAAGTCTTGGATTTAACCTTATGTACAGGTAATGTAAGTGATACTATCAAGAACTGGCACGTGTCAGAAGAGCCATCAGGCTCCGATCATAGGCACATCAGATTCAACGTCAAGATCACATCTCTAATGGAGACAAATTCAGAAATCCCCGAGATACCAACTGGGAAGGATATTTAGAGTCCCTCAGAGGGTATCTAGAGGGAGGAATAGCGTCTGGAATAAACATAGAGAGCCTTAAGGTGGCAGTGGAACAGGTAAGCGAGGCGATAGTAGCTGCCTAGCAGGAAAACTGTCCGGAGAAATCAAGGAAAACCAGGGGTAAAACAGTCTGATGGAATAACCACCTGGAAGGCCTTAGGGCTGAGGTTAGAAGGCTATTTAATAGGGCCAAATCGAACCAAGACTGGGATACCTACAAAGTAAAACTCACGCAGTACAATAAAGAGGTTCGCAAGGCAAAGAGAGACTCATGGAAGAGATTCTGCGAAGAGGTCAGTAATGGCCCCGCAGCTTCCAGAATCCATAGAGTCCTGGCCAAGGACGGTTGTACTGCAAACCAAGTAGGTTTTATAAAAAAAGATGATGAAACCTACACAGAAACAATGACGGAAAATATCAAATTGCTCATGGAGGCACACTTTCCGGGCTCACTGATATTAACAGACCTAGAGGATAGGCATTATCCAGACCAAAGGCCAGAAAGCCCAAACTTGCGGACTGGAGGTTGGCCACCGAGGTTATAAAACCTGATAAAATCAGATGGGCAAAGTTCCAACCACTCAAATCTCCTGGGATGGACGGAATATCTCCAATTTTGCTCCAAAAAGGGCTGGAGGTATTGATACCTTACTTATGTAAAATATTCAGAGCCTGCTTGGCTTGGAAATACATACCAAAAATATGGCTGAAGGTGAGAGTCATCTACCTACCAAAAATAGGTAGATTGTCGGACCAAACGCCCAAGTCATATAGGCCCATAAGTCTATCTTCTTTCCTACTTAAAACGATGGAAAGACTGATAGATAGGTACATTAGAGACGAACTACTAAGGGAAAATCAATATACATACCAGCCAGGGAGGTCGACAGACCTTGCGCTGGATGAATTAAACAGACTACTAGTAAAATCCCTCGAGGACAAGGAAATGGCAGTAGTTACATTCCTAGACATAGAAGGAGCGTTTAATAACGCAAAAACGCACTCACTAACGAGTGCATTATCAAACAGAGGAGTCCCAACAACGATCTGCCGGTGGATAAAAGTCAGCCTAGATAATAGGATTAAAATATCTAATCTAGGTGAGATCTCCAACGAGGCAAAAGTGAGCACAGGCTGTCCCCAGGGAGGGGTATTATCTCCACTACTATGGGGAACCTTGGTTGACGAACTCCTCCGGAAACTTTCCACAGAGGGCTTCTATTGCTTAGGATATGCTGATGATCTAGCAATAGTCGTTAAGGGGCGATTCGCGAATACAATAATGGAGCGTTCGCAAAGAGCCCTAAATGTTGTCGACAAATGGTGGTGCAAGGAAGGACTTTCTATAAATCCCCACAAAACCACAGTCGTCAATTTTACAAGGAGAAGAGCACTGCAAGGCCTAAAGCCCCTAAGGCTCAACGGAGTGGAAATTCCATTTGCCTGTGAGGCAAAATATTTAGGAGTCATTTTTGACCAAAAATTAACATGGAATTCTCATACAGAAAGCCACAATCGCCCTGGGAAGGTGTAGGCAAATGTGTGGGAAAAACTGGGGGTTAAATCCCAAGATGAACCTATGGTTATACACCAGGGTAGTGAGACCCATGATAACCTATGGATCTGTGGTATGGTGGACTAAGACGGTGCCGTCGGGAGCAATAAGGCTGTTAAGTGGCGTACAAAGGCTTGCTTGCCTGTGTGCCACGGGGGCTATAAAAACTGCTCCTACGGCTGCACTTGAGGTCCTCTTGGACCTGCCACCCTTACACGTATTCATACAAGGCGAAGCACGGTCAGTGGTGCACAGGTTAATGCAAGGCCAAACGCCAATTAGCCAGCAACACGGGACGGAGTACCAGAAGTTATACTCGGAGATGAGGGCAAATCCCATTCTAAGCATGCCCACGGATGTAACGGTCCCCAGGTATAACTTCAACAAGAACTTTCAGACTGTTATACCAGACAGGTAGGATTGGAAAAACGGTCCTCCCATAACAGCACAAACAGTCTGGTACACTGACGGCTCCAAGACGGAACAAGGAGTCGGAGCCGGGATTTACGGGACAAGGTCTAAAGCCAATATTAGATAAGTCTGGGGAAATACGCAACGGTGTTTCAGGCTGAAGTGATCGCCATACACTGTTGCGCAAGGGAGATAATAGGACAAGGTTAACCAGCCGATTGCCATTTTCTCTGATAGCCAAGCGGCAATAAAAGCAATCAGTTCCATGCAAATCAACTCAAGATTGGTGTGGGACTGCTTGACGGCCCTTACAGAGCTGGGAAGTCAGAACAGAGTGACCCTAGCATGGGTACCAGGACACGAGGGACACAGAGGAAACGAAAAGGCTGACCAACTGGCCAAGGAAGGCGCACTTGAAACCCCAATAGGACCCGAACCCTTTTGTGGCGTGGCAAAGCCATGCATACAAGCAGCCATTAAGGAATGGGTGCAAAATAAATCTCTGGAATGGTGGAGGAATCTCCCAAGACAGAGACAGGCCAAGGAGTTCATTAAAGAACGTTCGGCCAAATTTACGGAAGACCTACTAAGCCAGAATAGGAAGGCTATCAGAGTAATAGTAGGCCTTCTAACTGGCCACTGCCGGCTCAATAGACACATGAGTCTAATGGGCCTGGCAGAGAACGTGACATGCAGATTCTGCCAAGAGGAAGAGGAAACCTCAGTTCACGTATTGTGCCACTGTGAAGGCCTGGTGAGGCTGAGATCCCAAGTACTCGGAAAAGAAAAACCAAGGGCGGACAGCTATATAAAAGGGCCTTTATCAAAGCTATGGAGTCTAGTACAAAGGACAAAGCTGGATGAGGTACTAGAAGGAAGATATCCTGGGAGCATCACAATAGACCTGAAAAGGTCGCGGTGGTAAAGGCTAAACAACCAGCTCCTTTGTTAATCTAATCTAATCTAATCTAAAACCCCTAGAAATTTAGTACAGTTTGTTATCTCAATAAGGACATCATTTAGTAATACATCATTTGGAAATATTAGTCTATTATAATTTGTTCTAAAAACATACTTTGAGTTTTGTTGGTGTTTAGTACTAAATTATTACTATTATAAATTGACACAACTGTTTGTGACTAAATAATATAGTTGTTTCAACGGTTTTGCCCTTAATTAAAATGTTATTGTCGTCTATATAGCTTATCATTGCAATGTTAGTATTAATTATACCATTTGGAAAATTATTCGCAAATATTATAAATAAAAGTGGTCCGAGGATACTGCCTTGAGAAACTCCCTGACTTGTAGTTGTACGTTCTGAGCGAACTTCTGAAGCACCGTTCCTGATAACCACACTCTGAGAGCGGTTTGTCAAGTAAGATTCTGCAGTATATCTTACACCGTGCCGAGACATTTTATGTATCAAAAGTTCATGGTTGAGGCAATCAAAGGCTTTGGAGAGGTCCAGAAACAAGCCACAAGCTATATCCTCACTCTCAAAAGCTCTAAGAATTGTCTCTGTAAAGTCAAATATTGCGGTTTCTATCGATTTGCGTTTCAAAAATCCATGCTGGAAACTATTAAATAGATTACAAGAAATAAAAAAAAACTGTTCTGTCATAAAATACTTTCTGAAAAAACTTTTAAAGCGACAAGAGACTGATAGGTCGATAATTTTGAATTAAGTTGCAGTCCCCCTTCTTATGTATGGGAATTATAATAGAAATGAGTAGGAATATAAATGAGAAATACTACTCATCAACAATGAATAATTCATTTGACAGTTATTTCAGTCAAGGCACTTTTTTCATAAATACACAATCCGTAACAGTTAAATTTCTTCGGTAATTTCTGAATTTTTATTTCTCTCAGGCAAAATATTTTGTAAAATTTAATACAACACAAGGATGCGCTTTTCACAGATCTTATCTTTTTTAATTATCTAAATCGGACATTAAATAAACTTTTTATAGGGATGGTTCCAAGCAAAATGGGACATTTTTATTTCTCTCGGGAACAAATAAAAAAATACGCCTTTTTCATTGAAATTTGGTACAAACACATTTGGGGTTTGCTGAATCCAGTGGCGCCCTCAAATATGAAAAAAAAATCGTTAATAAGATTTCACCATTTTCTGACCCGAAAAAAAATATCATAGTAGGCCACGCTATTATGTTTTGTAAAATTTAATATAACACGCTTTTCAAAGATCTCTATATTTAAAAGAAATTATCTAAATCGGACATTAAATAAACATTTTATAGGGGTGGTTCCAAGCAAAATGGAAACTCGCTGTATATCTTTGTTTAACTTTTGCAGTAAAATATTTGTTTCTCCGATTGAATTATTTTATGAATGCTAATTTGCAGGGTTAAGTATAGTGTAGCTTTAACCTAAGCTTCGCCCTTTCACTTGTATTGTGTTTGTATTAGTGGCGGTCCGTGAAATTTTGGTAAGCTATAACTTAGTAATAGAGCATGGGACCCACACCAAACTTTAAGAAATGACCACCAAGACCGAACGACGACTTTTGTGGAAAAAATATTTGATTGGAATTTGCGAAATTTGTTTTCAAAAAGTTCGGTTCCCACCCTGGGATCTATGGGAAATTACTTGTGAAACATTTGCATTGTGGTTTTATCCAGAACAAGGAAGAAAATATAGATATGTTTGTAATTTCATTCAAAAATCTTAATTTTTCCAAAGTTACAACAATTTGAAATTTTATAAATTAAATATCACTGTAAAATGAAATTGCAAAATGGTGTTACTTTATAAAAATCAAGATTTTTCTAATAAAATTAAAAAAACATATTTCCGTCCGTGTTCTGGAGAAAAAATACGTTGGAAATATTTTACAACTACTTTCCTGGATTTCAGGGTGGGCAAAGCACTTTTTGAGAACAAATTTCGCAAATTATAATTAAATATTTTTTTCCACAAAATGCCTTCATCACTTAAAAAGGTTGGAGTGGGTCTCATGCTTCATTACTAAATTATAGATTACCAAAATTTCATGGGCCGCCACTGGTATTATTATTATTAATTACAAATTAAATCGTTTATGAATTTTGATAAAATGTAATACTAATTCGTCTTATTGTCTTTGGCATTAGTATAACATATTAAGTCATGGCAATAAAGATACTATAGTTAATTAATTATTAGACTACATATTTAGTCACGATGCATAATACGTGACGGAATCCTTCATTGTTACAAATTCCAGTAGTTGGAATCCCACAGCGAAGTCCTGCTGCGACAGTAGGAGCCCCTGCTGTTGCGACACCACATCGATCGTTGCCTGAGGCTCTTACACCCTGCCACAAAATGGTCGACACATCCACGATATCTCAAATGCTCATATTAGAGATCCTTTTACAGAATCATTTTGTGAGTTTGTTTCAAGTCCTTTAGTTCTAGTATTATAAAGGGGCGAACAGAAGACCTATTTATCACTAAAGTTATTTACAGTTCATGCAAGCAATACAGTGTTATTCTAGAATCTAGTAATATTTATAGTTGGTAAATTAAAGACTGCGTAGTGGGTATTCTGTATACACATTAAATTTTATAGAAAATATAACGCCTATTTTTTTATAGTAAAAGTAACTTTTAAATATTTTAATTTTATAATTAAAACGATTTAGTTCAACCAATATGTTGAAATTAAAATGGATGTTAAATTTAAATAAATTTGATCCATATTAGAGTTACTTTTTTGACAAGCTGTAAAATAAAGTGCGACAAAATTCAACATTTAGTATGTAGTTACGGAATACCCACTTGTAGGTCTTACTATAATATATTTTTATGGGTTTTGCTTAATGATTAATATTTTTCACCACGGTTTTAATTCGATGTGTACTTATGTAAACAACTCAAATTTTATTCATTTCCAACCGATTGACTTGAAATTTAGTATACACATGTAGTTCTGGTGATAATACAGTAATTACAAAAAAAAGTTTAAAAAACTAAAATCGCTTGTATTACAAGGACTAAAAAGTATCAAATAACTTTTAATGTACAACCACTTAAATGTAAAAAGCGTGGAGCGCTCAACTCAATGGAAATATAGGTACAAATGCCATACTCCACGATTTTTACATTTAAGTAACTATAGCACATTTTATTTGGAGTAAAAGTGATTTCTTTATCTCGGCTGTTCTTGCCCGACTTGCATCGCTTGTCTATCAACAAAAATATAATTTTTTTCAATTAAAACAATATACTGTTGTTGTAAATGTGATAATTGTTATATTATTATCTGCCGTGTCATCTGTCAAATATTAAAGTGGCTTTTAATTTCACAGCCGTTACTAAAAATAACAGCCGTAAAATTGGATGATAATTTCTTCCGATATTACAATAATTTTCTTAGACGATTGATTAGTTTCTTTTCAGACAACCAGCGGCGGGATTCTAATAAATTATGTACATACTCTCTCGCAATTCGAGATTTAAAATTAATTATATTTTCATGTACCCTTAAACTGATAAATACTAGATTTGTATATTCTGCTGGACATTTCAAATTTATTACTTGATTGGATTATATAGATTGTGTCTCTACATCAATCCACGCATTGTGCATTTTATTGGCATTTCCGCAAAATCCAATGAACCTTACCAATCTCTAAACATTTACTTTTAAAATCGAGGAAAACTGCTACTTCCCCCAAAATGTCACAAAGAATTACATCAAATTGTAACTTAGGCATAATAAAAATTCACAATTTACAATAAAATTTTGGCTATTGATATTCACATTTACTAATCTATTTAATTCCTCAAGTTTCTTTCCATTTGCATTATTCAGATTAATTTTAGAAATATTTATGACTTTATTCCCGAAAAATTGAACATTTTCTGTGACAATATTATCATTTATCAAACTTATTTCCGCCCCTGTATCTGCCAATGCTTTATAATCTGTATTATCAATTGTTATGTTAATTATAGGTAGTATTTTGTCAATTTTCTCTTCATATTCCGATCCAACATTTTCGTCGATAAATTCACGCATGTTTTGGTATGAAGTATTAAAAATTACTGTTCTTGGTTTGCAATTAATTAAAAACTTTGCAGAGGTGGTCTTTGCTCACCCGCATTATTATTTCCGTATTAACTGGTCAAGTCTCCCTCGGTCTATTAACATCGCGAGTCTGTCTATTACAGTCATAATTTTGATTGTGCCGTCTGCCTTGATTATGCCTAAAATTGTCTTGTGTATTTACATGCTGATGTGCAAATCGACCTTTCAACATGTTCGTGTCGGCAACTCCTCTCCTCCCTTCCAAAATTTTGTCTATTATTCAGCACATGATATACATCGCCCAGCGATCTCATACACTCTATCAGTTGATTTATAGTCGTAATTCTCTGCACAACAATGACCTTGCGGATATCCTCATCAAAATGTCTCGCTAAATACTTGATAATATCTGTTTCGGAGAGAACAGGCTCCAAATGACGAATAGCATAGTACTTCCTTATCAAATACTGTTCATGTGAGTTTCCATACCTTTCCCTGAAGTTACCATTAAACAGATCATGACGTACCTAACTTTTGTTGGTTATACTCACCCCAGTCATTTGATAAGAAAATACTCTTAAACTGTTCAAATGTCTCATATTTTTCCCCAATCATTGAATATCATAACTCGGCATCACCCTTCATTGTGCATTGAATCATGGCTTTAATATTAATATCAGTAGGATATGATTCTAAAAACTAAACTAATTGTTATAACCGTCGTAAAATTTTAATACAAGTTTATTAACCTCCGACAGCAAAATATTTGGACAAGTGACGTTCTGTCCTAATTGTAAATCACGAATTTCACTACTATTATTTAATAAACCACTGCCAACTTCTCATCATACCTCTTATCCAACATTTCCACTTGACCAGCGATGCAACCAACTACTTCTGTGTTATAATATATGATTTGCAGGAAACAACTACTCAGCGGGCAAATACCCCGACCTGCATTGAATTACACCTTACAAATCATTAAAGAATGGTAACCAATATCATTTGTCAACTCCCTGACCAGACATAGACCGGTTTCGAACTTATTAGTTCTCATCAGTATGCCATAGGTCATGGAGCAGACAAATGATAGTGGCCAACCTGGTAGTTTTATACAAACTATAGTAAATTGAGTAGTGGTGAGAGGTAAGTGAAACCTCTCAAATGGTCAATTGCTACTATACACCATAGATGTCTCTATGGGCGTATAGCAACTTGCGATTCTGCAAGTACCTGAGAGCGGCGACCTTTCAGTCCTAGGTGGACTTAACCTACTGTTATAATATATGATTTGCAGGAAACAACTACTCAGCGGGCAAATACCCCGACCTGCATTGAATTACACCTCACAAATCATTAAAGAATGGTAACCAATATCATTTGTCAACTCCCTGACCAGACATAGACCGGTTTCGAACTTATTAGTTCTCATCAGTATGCCATAGGTCATGGAGCAGACAAATGATAGTGGCCAACCTGCTAGTTTTATACAAACTATAGTAAATTGAGTAGTGGTGAGAGGTAAGTGAAACCTCTCAAATGGTCAATTGCTACTATACACCATAGATGTCTCTATGGGCGTATAGCGACTTGCGATTCTGCAAGTACCTGAGAGCGGCGACCTTTCAGTCCTAGGCATACTGATGAGAACTAATAAGTTCGAAACCGGTCTATGTCTGGTCAGGGAGTTGACAAATGATATTGGTTACCATTCTTTAATGATTTGTAAGGTGTAATTCAATGCAGGTCGGGGTATTTGCCCGCTGAGTAGTTGTTTCCTGCAAATCATATATTATAACAGTAGGTTAAGTCCACCTAGGACTGAAAGGTCGCCGCTCTCAGGTACTTGCAGAATCGCAAGTCGCTATACGCCCATAGAAACATCTATGGTGTATAGTAGCAATTGACCATTTGAGAGGTTTCACTTACCTCTCACCACTACTCAATTTACTATAGTTTGTATAAAACTAGCAGGTTGGCCACTATCATTTGTCTGCTCCATGACCTATGGCATACTGATGAGAACTAATAAGTTCGAAACCGGTCTATGTCTGGTCAGGGAGTTGACAAATGATATTGGTTACCATTCTTTAATGATTTGTAAGGTCTAATTCAATGCAGGTCGGGGTATTTGCCCGCTGAGTAGTTGTTTCCTGCAAATCATATATTATAACAGTAGGTTAAGTCCACCTAGGACTGAAAGGTCGCCGCTCTCAGGTACTTGCAGAATCGCAAGTCGCTATACACCCATAGAGACATCTATGGTGTATAGTAGCAATTGACCATTTGAGAGGTTTCACTTACCTCTCACCACTACTTCTGTGTTATTCGTGACCTCCAATATGACTGCTTTCATTTGCGTACCTAACAAATAAATTTTTCACTGTTTTGTTCTGTCATAATTGCAATGTGATTACCGACACTATCTTGTGATCGTTTAAATCAATCTCGTTTTGGTCAATTTCTTCTCTAGCTTGTTTAAATCCTCACGTATTTGACTGACTATTCCGTTTGTTTCCAACAAACAATCTTTTATTTCTTTAAAATTTCCATACATCTCAGTCTTGGTGATCCATATTGGTATTTAGTTGTTTCATCCCAATGTCTTGCTTGGTCATCATCTGGCGTGGCATTGACATAATGTGCATTTCTATTATCCCCATTATCCCCTGAATTGTCTTGTGATTGTGAAGCAATAACACCACCTACATCCTACATTTTCTTGTGCTGCTTGAACAGCTACTACATCTGACTGGTTGTCATTTTGCAAATTAGGCGTTACAATATTATCCGCAGACATATCTGTTTGTTGTTCCCTAACTTCCCCGGCAATGTTATCATTATTCTCCGCCATTTCAGTATTAATGACCTGTGCGTAATTTCATATAACCAGAAGACTATATCTGAATATTCAGTTTGGTACTAAAAAATTTGAATAAATTGCTTGTGTTCTGTGCTCTTTCAACGATGCCATTAAAGTTGGGCGCCAATCTGATATGATATTCCCTTGTAATGCAGTTTAAAATATCACACGATATGATTTCTAAGTTTAAGTCTCAAGGTCGAAAGTTCGAAATCATTAGAAGAAACACAAATAAGCAATAAAACAAATTCAAATCAAACTTAACAGTGTATTGCGAGAACAATATTTCATACAACTAAAAGATAAAATTCCCTATCTAGCCAAAACAAAATAAATACAATACTAAAATAAAATAATTTAGAGATGAGTTTAAAATATTTTTTTTTAATAAAAATGAAATTAATTCAACATTTGGAATTTAAAATATTCTCAATTATTTCCAAATGTTAAAATGATGAACAAGAAATTTATATAAAGTTTATTACAACCTTTTAATAACTTCCAGGCGCACAATATCACTTATTTGTGATGTTCAGCTGCTATCTCCAAAGCTCCCTCGCCTTTCAAATGGTATATCGTTTCCACCAGGAATCGTTTTCTGGACCTTAAAATAAATTATGATTATACTCCTTTCTCCTACTTGTCAAAATCTTGAAAAACTCGATTTCCTTATTTCTTTCTTCCAAATTCTTTAGTTACACGTCTTCCTTCGTTTTACTTGTCTTCAATTCAACCAACAACAGTGTTTTTTCTATTTTACTTTCTCCAAAATTTTTCACCGCTGCAATTCTTACAATTTTCTTGTTATTTTTCATATCCTCTAGCTGCCTCCAATTGTTAATTTTTCCACAATCTTTATATTTTTCTCAAATAGTAAAATCGCAGATACCAACTTGAATCTTTCGTGATATCAACTTAACAAAACGAATTGGCTCTCATCACGTGATATTGAGCCTTATTTCACTTATTTTCCGGCACAAATTAATTCAAAGTTTTACATCTACATGAACATATATATTAAATGCGTAAACAGTTCGAGATGTTTTAAACATTTTAATAATTAGTATAACAATAATTACGTTCATTTAATCTAATACTTACTGAAAGATTTTTGTAGTGCTTATAGGAAACTCTAATAAATTCAGCATAATAATGACTAGTGACCAGTTGTTCTATTTGCGGAGGTAAAGCATTTAATAACCATAAGAAAATAAAAAAACTGATGGTAATACAAATGTTATTATAAAAATGTCTATAGTCTTTAATAATCGTTAGTAGATGTTCTTAGGAAAATTATTTTAATAACCATAGCAAATAACTCTGCCTGTCCCTTATTTAATTGAAGTTTTCTGCAAAGGTTATTAAATTTTTAATAACGCCTAGTAGATTTTTCTCTCAGTGAGATGTGTGGAGCTCTCCGTCCTGTACCGATCTATACAAAATATTTTAAGTATCAAAATGAAGAAATAGAAATATTTTATAAGTCAATCTAATGTCTCCCGTATAACGTCATTCTCTCGATAAAGAGGATAATGAAGTCGTCGGACAGTCAGTTCACCAGTAGCCGTTCCCAGCGTTAGATGTGTGGAGCTCTCCGTCCTATATTCAGGTGATTGAGTTATTTTTACTAAGCCCTCTTGACGTCACGTCGATAAATCGCGCATCCGCTACTACCGTTTCCTCACCTATAAGTATTTGAAGGAAATAATTGAATTCGCCCGTGTTGGCAGTCAGCCAGAGCGACTCATCGACAGCAGACGTGTTCACTCTGAGATCCTAACCCAGAAGAGGTCCCGAGAAGCCGTACAGTGAATAGCTTCGCATTCTCTTACGGATGTGTTGGAAGAAAAAGAAATCGCTCTACTTGCTCAAACCTTACCTTAGGAAATTTTTAATTTTTTCGATACATTTTATTCGCTTTGCAAAATCCAAGGCATTGTAGCCTACATTCTTCGATTTTTTACTAATAGCAGAGCTTACCACAAGGTTATGGGGCCCCGATCAAATCAGGAACTTTATCAAGCTTTACTTCAATTTGTTAAACTAGTTCAATATCAGGTGTTTTCCTCTTAAGTTTTGCTTCGCATATTCAACAAAATAAAAAAATGTCCTAAATATTTACAAAAACTGTCACCATTTCTCGATTATGATAGAATTTTACATGTGGAGGGTGGAATTACAAATGTTGATCTATCCTTCTCAACCAAACACCCTGTAATACTCCCACGTAAACATTTTTTTAAACATTTATTTAACGTCGATCTATTTCCGCTACTGAGACCTATCACCGACACCGACGCCTGTAGACGGGGCTACCCCCAACCAGGAATTTTGCCGAACCTCTTGCCTTAAGAAGAGTAGGGATCTTTTACTTGCCTAACATTTAATAGACAAAGGACCTACGGCTTTATATCCCCTCCGAAGGATGGTATATCACCTACACAACCCTCGTGTAAGGTTGCATAGCTTCTGCGCATACAAGCCGCTGGAGGATATGTGAGGCGAGGACACGGTCTTCTTTGAAACGGTCGCCCATCCAAGTACTAACCACGCCTAACGTTGTTTTACATCGCGTATCGAAGTATGTACATAGCAAAGACGCATCTATGCTCACCTCAATCCAATAAACATTAATCATCGAACAAACTCATCTTCGAAACTTACATTCTGGGGTTAATACAACTTTGTATCTTCTACAAAATTTTTGGATCCTATCAGCTCGTCGTGCCATTTGGCACTCTTTATCGCATTGAAATCGCTGTTTTCATATGAATTCTGTCGCTGCTGTCCCCCTGATGAGAGATCTTCCCAAAAATCGCATTTCGCAGCTCAAGCCATTCAGCTGCGTCGGTGTCGATTATGCCGGTCCCTTTTCAATTACCTTAGGGGAAATCGCGAGGCAAGAAAAACCAAGGCATACCTATGTCTCTTATATGCTTTTCCACCAAAGCAATTCATCTCGAATTAGCTTCTGACTTATCTACAGATGCTTTTATCGGCGCCTTAACGCGTTTCATTGCTCGGCGCGGCCGTTGCTCCCGCTTATTTTCCGATTGCGGAACTAACTTTATCGGTGCTCATCGTGAGCTTAACAAATATATGAAAACTTCTGCCGAAGCAGAAAACATTTCATGGACTTTCAACCCACCGTGCGCACCTCATTTTGGCGGACCCTAGGAAGAGACCTCGGAGACCAACTCCTTACATACGAGGAAATGAATACTCTCTTCGTACAAATCGAATCGTTATTAAACTCTCGACCTCTTTGTACTCTAAGTTCAGACCCAAATCATCTTAACTGGACATTTTATAACACTCGAACCTTTAACTTCAGCTCCTGGCCCTGACCTTCCTCATTTATCTATTAATCGTTTATCGCGTTGGTAGCTAGTTCAACAAATGCACCAAAGGTTTTGGACTCGGTGGAAAAATGGATATTTACATACACTATATCAAAGGAGCAAATGGTCTGCTTCACATATGCTCGAATCTATCGATATTGGCACACTTGTACTCATTAAAGACAACTAAGTTCCTCCTCTCAAGTGGATACTAGGTACAATCTTCGAACTCCATCTAGGTAAAGATGGAATAGCTCGTGTTGTGACAGTCAGTACCTCTCGAGGTACTTCTAAACGCCCCTTGATTAAACTATGCGCTTTGCCATCGCAGTGATATACTAAATCGGGTTCATTTTTCATTTCGGTAATTTCTGCTTTTCTCTTGAATTATTGCTTCATTTTATTTTTATTTTAGTCAACATTCTGTTTTCACTCAGAATTTGGTAGGCGATAATATTCCATCCCTGTTTATCTTAAATAAATATTCTTTATCTTCCTATATTTCTTGTTCTCTTTCTTTCATCATAACCTTCTCCCCTTCAAACCGTACCGCTTGGCCCATCTCAAGTCCATGCAGCAAAAAGTGCTAATATAGATTTAGACTACAAATATATCACATTTTTTTCAATTGTTTTTCGATTTTGATTGACTTAATAATGAAAAAATAAAAAGTCAACAGCAAGTTTGAGGTTTCGTCGGAAAATCGAGTCGAGTACATTGTGTAATTTATCAAGAATAGAAAAGTCTAGCTAGTGAAAAGTGGTTTTAGCATCATGGATTCAGCGGCAGTTTGAGTTACCGTCACAAGGTACAATCTCTTCTTTCTGTTATCTCCATAATTTTAACTTTTAAAATTTTACTTTTAGTTATCATCCACTAATCTTCCTCTGGGAATATCATTAAGCAGACTATTTTATATTATTTTATTTGTTATTAATTAGTAAATAAACCAACATAAACACTACAGAAATTAGACAACCCCCAATTCTAGAAGCCAGGGCTTGTGCGGAAGGGGGTTATATATTGAAAAAATGCGGACATACAACCATTTCCTCCGACAGTGCTGGAGCCAGGATTCGAACCCAGTGGTGCGATGTTCGTATGATTAATCGCGATTGCCACCTCGCGCCTTAACCCACTCGGCTATCCAGATCGACCAACAGTAATTGAAAATATATTTTTTGTCTTTTGCCTAGGTTACATCCGCCATACCTGCCATTGCTAGCAAACGTGCTCGAAGTTTACATCAAGTAAGTAAGACCATAGAGAAGTGAGGTAACTGCTTAACTAAGCTTGGCTAGTACAAAACCACCGATAACGACCATCAGGAGAACCATCCTGATACAAATCAAGCTAATCATACCTTAACTTTTCAGCCATCTCGAGGGTTACAGTTTCCGGAAGCACCGTTACAACTTGGTGTTACAATGTTACTAACGAGGTTTGGGGATACTGAAAAGTCGCACCATTATTTTTAATCATACCTTGACTTTTTAGCTACCTTCTTGAGGGCTGAAGTTCCTGTAAATTCCGTTGCCACTTGTAGGTGTTCCCATGTTACCAACGACGAGGTTTGGGGAGCACTAAAAAGTCGCACCATTGTTTATTAATCATATTTTGACTGTTCAGCTACCATCTTGAGGGTTGCAGTTCCTATAGATTCCGTTGCCACTTATAGGTGTTCCCATGTTACCAACGAGGTTTGGGGAAAACTAAAAGTCGTACAATTGTTTATTAATCATACCTTGCCTTTTCAGCTACCATCTCGAGTGTTGAAATTCCTTTAAATTTCGTTGCCACTTGTAGGTGTTTGCCAGAGAGTTGAAATAGACTAGAGATATAATCCGTAAATGCAATAAACAAAATACTGAGATATATTAAGGCAAAAATGATGTGTATAAACTTTTTAATAACTGAATAAAAATGTTTTAATTGGTAATTGGTATATGCCGTTACCAGTGGCGGCACGTCAGGGATGGCAGGGTAGGCAGTGCCCACCCAATTACATAAGCGTTAGTTATAAAGGTATATTTATATTTTTATATATTTTTGTTGTTAAATTATCAAGTAACATTTTGCGGTTAATTAATTGTAGTGTTAAAATTTAAAAAATAGTTTTATTTATAATATTATTTTTACTACATATTATTCTGCTTCATATAGGTATAGATACGCTTATGAATCGGTTTAGAAACCGGGCGTAATGTTTTCTGTCGCAATACTATCTAAAGTGTCATGCGCCAAGCCAGGGTGGGCAAGAATCGCTCAGAAATCGTGAATTCAATCATAATACGTCTACGTGCATGTTGGTTATTCACTTCGATCTTACGCCTGTAATGTATATCAAAACGAGACGTATGTCATGCATGCTTAGGCTATTTATAACCTAGAGTGGGCATGCCACCCTTGAACAAAACTTGTAATAAACAATATGAATATTGAATAGAATATGTTCACAATTGAAAAGATATCAAACAGGAAAAATAACTAATGTGTTAAAATTGATTAATCAATCCTTTATGAATATGAAATATGATAGCAATTTCTAATTTGATAAATAGGGACAAAAAGAAGTTAAATACATATCAGCGGTGAGCGGTGCCATATAGTAAGTTACCTATATAACTATAATTTTATTTTTCTTTGCGTTTTAAGGTATAATGTTATAATGTATTAGAACACATATGGCTCTATATTATCCAAAAAGTTCTAAAATAATGTTTAATTATATTTTAGCAGTTTTAGATGTGAAATTAATATAATATGTAAATGAATAAATGTATATATAATATTCAAATATGGGACTTCGCGCTAGGTGGGATGTGGACACTGCCACCCTCATCCCTTCCCTTTTCTTACAGTGTCGTGATGTTTCGCCGAGAATCGTTTCATTTTAGGACGTGTGGAGTCAAGCCAGTATTCGCGAATCTAAAATGTTGGAAATTGTTGCTGCTGTTTTAAAATTGGAAGATTTTGTTATTTGGTTAGGTTTGTGTAATGTTTTATTCTCTCAATTTTATGTTTTTTAAATTTGTAATCTGTGATCTTTGTTGGTATTTAGTAAATAGTAAAGTGTCTACTTTAGCAGAAAAAATAAGTGTGGACAACTGACAAATTATTAATATTAAAATATTTGCCATGGCCGACGTAAGACAAACGGCAAGCGATAATTCTGATACTATACATTTTTTATTAGAAAACAGTTTTGCGAAACTAACATACGATGACAAAATTTTTAACTAAATTAGAACGACCTTGCTCCTATGGGAAATCTCATTAATGTAAATTCAAATTCATCCGATAGAAAATTTTGTGTCACATAGTATCAAAAATGTTTATGGCTTTCTGGAAGTGAAATAAAAAATAAACTTTATTGCTGGCCTTGCATGTTATTCAGTAAAAATAGTAAAAGTTCGTGAAATTCAACAGGGATAAGATAATTTAAAAACATACAAGTTGATTGAAATGGGCAGAGGCATCATTGAATGTTTTTTGCGTGATTTTTCTGTGGAGAAGTGTCATTATTATTCCGTTCTATCTATCCCCCATCCTGCCCACCTAGAGCCGAAAACCTGCATGTTACCAACGAGGTTTAAGGAACGCTGATAAGTCGCATAAATCTTTTTTTTTTTATACATTTATTTAACGTCGGCCTATTTCCGCTACTGAGGCCTAAGACCCACGCCTGTAGACGAGCTACCCCCAACCAGGAATTTTGCCGAACCTCTTCCCTTAAGAAGAGTAGGGATCTTTTACTTGCCTAACATTTAATAGACAAGGGACCGACGGCTTTACATCCCCTCCGAAGGATGGTATATCTCCTATACAACCCTCGCCTAAGGTTGTATAACTTCCGCGCATACACTGATATACAAGCCGCCGGAAGATGTGTGAGGCGAGGACGCGGTTTCCGTTGTGAACACGGGAAGGGCCCCTTATTCGAGGAAATAAAAAATTGTCGGCAGAGCCTTTGAGCTTTGTAGAGACCCCAGGAACCTCCCGTCCACTTAATTTGTAGATTTGTAGAAGGTGGGGGGGGTTGCCCTCGAAGGTGTTGGTCAGGGCCAAAAGCTACGCCCTGTATGCTGTCCTGGTATTGGCAGTTACACTGATTCTAAATTTAAAAGTTTTGTTTGTTCACTGTATTTTGAAATTGTCTGAGGGGAACTCAACACCCTGTATATTAAGCAGCTTGTGCTTTGGAAACGTTACAGTTCCACTAAAAAGTTAGAATTCACTTTACTTCAAATTTTGTCAATTCTTATAATACTTCTGAGTCACCCTGTATGTGGTGACTGGCAGAAAAGCACTTGTTTTTAACGAAATTTATTGTTTGATTTAAACAAACGAAATATCGGCGTCGGTTTAATTTTTATGAATTTATTTCGATTTTGTTACAGTTTCCAAATTTTCGTAATTCTTCGACACTGACAATTCTGGCCGTAGAATCGTATCAGGGTTTTGTTAATTTGACTAAAAATCATTTTGTTTTTTATTAAAAGTTGGGCACTAGGTGTGATGCGCAAGGGCAGAATAGATTGTAAAGTTAGAAGTATAAAAATGAAGGGGCACTAGGTGCGAGATGAAGTTATGCGCGAAGGCAGATTAAAGTTTTAAAGAAATACGGTTTTTCTCTTGGTGTCGCCAAGGAAGGGGAAGCACGGAGTTTGAAATGAAGCCGGGGAAATAGAAAGCTATCCGCGAAACGGGAAGTCACTAATTACAACTTTGATAAACTATTTCACTCGCGAGACTTTTAGACACTATTACTGCTGGCGTAGCACTCTTGCCGTCGCTGTGTACGAGGGGGCTTTTATATGTTTCAGTTTGGTTGCGTTTGGCGCGCCCCGTGAGTCTCGCATCCCGTTTTAAAACAGCTGGAAAGGCACGAAATCGCTCCGTGCGGGCGAGGATAAGTCATGATTGTGGATATGACACCTTCGAAGACTTAGATAAACCACTAACAACGGAAGAGATCTTAACCGCCATTGGGCAGCTAAAAAATAACAAATCTCCCGGCGCCGACTCACTCCCAGCTGAAATCTTTAAAGCTGTGTCGTCAGAGCTCATACCCTACCCCAAAAAACTGTTTGATGTCGTGTGGGAAAGTGGTCAAGCTCCGCAGGAGTTTCGTGATACACTTTTAATCAACCTCTTCAAAAACAAAGAGAGCGCTGCGGACTGTGGAAATTACAGGGCTATAGCTCTCCTGGCTGTTGGAGGGAAGATACTCACTAAAGCGATGGCAAATAGGCTAACACCTGTTATGGAAAAGTTACTTCCTGAAACACAGAGTGGCTTTAGACCAAACCGAGGCACATCGGATTTAATCTTCACACTTAAACAGCTTCAAGAAAAAGCACTCGAACATCAAGGAGAAATTCACATGGCCTTCATTGATTTAACCAAGGCGTTTGACTCGGTGGACAGGGAAGTGCTCTGGAAAATTATGTTCCGCTTAGGTATCCCTAGGAAATTTGTGGAGGTATGTCGCAGTCTACATACAAACAACAACGCCCAGGTTATGTATAATAATGAGGCAACCGAACCTTTCCAAACCCTCACTGGAGTTAGGCAGGGATGTGTCCTGGCACACCTACTCTTTAATTTGTTTACCACTGCTCTAACAATTATTGTTGACAACAAACTGACAGTCAGAGGAATAGGTCTCAGATACCGTTTTGATGGCGGTCTCTTTAACATAGGGCGCTTTAGAGCTTTCACGAAGACACGCACACGATTCATTTGTGATCTCCAGTATGCGGATGACTGTGCACTTTTAGCCTCTACGCCGGAAGAGCTTCAAGAACTTTTAGGTGTGTATGCCCAGAGCTATGATTCCTTGGGACTTAAAATCAACATTGGAAAGACTAAGATTATGTCAACTCCTCATCAAGTGAACCAAATAGACATTACACTTAACGGAAATTCTCTTGAAGTGGTGGATCAGTTCAATTACTTAGGCAACGTTGTTAATGACAAAGCAAACATGGACAGCGAGATTCGCAATAGAATTAACGCAGCATCTAGAGCACTCTGGGGACTTAGAGAGAGAGTATTTGACAACCACGACCTTGCTTTGTCAACGAAAATGGCTGTCTACAGAGCAGTTGTCATTCCAACACTGCTATACGGATGTGAAAGCTGGGTCACTTACCGTCGTCATGTGAAAGAATTAGAACGTTTTCAGCAAAGACACCTCAGAAGTATGATGAAAATCCGTTGGTTCCATCACATATCAAACGTGGAAGTACTCAGGAGAGCAAACAGCCTTCCAATTGAGGTGCTTATTTCAAGAGCACGCCTAAGATGGGCAGGTCACGTTCATCGTATGCATGATAACCGCCTTCCTAAATGTACACTTTATGGTGAATTGCTAAGCGGTAGAAGAAGGCGTGGCGGTCAACGAAAGAGGTTCAAAGACGCTCTCCATGAAAATCTAAAATCCTGCGGTATTGCAGACGAGCAATGGGAACAACTTGCAGCGGACAGAACCGAATGGCGAGGGGTTGTGGCCAGCTATCAAGGAAATGTTGCTGCAAGAAGGCCGAATCCAAGACCTAACCAGGTCTATGTTTGTCCTGACTGCGGTCGACATGTGCTCTCCCGAATTGGCCTCTATAGCCATAGTCGTGTGCACCGTAGATGAATGGGAATTACAATGGACTACACCTTTTACTTGTTTTTTATTGTACACAATTTGTCGACTGTAACATTTTTATACTCGGACTCGAGTAACGGCTAATAATCTATTTTATTAACCATACCTTATCTTTTCAGGGTGATAATTATTATTGTTTTTTTTTCTTTCAGACCCCTAGTTATTATCATTACATGTACTAGCCAAGTACTCTATAGAATTTCTCTATTTTGCATTGTAGTTTTTATATAGATTGGGGTCGGCAGTTAGCCGTATAGGAAAATCCTATACAGTTATGTACATGTGCAGTACGAGTGAGAATCTCATCTAATGGAATGTGATTGGGGTGGGGCGATCCAATAGGCTGTACACTAGCGCTTGGTGTGATTGTCGATGTTATGGATTTATTTATTATTTACTAGAGTCAGTTGGGCTCAGGTCACAGGTAACCTTACTAAATTTAAGTATTATTGCACTCAAAATAATATTTACCCGTTAAAATGGATATTTATTTAACAGAAGAGAAGGTACAAATAATTAAATTGTACTATGGTGGGTGGGCATTCACTGCGTGATACAATACATTTGTTTAATGTAGCGTACGACAATCGGCCCAATTTCACTTATCTTGAGAAGGCTATTTTTTTTTATTTTGGTAATTTGTTGACCACCATAATTAATTTCAACAAATGAATATTTTGGGATGATACATGGTAATTCGTAAATTCCTTATTTGACGACCGGTCATCTACAACTTCCACTCCAAATACATTTGCTACTGTAGCGGCTCGAACTCGACCAGCTGTCATGCCTACGCCCCACCATCTATTGCATATCATCTCGTGACTCTAACCCATATTGCACATGTACATAAGTGTATAGGATTCCCCTATACGGCTAATCGTCTTCACCTTACTTGTATATTATATATACCGGATGAGACAGGAGACATGTAACACTCTGTAACTTTGCTATTTAAGAAGTTAAAGTTTTGAACTTTAAGAGAGTTGTATATTACACAATCGTCTTTGTTTTGAGCCTATCAAACATTTTCTTCAACTTCAGGTTTAAGCGGAGGTGAAACTTTGTTATTTTAACTGGTACCCTGTATATATTTTTTAACTATCTGATTCGTCTTTAAATTCTCTTTTCAACCATGTATAGCAACATGACATTTGTTTTTAAAATTACAGTCAATAGTCATTTTACTGTATTAAGCCTAGGTGGCCATGATATGAACCTTGGCATATATTGATGCTTAGTGCGCCATGATATCGAAATCGTACGCTGGTACGCAACTGAACAGTTCAATTCGAGCAACGAGGAGCAGCAGTAGGCAGCTTTCAGCGAGAACCTGAAGATGGCAGATGAGATTCTGCCGAAACGTCGTTTAGACAACCGTGACTCCTGGAAGAGTCGACCATCGACGCGGGAGAGCACCCGGAAGTACAACAACATTTCATATATATATATATATATATTTAAAAAAAGTTATGGCCAATCTCTCTAGATCTCTCTCTCTCTTGGATATGGCCACCTTACGTATAAATTATTCATCCAAACGTTCTTTGTTTTCTCTTCTTCGTTTCGTCGCTGTAAAATTCTACTGATAACGACATTAACCCACATTTATGAGTATGGGTCATATGCGTATATTTATATTTCTTGCAACGCGTATATTGATAAGGGTTCATTGTAGACCTGATGCACGGGCTGAAGGTGTCGGATTTCGGGCAGACGACGATATGATTCGGAGCAGGTTCAAAATTCCTAGTAACGAACAGATACCTTTTTTTTCACGGGCACAAAACTCAACCTTTTATGACTGTAAAACGGACATAAATGTAGCGGCCCTGCTGAAAAAATCCAGTTGGCATGTTCAACTGAAACACTGCCGGCAAAACATTTCTGCAGTTCCGAAAAAAACAAAAAACGCCAATAAAAGTAATTTACAGTTGATTTAGGAACTGAAACACTGTATTTCGCTAGTGTTGCGTGTAGGTAGTGAAGTGCTGTCGCCTCGATATAGTGTTTCACATCGAATCTTCGGTGTCGATAGTCGAATTCGAAAGTGCTGCATTAGTTTACTTTTTCCAGTGCAGTAATGCCTGGTACTTTCGATATTTTTTTTCCTCTTCTGGCATTAAGGTTCATGTAATGACAGAAAAGGACGGAAGATATCGAAAGTACCAGGCATTATTGCGCTATAGACTGTACATGTATTACGCTATATATGTATTACCGTATATAAAGGAAATTCTTTGGAATTGTTTGTACGTGGAAAAAATGAGTAGCGTTAATTTTTTCTATTACATATGGAATGTGTTTTATGCTGCTGCTTTTCTTGTATATTTCAAAGGGTATCACAGCCAACGATAAAGGTACCCCTACTACGGTAGTACTACTAGAAGTAAAGAAAAAAATAGAAATTCACGTAAAGTAAACCATTATTTACCTACGTTTGGAAAATACAGTTTTTCTCCAACAAGTTCCGTGTTAGGTTCCAACTATTGAAACATTAACTGCACATGATTTCAACAATTTATAACCTGCAATATTTTGCTTTTGGCTATCATTATGTATTAATAAAATGTATTTCACAATAAATCAGGTTTAAAAGCTTTACACGATTTTAGAAGTTTCTGATCGGTAATATTTTATTTCTTACCGTCTATCAGTGTATATTAATAGGAAACATAGAAAAAAAAAACTTAGTCTGTTAAAACGAATAAGGGTAAAAATCAGCTCTACACGATTTCATAAATTTCTAATCTGTATTTTGTTGTGGTAACAGTAACGCGATTTTTCAATCAATCAATCAATCAACAAGGCTTTATTGTAAATTAAAAGTACGACAGTACCTCCCCAGAACCCATCCCGGGACCGACCGTGCAACCACCGCGTTAGTCGCGGTAGCGGATTGCAGGATCGGGCGGAATAGGCTTGGTTCGGTTAAACAAAGATTGATAAAACTTAACCTAAACACCTTCTGCAAAAGCAGATAAAAGAAGGTAATAAAATTCTTACATGTCTAATTGCAAAAAGAGTTAACACAACTAAAAATACACTTTAAAAACTGGGACACAAACACTTTTTAAAATTTTGCAGCTGTCGCATGCACCTCAATCCAAACGAGGAGCCTTCTAAGAGATCTATGAACGCCGGGCTGCGCAAGGCTGGCCTAAACTTTAACTTTAAAAATTTTTCGATACCACAAGGTTTTGATTTTGTGAAAAATTGATGATAAGAAAATGAATTTAATCATGTTTTACAAAAACTTCAAGAAAAATGTTTTGACAAACTATAGTCTAGCCCGTGTACAACACATGGTGAGGAACGGACGACTTATAATGTACCAACTACCATCCAATATGCGGTTTATAGCTAACGATTGCACAAAAAGATTCAAGAAAAGTTCAATGTTTAAAAATTTTTGGTGGGCTTTTGCTTGCCTGTCTGTGTACGTATTATCAGTTCGATTATAATTTGGTTCGCTCCTCAGAGCTTAAAAATGCTTGAATCGGAACGACTTTGAATTATATTGTAGCAATTATAAGTTCATACGTTCAGGCAAGGCGGTCCCATGCACATATAAGTACATGGTAACTATACTTTTCTGACACCGAATCACTGAGGAACCGGTTTAGGGCAAATCCCGTTAAAACCCATCATTTTCCCGTCAAAATCGACTGCTAGAAAATGATAGGGGACCCTTGTCGCTAAAGGCTATTTTTGCTAAAACTCTCGATATACTTTGAATACAGACTGGATTAACTTGTCCTCATATTTAACATAACGCATGAGTTGCAGTGCTGCACAAACATGGATTCGTAAAAGGGTTTCATCGATTTTAGTTACACTTTCTAAATTTTGGTGGTCGGGGCGACATTACGTCCCCGTGCAGCGACATTTACTACACTTTTTAAAATTACGAGAGTTTCTGAAATTTTTGCATAAAAAACGCTCGGTAGAGCGAAAATATGATTTAAAATATAAAAACCTCTTCTAACGGCATTTTTACGTGAAGCACGCTTTTCATGCGAAATGTTGGAAATTGTCGGATTTTGTTACAGTTTCGAAAAGTTTATCGAGGGTTTTGGCGTGTTCTTTAACATGAACTCCCCTTTGTTTCGGTTTTTCAATTCCCCAAACCGTTGATAAAACGGTGAATAACGCCTTCGGGAGTGATCAGATCGAATCTATAATCATCGTAATCGATTTCTCGTGGTCGACTTAATCGATAACGATACCTCCCGCGCCTTCGTGTGTCTTCGGGTGACCTCGGGAAACTTCGGAAGTGTTCGTGCAAAGTTCGGACTTAAAATCCTAGCTTCCACACATGTGAATTCTCCTGAAACTTGTTTCAGTTTATCAATTACTCAAGTCGTTCATAAAACGGTGAATAATGCTCTCGGGAGTGATCGGATCGAATCGATAACCATCGTAATCGATTCCCCGTGGTCGGTATAGTCGAAAATGCTACCTCACCCAACCTTTTACGCCTTCGATAAAAAGTGTTCTAAACCTCTTCTAGGTTATGTACCCACGAAAAAAAATCCCACTTAAATGTTCGATTTTTAGGTTAGAGAACCTACTCGCGCCTAACTTCACTATGTCTTTAAAATAATTTTAGATTTTTTGTGTCTATATTCACGTTGTTTATAAATATCACTGTCACAAGATTAAATTAAGCGATTTCCGTATCCGTCGACGTCATACTTCCGTTTTTGAAGACGTACTTCCGTCTGGTACACAAATATAACCGGAATGACAGATCAAAATTTAAACATCAATAGCAATGCCGTAATAAGATGAGAAGTTAAAGACAGGTATTTATTTGAAAGATGAAACGATAAACTATTCATTTCACATGTAATTACCAATTAAATTTTTCAATTCAACATAACTTTATTAACATTTATGATATAGTACCTCCCCAGAACCCATCCCGAGACCGACCGTGCAATCACCGCGTTACGCGATGGCGGATTGCAGGGTCGGGCGGAACGGGTCTGGTTCGATTAAAAACCAATTAAAAACTTAAACCTAAACTCCTTCTGAGACAAACAGATTAAAAAGATATTAAAATTACTTACATCTCACATAAAAGATTTAACAACACTTAAAACTGCACATTTTGTAGAAAACTTGTTCACTTATCACTTTTTAAAAATTTCGTAGCTGATGCAGGCACCTCAATCCAAACGAAGAGCCTTCCGCGAGGTGTATAAATAAAATGCCTGGCTGCGCAAAGGCGGGCCTAAACTTTGATTTTAAAAATTTTGATTTCACAAGGATTTTGTAAAAATGTGCGATGAGAAATGAATTTAAAGACAAACATGTACAAAAGGAAAGCAAGAAAAACAAACGCAACAAAAAGATTACAAACAGAAAGGAAGAAGGGGACAGGAAAGATTTAAAGATATGAAAAGTATGAAATATTAGTAAAGGTGGATAGGTCTCTGAGGGAGGTGTACCTTCCAGAATTAGAGATGAGGCGCATAAATTTGTGCTCAAGCATTTTTAGTTTTTTCATTGTCGTGGTCGGTATGCTGCACCACACCGGCGCCGCGTATGTGATGGACGGCCGGACCACTATTGTGTACAACAGTTCTTTATTATGTCGGTTAAGTCTGCTACCCTTAAACCATGGGCAGATACAGACTCCTAGACAGGGAGTAGACCGTCCGTATTGTCTCATTGATGTGGGTATTAAACGTTAGTCGTTGATCTAGTCTCACCCCAAGTACTTCACGCACCTCTTGGTAGGAATTTTGTTTTCCAGGATCGAGATTGGTCTTAGAATTTTATTTTCTGTGAATCGGCGCGTGAAGACTATCGCCTCCGATTTTTCAGCTTCACCCGAATCTTCCACCGGTCGTAATAAGCCGTGGCACGAGCCATGTGCGCCTTCAGCAGCATATTCGCCGCTTGCGCATTGTGGGAATGCGCGTGCATAGCTGTATCGTCGGCATACTTGGCCAGCTTCGTATTGGGGAACTTTGGAAAATCAGAGACGTACAGGTTGTACAACTTTGGTGACAGGCACGATCCTTGCAGGACTCCCGCGCGAGTGTCCCGTTGTATTGAGAGTTTGTTATTCACTCGAACCTGCAGGGATCTACCCTTCAAGAACCAATAAATGAGTTTAATGAAGTAAGTAGGGAAGTTATAGTGGCGTAGTTTGTAGAGTAACCCCGGGATCCAGACGGTGTCGAACGCCTTCTCAATATCGAGGAGCACCATGGTGGTGTTCTTCCCGAGGTTGCATTGTACTTTGACGTAATTATCTATCCTAACGACTTGCTGCACCGTGCTCCTGCCCCTCCTAAAGTCAAACTGGGACTCATCGTCGATGTGGAGCGCCTCCTGAACAGCATCTAGTCTGGTCAGGACGAGCTTCTCCACCAACTTGGAGATCGCCGACAGCAACGAGATGGGCCTGTAGCTGCCAACGAGCTTTGCGTTCTTGTTTGGCTTGAGAATGGGAACGGGATCGCGTTAACGATGTACGTCAATTGCACAATACCTTTCCTCGGGAAATATTTGAGTAGCTTTTACTCGACGCCGTCCTTTCCAGGGACTTTATTGTTCGATAAGCCAAGTCCTTGACATTTTGTGCTATTTCCGAGGGCTTGGTCATGATCTTCAGAAGTTCTCGTCTTGTCATTTGTACGTCATGGCCAATGATTTCGTTAATGTCGTTTTCGATGCGGTCGTGCTCTAAATTGTTCGGTATATCGTTATTGTGGACGTTCTCGAATTGGGTGGCTAAGTCACTTGCCTTTTGAGCATTTGTCATTGACGTCTGTCCATTCGCGCGTATCAATGTGGGTATAGCCTCCCGCGTATTTTTCAAGGCCCTCGTCAGTTTCCACAGCGAGTTGTCCTGAGGATTTAGCGCAGCCAGTTTATCACCCCATTTCTGATTACTCGCAGTGTTTATGGATGTTCTGATCTGCCTTTGCAGCCTGATTATCTCGGCCTTGGCGTTGACATCGCGATTTCGCTGCCAAAGCCGTCTCAGTCTATTTTTCTCCCTTATGTTTCGTATGATCGCTTCGTCGAGTCGGTCGTTGTTCTCATTCACAGTGATGGTAGTGGCAACAGTCTACTTGGCATCCTGCAGTACTCTCGTGAACTCCCCCACCGCATTTTCTAGCTCGGCGGGCGTGCTGATCGTGTTATTTAGTGTTATGTTTGTGTTAATGTGTGCTTTATAGAGGTGCCAGTTGGCACCTCTATATGACGTGATTTTTCGTGTAGTGTTTTATCTTGACATACTATTCAACTCGAGAATAATGGGACTATGATCTGACGTGAGTTCCTCCAGGGTCACGGAGGCCGTGGAGTTCCTCACGCCCTTGTTGATCACTATGTCAAAGATTCAAAGGTGTTGTACCGTTGTCCGGAAAATGCGTGGGATCATCTGGATACTGCAGGATGACATTTCGACTATTCATATAGTCGAGCAGAGTGTTGCCGTTTGCGTTGTTGCGATGGCAGTTCTAGTTGCGATGCGTAGCGTTAAAGTCGCCTATGAGCAGGCAGCTTGGGCTCGCGTTCATCAAATTCTCCAGACAACCCGCCGTGAAGCAGTTCGCTGGTCTATTGAACGCGGCGATGATACTCATGTCGTCCTCCAGCGTCACACACACATTCTCCACGGATGTATTCCATACAGAATAGTGCGTGTGCGCAATGTCTGACTCTATGTTAATGTCGGCCCTATCTTTTTGATGTACTGCGTACCCTCGGACTTGCAATTTGTCTCGTCTGATGAGTTTTGTCTCGTTTAGAAGCATAATGTCAATTTTATGCCTCGACAAATAATTGATAAGAAACAGAAGTTTGTTACCTATACCATTGGCGTTCCAAGAAGAGATTCTAACTGTTATTTAAAATGCATTATCTGGTATTGCTTCAAGGGAGCGGTGCATAACAAGGAATTTTTTACCTGCATTTATACACTTCCCTAGCTCATCATTTAGATTGCTGTACAACGTCAGCAGTTTGTCCAAACCAACTAACACCGTCAGCCTCTTCTGTTGTTGGCGCAGAAGTTCCGCCGTCGACGGTTCGTGGATCCTGGCAGCTGGATAGTTGAATTGCACCGGCGGGTGGACCTGTTGACTTCTGGCTCTCTCTATACATGTGTTGGTGGAGGGTGGCGGAGCCGCAACGTTTCGGCTCTCAGGAGCCGGCCTTGTCCGTACGCTACGCCTCTCAATCTCATCAATTTTTCTTATGTAAGTTACGCACGCCGTGCTATGGGCTGGGTGGGGGCCACCACAATTGACGCACTTGGCAGGCGTGTCCCTGGCCTTCGTGCAAATGATCGCCTGCGCACTTTAAACAGAGGGGGCAGTCCGGCAGTTGGAGGTGGCACACCCCCACTGTTGGCATCTATGGCACTGTATAATTCTCTTATTATTTACATGCCTCTCCCACTTGACCGAGATATAATCTAGGAACCTAATTCAATTTTGTAAATCTTTTAACGTTACGTCATTTGCCGTGACTAACATATAGGTGGGGCTTCGTGTTCCTTTCAAGGTATATAACTCCCTTACCTTAATTTTGTGGACGACACTGAGTTCCTCTTTGATTTCATCGATTTCAACTTCATGGTGGAGGTCCCGTAGCACGAACGCATGCGTTTTGTCCTCCCTTGGGGTATACGTATGGTATTCCACCATTTTGCAGGAAGCACTCGTTTATTGTTTGCCAATCTTCTTTGCTGCTAACCTGTAAGGAGGTACCATTAAAGGAGTGCTTCCAGTAATGTTTTCCTTTTAATCTGGCTTTAAGATATTCATTTACCCCTTTATGGTTGACCAGGTGTCCATGAATTATTAAGGGGAGGGGGGGTGGTCTTTTTTCTTTTGTCCCCGCTTCCTCCTTCTTTGCTGGTTCGTATTTTCGCGGTGGTGGTACCACGTCCATATCCTCCGGTATGGGAATGGGGCTGGGACTTTCAAATTTGTTATTTATCGGTATCACATTTGATTTAACCTCACCCCGCGGCTTGCTGGTCCCAGGATGCGTAAACGCAGGATCCGCTTCATCAGTGGGATCTTTGCCGTTTAAATTTTAATTTAAAAAGACTGGCATCGTTCTGAGCTACGTCCATGCAGCTGGGCGCCAGCTTCACACTTTCTACACTGACGTCAGATGTGCTTCCTTGTATCAATTTGGTAGATAGATAGATAGACGTTTATTGACCACATTATGTATCATAATTACATTTGTAGCAAGTCCTGGACTGCTGACTGCAGGTTAGATTAACATATAAATTATAATATAGGTAGCACATTAATAATAGATGGGTGTAGAACAATATATAACATAAAATACAGAACAATTATAAGAAGTATAAAAAAATATATATACATGTCAGAGTATAAAACATACAGTATAAAAACATACAGTATAAACATAGTAAAATAGAAAAAATGTGAGTATATTTCATAATCAAGAGATAACTCTGGAAGTATCCTAGATTTCCATGGGAATATTTATGTATTCATTTATCGAATAAAAACAGTATTTCAGTAGGTGGTTTTTAAGTTCAATTTTAAATCTATTATAATCCAGCTTTCTTATGTTTTCGGGCAGTATATTATACAGTTTTAAATCTAAAGAGTTTCTAGCCGATTTTGTAAGACGATATCTAGGTGCTTTTAATAAATTAGGCGATCTAGTCTCATAACTGTGACAATCTGAGTGTGTAGGAAGGGTGCTTTTATTTTTATGAATTTCCAGCACTGTATAGTATACATACAAGCTTGATAATGGCATTATACCGTATTTAAGGAACAGAGGTTTACAATGATCCAGATAATTAGCACCTGCAATTATCCTAATTGACCTCTTTTGCAAGATAAAGATTTTGTAGGCCTGTGTGGAATTTCCGCAAAGTACAATTCCGTAGGTAATTAACCCATGGTATGCTGATAGCAACGTTTGATCATTGATATACTTTTTTAATTGACGGAGAAGCAAAATATAGCTAGAGATTTTATTGCTTATATATTCAATATGAGCGTCCCATTTAAGGTTATCATCCAAGACAATCCCGAGGATCTTAACGTGGTCACCTTTAACATTCGCGTTATTGGTCGAAAAAACCTGCTTTTGGGTTTTATCTTTGTTCAGTTTTAGCATATTATTATTATACCAGTTCTCGGCAGAATTCCGAGTTTCGCTAACCATTGTTTGTAAAGTTATTAGATCTTTGCTTTTATTTATTAAGGTTGCATCATCTGCATACATAATAGTTTTGTTTGGATAAAGATAAAAGAAAATATCATTAATGAAGATAATGAATAAGAGAGGACCCAATACAGAGCCTTGGGGTACCCCGTGCTTCATTATTCTGAAATCCGATGTTTGATTTTCATATCTCATGCATTGTCCTCGATTATGAAGATAAGATTCTAGTAAGTTTAATATTGATCCTCTTACACCGTAGTGGCTAAGCTTCTTAATGAGAAGATTGTGAGACACACAGTCGAAGGCCTTGCTATGGTCTACTAGCGTAATTGCTGTGTATTTACCCTCCTCAAAGCCCTCGACGATGTTCCCCACAATTCTGCAGACTGCGTCTACAGTAGAGCAAGATTTTCTAAATCCAAATTGGAATTTATGAATGAACGAATAACTTTCGAAATATTTTGTTAGGCGGTTTTTTAAGATCAATAATCTTACCGAACACTGGTATAATAACAATAGGGCGATAATTATCCGGAATATCAGGATCCTTTTTAAAAACGGGTACAACCCTACCTATCTTGAAGGCATCTGGAAAAGAACCCTCATTGAAACATAGATTTATTAAATATGTTAGAGGATAGATAATTATATCAATTGTGTTTTTTATAATTTTACTGTTTAGACCATAAATATCTAAACTACTAGAGTTTTTTAAACAATTAACTGCATCCATGACGTCTAAGATTGTAACCGGCTCAAGGAAAAACGTAATATGAGGTGACGGAGCGTGTTTTAAAAAATTCAGTGCATCTTCATTACTTGGAGGCAGATTTTTTATAACATTATCTGTCACTGTAGCGAAGAAATCTACAAAGGCATTAGGATGTATCTTATATTCTTTGTCATTCTTTAAAGAATTTGAATTTTTTTCGTTATTAATAATCCTCCATCCGTCTCTAGACTTATTGTCAGATTGTTCCATGAATGTATTAAAAGCTATTCTTTTAGTGTTCGAAATTGCAATTCTGTATTCTTTTTGATAGGAAGTGAACGCGGCTTTGTCACTAGGATCTTGTGTTGCGTTATAAACTTGTTTAATAGCGTGTAGTGTATCTCTCATGTTTCGTAGTCCATCATCGAACCAGTGTATAGGTTTCACACCAGAGGGTACTGTTTTAAAGGGAAATGTTTATGAATTAGTGACTTGTAAGTGTTTACTAAAAATTTAGATAGGAAGGTTGAATCACCGTTTATGTCATTAAAAATATTCCAGTTTATTTCAACTAGGGACGCTCTTAGTTTTTTAATACCGTATTCAATTATATTTCTTCTCCAGTGAGTCCTTATAGTAGATTGAATGTCGCCTTTTATTGTTATATATTGCCCATAGTGATCTGATAGGCCTGGGTCTAAGATGCCTGTTATGAAAGAATTATTGTCGATATTTGTTAAAATATTGTCTATGCACCCTGTTGGCCTAGTGAAATCAGAGATAGTTATATCTAGTCCAAATGATGTAATCAGACATACAAAATCTGCCAAGTCTGCTGAGTTGCCTTCAAAGTGAATATTAAAATCGCCTAGTAGTATAATCTTCTTGCATTTACTGGATAAGTTTATGAGCAATTCTTCAAATTTTATTAAAAATATGTTAAAATCTGCCAAGCACGATCTGTATATTGTTACAGTTATAGCTTTAAGGTCAGTAAGCTCAATTCCACAGAACTCAGCATTGAGCTCACTACAAAATTGTATTAGATTCATTGATTTAACCAAGGCGTTTGACTCGGTGGACAGGGAAGTGCTCTGGAAAATTATGCTCCGCTTAGGTATCCCTAGAAAATTTGTGGAAGTATGTCGCAATCTACATACAAACAACAACGCCCAGGTTATGTATAATAATGAGGCAAGCGAACCTTTCCAAACCCTCACTGGAGTTAGGCAGGGATGTGTCCTGGCACCCCTACTTTTTAATTTGTTTACCACTGCTCTAACAATTATTGTTGACAACAAACTGACAGTCAGAGGAATAGGTCTCAGATACCGTTCTGATGGCGGTCTCTTTAACATAGGGCGTTTTAGAGCTTTCACGAAGACACGCACACGATTCATTTGTGATCTCCAGTATGCGGATGACTGTGCACTTTTAGCCTCTACGCCGGAAGAGCTTCAAGAACTTTTAGATGTGTATGCCCAGAGCTATGATTCCTTGGGACTTAAAATCAACATTGGAAAGACTAAGATTATGTCAACTCCTCATCAAGTGAACCAAATAGACATTACACTTAACGGAAATTCTCTTGAAGTGGTGGATCAGTTCAATTACTTAGGCAACCTTGTTAATGACAAAGCAAACATGGACAGCGAGATTCGCAATAGAATTAACGCTGCATCTAGGGCACTCTGGGGACTTAGAGAGAGAGTATTTGACAACCACGACCTTGCTTTGTCAACGAAAATGGCTGTCTACAGAGCAGTTGTCATTCCAACACTGCTATATGGATGTGAAAGCTGGGTCACTTACCGTCGTCATGTGAAAGAATTAGAACGTTTTCAGCAAAGACACCTCAGAAGTATGATGAAAATCCGTTGGTTCCATCACAAATCAAACGTGGAAGTACTCACGAGAGCAAACAGCCTTCCAATTGAGGTGCTTATTTCAAGAGCATGCCTAAGATGGGCAGGTCACGTTCATCGTATGCATGATAACCGCCTTCCTAAATGTACACTTTATGATGAATTGCTAAGCGGTAGAAGAAGGCGTGGCGGTCAACGAAAGAGGTTCAAAGACGTTCTCCATGAAAATCTAAAATCTTGCGGTATTCCAGACGAGCAATGGGAACAACTTGCAGCGGACAGAACCGAATGGCGAGGGGTTGTGGCCAGCTATCAAGGAAATGTTGCTGCAAGAAGGCCGAATCCAAGACCTAACCAGGTCTATGTTTGTCCTGACTGCGAGCGACATGTGCTCTCCCGAATTGGCCTCTATATCCATAGTCGTGTGCACCGTAGATGAATGGGAATTACAATAGACAACACCTTTTACTTGTTTTTTATTACACACAATCTATCGACTGTAACATTTTTTTATACTCGGACTAGAGTAAAGGCTAATAATAATAATAATAATAATTAATTTTATTTTTATTGTATTATTCTTGAAATTTGTAATGTTTTTGTTTATTATGTTTTCATTTATTAAACTTAACTTGGCTCATGTGTCTAATAACACCGTTAAATGTAAATTTCGCATATCTATTTCTATTATAGGTAAAGTAATGATTTTTATTTCCTCTTAATCACCCGTAATCATCGTCAATGTCTATATATTCCCGCATGTGCTGGTATGAAGTGTTTAAAAATTTCATGTCTAAGAATCCTGCTCCTGTGATCGTGTGTTTATTTGTGCAGAAGTATGAATTTGGTTCATATTACTTTGAATGTTTGTGTTCTCTATGTTGTCCCTCATTACATTTTGTATGTGTGTATTGTGTTTGTATTTTGTACATGTGTGTATTCTCTGTGTAATTATGACATTATGTATATCGTCTGAAAAATCACCGTGCTAAATATCGTACTATTTCACCCTCGGAAAACTTCTAGATATCTTACATTTCATAACTTTCTTAAAACATATTTTTCCCTTGAAATTTTCGAATTCTCATATTTGTCATTAAATAGATTTTCCATCACCTTTTGTTGGTTATAGTCTCCCCAGTACTGTTTTACCATAAGCGTTTCAAATTCATCCAATGTTTCAAATGTATCCACTAATCATTTGATACCGGAGTTCAGCATCCCCTTGTTATCATGTTTTGTATGACTCGTTTTAAATTTGCCCCCCTCTATGTAGAATTGACATGTATTGTCTTAATCTAGTTATGAAGATTTTTTGATGTATTCTTGCGTCTCCATAAAAATAAAATTCAGGTTTTGCGCGTGGGTGTGTGTGAATTTGAGTGCATGTAGTTTTGTGTTTGTGCTTTAGTTATTCTTTAATCAGTAAGGTGTTTCTTTGATTTTTGTCATGTTCTTTTAAGCATTCATTAACTGTTTTGTTTTGTTTTCGTACTTTTCTTTTTAATTCTGAAAACCTTTCTACTACTAATGATTCTTGTTGTAACACTGTTCTGATCTCATTTTGCACTGTGCGTATTCTAGCATTTATTTCTTCTGCTATTTCACTTTGTAATCTGTCTAGTTTATATTGTCTGAAAGTTATTTGTGGCATTCTACGAATATTCTTTCCTATTATTTGGGTTTTCTACCACATGTACTATTATCCTCTTCAAAACAAATCACCGAATCTACAAAATAATAGAATTATTGGAAAAAAGGCCTCTGCGCCCGTGACGTTTACGCCAAAGGAAAAGTCAGAGGTTATGTTTTGCAAATAATATAAATCGGAATAAACACAAAAATAATATATTTTGCTGACGTTTCGGAAAGTAATCTCTTTCCGTTTTCAAAGCTATTTTTTGTAGAACTCTTATTTTGCTGTGTATGTCAAATACACAGCTTTAAGATTCTGTTTATGTTATTTCCATAGATACTTACTACTTACACAGAACATAGAACTGATGATATTTTTTTTAGATAATGTTGAGTTTGTTAAGTTCTTCTTTTAACATTGGTAGCCAGGTTGTACAAATATCTACAGAACAATTCGATACGCACTTATCTTCATTTAATAAGATTATTGCTGATTCTTTATCTTTATTTTATGATTCTGTCTAGTTTATTTTCAAAATTCTCCATTCTTTCTTCAATTCTCTTTGTATTCTCATCCATTCTCTTGTTCATCCCATTTGCATTTTCATCCATTTTCTTGTGCATTTCATTTGCGCTTTCAACCATTTTCTTATTCATTTCACACACCATTTCCATTATTTGTCTTAACAAATTTGAATCTGATTGTGTTACATGTGTAAGAGTTTCCCGCTTCTGTGATTGTAGCCTGTGTTTCCTCTGTTATCCATATTTGTTGTTAATTTACCAGACCTAAGTTCCATACAATGTTCAAACAGCAAAAACAAATAATGTGCTTTACGCTTGTTCGCTACTATGCTGGCCCCACGTTGGCTCGACAAATTTTCTATGATTTGTTTTATACCTACTAATTGTTATTAATTTATTTGGGCGCCAGATGCCTCAACATAATTCATTTGAAACATTAAAATATATGATTCATATTTATTGAGAATTAAAATAGCATGAAAGACTACGCATAATCTGCATACAGTCCAACCCTTACCTCAAGAGCAGGTTCATATATGATTCGCGCAGTGATACTTACTAATGAAAAACCTTCGTCAACATAACAATTTAATATATTGCTAGCAATGAAACAACAACGCTTAAAACCATAAAATACTTAAGATTAAAACAGTCAAAATTTTATTTTTATTGCGCCCGAGAGTTTTATTTTTATTAAATATTTATATGCATAGGTACCTTTTATGAACGATCGATCGTTTGCGTCCTTATGGGAAAATCCTTCCTCCTATTTTAACTATCCTGTGCTTCTGCTTGCCACATGATTCCACTGAAGCTTCTCTTCGACTTTTGGCAAATTCAACGCTTTTCAACTGGAAGACTTGGTATTCCTATCATGACAATTTTTTTCTGTCACACTACTGACATTCATGTAACAGCTGGATATTAGGTAAATATTGTACCTATGTTTTATATTAATTGAAAGTCTACCATTTACATTTTTATTTTATTTACCAAGATTAATTATTTTAATCAAATTACTATTCTTTAAATTCAACTCAAAATTACTTTTCATAAAAGAAATGACCCTATCTCAGTTTTTGCCTTTTTTTTCTTCACTCCTCTCCCTGGCAACCATCAAAAAATCAACAAATTAACATGACTTGCTAATTTTTACTTATTATAAAACATGATTTAACGACAATGTCCCATTCTACAAATATTCAGTTTGATGCTTTTTTAATAGGAAAGTTTGCTATAATAAAAAAATTATTAAACTTATAAATTAAGATTAAAGTTCTGTAACTTCTGTAGCATCTAAAAGATTTAGTATACAGAGAGGGAATGTGTGGTACACCAAACATTATTTTACGAGAAAATATAAATAAAGACAGAGGCAATGATGTTTTATACATATAGCTTATAACAAATACAAAATTCAATATTCAAATAGTATCGTCACCTAGGACATATGTTTTAGCAGAGCACGATTGCATGTATACTTGGTTTACAAGTACAGCTAACTTGTTGTGAAACGTATAACTTGAGAAAACTTTGAGTTATAACAAAATGTATGTAATAATTTTAAGTATAAACAGAAATACCTGTGGTAAACCTTATCATATCATCCACCAGAGCTATATAAGGTCACTCATAATGAAACCATGTCCATGGAATAGTTACCATACTGCTATAGAACAGAATTACATACTCAGGTATGTCTGCAAAAGGTCGCAAGTCCTGGAAGAGTTTTTGAGGTAACGGCAAACCTGAAAATTCACAAAAATTCAGAAAAATATCGAAATATTAGCATCAAATCTATAAATAAGCCTAGAACATGATTGTGCATGATTAAATTAGTAAATATAACGTAACATTTAAAAAGGGCTCTGAACAATAAAAATCATTAAAATATGAGTGAAGGTAAAGACTAAAAATGTAAATTTGGTCACATTTAGTTATAAGGTGTGAATATTAAACTTTTGTTACTAAAAAACTTTAATACTAATACAATGAAAATACTAACCACAACAGCTCTGGGATTGTTCACGTATAAAGGTCGGCATAGACACTTTAAAGGGTAGGTCACCTTTCCGTGGATTTTTCTTTGTGTTGAGAAATATACAGAATTTTGAACTGAAATCGTGTACAGTGCTAACAGTAGAAATGCTGGACTATCTGTAGCTAAGGTTTTGAGACACCAAACGTATACATGAACAAAGATAAGTGCAAGTTTTCTAGGGTCCACAGCCTAAAAAGGTTTAACGTTAATTAATTTCATAAAAAATCTTTTATGGTTTTATAAGCATTAGAATAGGTGAAATAGTATGTAAGATTTGTTTTCTAATGGTGTTGGTGTCTTTTTAGCAATAGTTTTAAGATATTTGTAAGTAAAGCCTCAAAATTTAGAAATTCATTAATTTTCATATTCAGAGAGAAAGCAGGGTGACAAAATGATCACAATAAAATCTAGATAATTAATACAGCAAGAAAGTTTCGGTAATATAATATTCAGAAAGAGAAATAAATCCAAATTAAAGAAAATGACATTTAAAATTATAAATATCAAGAGCTCCAAAAGTGCCAAATTTAATCGTTACTATAGTAAATTTAATGATGACCGGTAAAATTTCAACTTTGAGAGATAGTCGCAAAAATCTCGTCTCTAGCATTTTGACATAACCTCAAAGGTAAAAAATAAAATAAGATAATTGTCAAGAATACTTTCATTAAAACGTGAATTAAGACTAAATTTTGAGACTTGCAGTAAATTGTACAGTTAAGTAATTGTAAAGGAAAATTGTAAAAGAAGGGTACAAGTTGTACTTACGTTTAAGTTGTACTTTGACATATTAAATAAATTTAGTGCTCCGTTAATAAAAGTATTTCATCGTAATCCAACAACAACGAGGTTTGGAATTTGGAATTTCCCAGCAAGATGTCCAGAATAGGAGGCAAAAGATATTTCAATCCAGCAAATCGACGTGTGGAGAATTTGACTAAACGTAGTAAAAGGTATCGTGCGATCATTTAATAAGGAACTAAATAAAAATTTGAATCAAGTTACTCTAACTATTCTTGTATTGTTTTGATAAAAATTTTACCACTGTTTATTTTAGTTATAATATTGTATTTGACATTGCACCTTATAAGGTGTACCATTAAAAATTATATGTTTTGACAGCTAGTTTCACTTACTCCTCAACCGTTCTGCATCACGGAACTTGCAATCTGAGAAAATAAGGAGTTATGTGTCAACACCGAGTTTTTCCTATGCACTCATAAGTGGCGCCTGGGTACAGAAATATAAAACGTAAACATATTTTAATTGAAAATCAGTTTGTAACTTTTATAAACGAAATTCTTTTAGTGTCAATTCAAAATCAATCAACTTCATTCCAAATCATTTATTCTTTCAAAGGTTACGACTCATACGTAATTTCATTTATCATTTATCGGGGGGTCGGTAGCTCAGTGTGTTAAAGCGTCTGGCTAGCAAATTGAGTTGCCTAGCGAAGTGGGTTCGATTCCCGCAAGGCGAAACAATTTTTCATTAAAAAAATTGCCCCAAGAGTGGTTCGGAGTCCACATTAAACTGTAGGTCCTCGTCTCTCTTTACCTAGCACAAGATCCTTGAGATCTTCCAGGGGGTTACTTCGGTAACTTGAGAGGCGGTTAAGAAAACATTTCAATTTCAAAACATTTCATTTAATATTTACAATTTGATATTTCTTTTCAACACTAAAATAAATTTCATAAATCAAAAATTAACGCAATTTATATATATATATATATATATATATATATATATATATATATATATATATTGCTATGATATCGGTATATAATATCACACAAAATAATTTCTAAGTTTAATTCTCAAGGTCGAAAGTTCGGAATTATTGAAAAGTAACACGTTTCTAGTAACGCGCAACAATAAAACAAATTCAAATCAAACTGAACAATATTCCATACAACCAAAAGATAAAATTCCCTGTCTAGCTAAATAAAATAAATACGATACTAAAATTAAAATAAGTTGGATATGATTAAGTTTAAAATTAAATTTGTTAATAAAAATGAAGTTAATTGTCAAAATTTCCAATTTAAAATATTCTTAATTATTTCCAAACTATAAAATGGTGAACATAAAATTTATATAGTTTGTTACAACATTTTAAGTCCGCGTAGTTCAATAATACTTCCACCTGCACAGTATCACTTATTTGCGATGTCCCGCTACTATCTCCTAAGCTTCTTCACCATACAAATGATATTACGTTTACACCGGGAATTCTGGACCTTAAAATAAATTATAATTATTCTTCTTTCTCCTGCTCGTCAAAATTTAAAAAAAGCTAGATTTTCTATTTCTTTCTTCCAAATTCTTTACTTACTCGTCATCCTTCATTTTACTTGTCTTCAATTCAACCAACAACAATTTTCTCTATTTTACTTTCTCCAAAATTTTTCACCCCTGCAATTTTTACCATTTTCTTGTTATTTTTCATATTCCCTAGCAACCGCCAATTTTCAAATTTTCCACAATCTTTGTTTTCCTCAAATAGTAAAATCGCAGATACCAACTTGAATGTTTCGTGACATCAACTTAACAAAACGAATTGGTTTTCATCACGTGATATTGAGCCTTTTTTCATTTTTATCATTTTCCGGAAAATATCTGTCTTCTGCAAAATACCTTGATATTTTGTCAAACAGAACAAACAAAAGAAAACAGAAAGCATGCATGCAACCCTCTAATCAGAATAAAATACAATACATCTTATTTCCTCCACTCCTCCAGGGGTCGACCATCGGCTTCTTTTACTATAAGGAACGTAACCAGACTGCAACCAACAGCTACTCTCTGGGTTATATGCCCTGCCGAGCGCTGAATTGCAAGTTACAAGCCTGGCGCGTTAAGTGTAATAATCGCATATTACCAACAGAACGCTAATGCTTCGATTGCAACAAACACCAGCCGAAAGACTGATCCTCCTTAAAGGAGCTCTCGTGCCAGTCACCCCACACCACTTGCAGACTGCAGTTTCGAGCTGTTGGCTCTCATCAATGCAAGGTAGGCATGTGACGACCGGCACGAGGATCCCTTTTGATTGGTCAGCGCTCGGCTTTGACTTCTCGTGATAGGTTGCTGTGTTTCTTCACTATTTGTGAATTTTCACCTGAACGTACCGCCTCGTGATTAGTTCGTTCTCAGTGGATCGTCGTGGGTTTTCGATTACGTATCTTCCCACAAGAGCGGGCTTCCAAGAACTGGGTAATCTCTGCGTATCATCTCGTTTATTAAAATATTGTAGTCTTTTTTCGATCTCTATGGCCTATCTGGTAATCCTTGACCTATAATGCTCGATATTAGATCATGTTCTGGTGTTGTCGAAGTCTATTTTGTGTCCTGTGAATTTTACATGCTATGCTAGGGACGATGTTTTCTCCTCTCTTCGTAGTGCATTCATATGTTCTTCCTTTCTTACACTAATTTGTATATTAGTTTGTCGTATGTATGATTTGTTGCTATCTTGCCACGGAATTTCGTATACTCCTTGGTTTTCTAGAATAGTTTTTGATTTTGGATTACGGAGAGCTGCACTGATTTTTCGGTCTGTTTTAAATATTGTATCTATGTTTACGTAGAAGTTTGCCAATTTTATCTGTCGCTCTTTTCACGTAAGGTAGATATGCTTTTGCCACTGGTTTCTCGGATTCCTCTTTGTTTTTTTTGTCTGTATGGCCCCTGAGACTTCTGTATTGTGTACCTCGAAAATCTATTTTTCATTAGTGCTTTCTGAAGTGATGACATCTCTTCGTTGATATGGTCGACGGCTGCCAACCTCTGAGAACTACTGAATGTAGTTGTGCTGGATGATGATGTGATGCCGCATTTAAATATCAGTCCGTGTGAGTACATTTTCTGTATACTGTGTGACCTAGTGTCCTGTATTGTTTCTTTTTCATTAATACGTCTAAAAATGAAAGCTTGCCTTCTGTTTTCTACCTCCATGGCGAATTTGATCTTATCGTGAATGCTATTCAAGTGGTCTAAGGAACTATTTAGTTGTTCTCTTCCATGAGTCCAGATTACGAATGTGTCGGCCACATATCTAAACCAAAGTTTTCGTTTGAGTGGTACCGTTTGTATTATACGAACTTCTAGGTTCTCCATGAAGAGATTAGCGATGACTGGAGATAACGGTGAACCCATCGGCGCTCCTTCCGTTTGATTGTAGCGCTGGTCATTGTATATAAAGTATGTGTTGTTTAAACAGTGTTTAGTTAGGTTAAGAATATGCTCCTCTGGATGATACTTTCGTTTGATCAATTCGAGTGACTCCTCTATTGGTACGTTAATGAATAGTGACACTACATCGAAGCTCACCAGAATATCTTCAGGTTGGACAGTCTCGTTGTTTAGTAACTCGATAAGATGTGCGTTTTTCACATAAGATGTTGCTTTTTCTGCGTGGCTGTATCTGTCTAGCCAGATATCTCGCTAACTCCTGTAATGCTGACCCTACAAAGCTAACAATAAGTCTTAGTGGGCCTCCTTCCTTATGGATCTTGGGTAGGCCATATAATTTGGGACATCTTGAAGATTTCTCCCTCGTTATAATCTGGTTTTTCGCTTGATCGTCGATAGGGCTGCATTTAATTTTGAATTTGGTGATCTTCTCTAAGTACGTAGTGGAGTCTGTCGTAATCGCTTGGTATGCGGTGTCTCAGGCGCCCGCTACGCCTACCACAGGTGATGGGGGACTGGTAACACATAGCCAAACGCGCAGGCGCGCCCTAGACGGCAGCATATATAAGGAGCTGCACAACGCGAGGAACGTCAGTTCAGTTCGAGCAATGAGGAGCAGCAGTAGGCAGCTTTCGGTGAGAACCTGCAGATGAGATTCTGCCGAAACGTCGTTTAGACCATCGACGCGGAAGAGCACCCTTAAGTACAATAACATCCGCTGACGGCGTTTAAAATATCACAGTAAATAATTTCTAATTTAGATCTCAAAGTCGTAAATTCGGACCATTGAAATTAAACACAATTCTAGAAAACACACAGCAATAAAACAGATTCAAATCAATTGGAACAGTGTATTGTGAGAACAATAAAATACGATGCGCATAAAAGATGAAATAAGATTTCCTATCTTAGTCGAGGTCAGGAGTCGGAAGGGGTACCTTTTTTGCCAGAGCGCCAATTTAGAACACCCTCCCCCGTTTTCGAGGTCGCTGAACACGATGATGGGGTCTCACAATTTTTTTTCCTCGGCAACCCAAATTGGCCAAAAACCACTCCCAAAGAGCCCTTTTCCGTGAACCCATTTATTTTCCCCAATTTTTTAACTAAGTGTTATTCCCTCTAGTAGAACGGAAGGTCCCTCGAGGGATTTGACCTCAGCTACCCCTACACCAGGCTTCCACCCCTCTAGGAGGTTGAAAAATTGATGTTTTCTTTGTGAAAAAGAAATTGATATTTTACAGGTGTTTCTGTGAGGAAGGTGGCAGGTGACCAGGGTTTTGTAACCATCCCCGGGGGTTGTTTTTACCCCTCAAAGGGGTTAAAATTTTTTTTTGTAAAAAAATTATATTTTGTAGGAGGCGTTTCATTGAGGAAGATGCTACGCCTACTACAAAATATTATTTTTTCCCACCCCTTCGAAGGATGAAAACAACCCCCGGGGTTAGTTATACAACCCTGGTCACCTGCCACTTTCCTTAAAGAATCACCTCCTACGAAATAATAATTTATTTTAAAAAAGAATCAAATATCCACCCCTTTGAAGGGTGCAAATAACTCCCGGTAGTGGTTACACAATCCTGGTCACCTACCACCTTCCTCAAAGAAACGCCTCCTAAAAAATATTATTTTTTCCCCCCAAAAGAAAATTCCACCCTCACAAAAACACCTCCTGCAAAATATCAATTTTTTTTCCAGAACAAGAATTTCAATTTTCCAACCCCCTAGAGGGTTGGAAGCCTGGTGTAGAGGTGGCTGACGTCAAGTCCCCCGAGGGACTTTCCGTTCTACTCGAGGGAATAACAGTTAGTCGAAAAACTGGGGAAAATAAACGGGTTCACGGAGACGGGCGCTCTGGCAAAAAAAAACAAAAACCCCAAAAAAATTCCGACTTTTGACATCGGCTGTCTAGCTAAAATATAAATACGACACAAAAAATAAAATAATTTGGATAATTATTGTTTAAAATCAAATTTGTTAATAAAAACAGAATTAATGACCGAAATTTTCAAAATAAAATATACTCAATTGTTTTCTCAGGTAGAACTCTAATATTGAACCAATATTGGTTTAATATTACAAAAACGTTGGCTCAATATAAAAAACGCAACATTGAACCAACAAAAAATGTGAACATTTTTGTATATAGACTCAATATTGGTTAAGCTATATTCAACAAATATTTAAAAATCATATCATATAATATTTTATTTCAATATAAATTATTATTTGAAATCATATATTGGCCCAATATTTAATGAAAATTTAGCCTAATGCCCAAAGATGGTAAGGCTATTTCTTGTAATTTTCATAAAGTAAATTTTTTTAATAATTATTATTATTTTAAGAACTTCATTAACAAGATCAAGAAGTGTTTGTAGTAAAACCTCCAGCTAAAATATTTAATCTGTGTATGGTAGGTACAACTACATTATCTGTAAATTACTAAAGGCATCTTGGGCCTTTGTTAGTACAGATTAGGTGAGCATCAAGATACTGTATCATGGGTGAGCATCACCACAGTGAATTTCTCTTTGTCATTATTGAATCACATTGGCTAGAGACCCTAAGTCAGAAATTGTACGCTTGTACAAGCATATTGCAAGGAGTGCCATCTATGCAACTTATTGCAATTAGCCTAGGGGCAGCATGACTATCCAATATAGATATAAATCGGTTAAATAATATTATTTAAAAGAGATTTTAACAATATAATCTCAATATGAATATCCCGATATTTTAAAATTAATATTTATCGTTATCAGTCAATTTCTGTTGTGCAATATTACTAAAAAGTTCAATAACAACATAATAACATATACATTTTCCAATATTGGAAAATCAATATTTATTGGTATTAGATAATGTTCCCTAAACAATATAATTTTACACATAGTTGACAAATATGAGTTAAATATGAGTTTTCAAATATTTATTTTAGAATCAATATTTATCTTTATCAATCGATATTTTTTGTACAATATTATCATAAAATTTAATAGCAATATAACGCGAATATAGACTTTTCAATGTTGTAAAATTAATATTAATAGATATTTATCAATATTGTCTTCGTATATCTGGATTGGAATGTGTTAAAACAATATCCTATCAACATAGGCACGCCGATATTTTAATACCAGTGTATATTAATATTAGTTCAATATTTTTGTTACAATTTTAATGTATCTATATTGATCCAATATTGAACCACGGACTAGCCAATATTTTGTTCTACCTGGGTTGCAAATATTAAAAGATATACAAGAAATTTATATGAAGTTTATTACAACCTTTCAGTCCGCGTAGCTCAAATAAAACCTCCAAGCGCACTGTAAAACTTCGATCGATATTCACCTGCAATCTGCCAAACAATTCAAGTGATATTTTGATCCCACTAGGAATTGTTTTCTGCACCTTAAAATAATTTATAATTATTTTCTCTCCCCAACTTGTCAGAATTTTGAAAAACATATTTTTTCTTTTCCTTCGTTTCAAATATGTAAACTGGTTGTCTTCCCTCTTCTTACTATATTTTACTCTCACCAACAACAGTCTATTTTCTCTCGTATCTTTTAATATTTACTTTCTCTAAAATTTTCAACCTCTGCAATTTTCTATAATTTTCTTGTTATTTATTTTTCATCCCCTCGCAACTTGTAATTTTCACATTTTTCCACACACTTCCTTATATTTTCCACAAATAATAAAATTGCTGATACCAACTTGAATCTTTCTTGGCATCAACTTGATAAAACCAATTGGTTCTCGTTACGTGGTAAAGGTACCTAGACTGGGCTATTTTCCAGTTTCATCACTTTCCCGCACAAATTAAATTAAACGTCTTACATCTACATGAACATAATAAATGCATAAACAGTTCGAAATGTTATAAACATTTTGATAATTAGTTTAACAATAACTAAGTGAACTAAAATAACATAAACTGCTGCTCCTCGTTGCTCGAACTGAACTGACAGTCAGTCAGTCAGGTACATCCCAGTTTCAAGATTCAGTTAGTACTGTCGTGAGCAGAAAAAAATAGAACAACTTTTTTTTCTAATGTAAATCTGTCTCTATTTGAATATGTAATGAGTAGCCGAAATAAAACAGATATTACTTTTAATTTATTTTTTATTTTAATGTTGTTGTTTTTGCTATAGTAAATGATGGATGGTTAATGAGACAAATTGCAAGTGGCGAATAAACGGTACGATTAGTAGAAATCCTGGATTAAAAGAAAAAGGATATCCTACTTAACAAGAAACTAACTATTAATATTTGGTTATTGCACCATTTCTATTTATAACTTCTATAAGTCTGTTTGGCATAGAATTAAATAACCTTATACAATAATCATTAGTAATAATATTTTCCAAGCATTATTTCCTATTTCCAGTAATTCTTACGCATTCCGTGGACATGGACTATAACTGGGCCAGTTAAGAACATTGATGTTGTCATCTTGAAACCAGTTAGTTACAGTATGAGCAGTATGAACGGAAGAATTGTCTTGTTGAAATATGAACTCATTATTAGGAAATGATTGTGACACAGAAGGGAGCATAATATTGCCTAAAATCCTAATATACGTTTCACTATTAAATCGTTCCTCAATATGCCACAAAACACCAGGACCACGTGCCGATATCCAAGCCCACATATTGACGGAAAGTGTACAACTTTTATCATTGTTAGATATATATTTCTCATCGAATCGAGTATTCGGAGGGCGGTAAACACGAATACGACCACTGTGTGTTGACTGGAAAGTTTTTTCGTCTGTAAAGATTACATTGTTCCAAAAATTTACATCATGCGCTAAAAATTCAAGCGCAAATCCTACTCGAGCTTATTTATGTTCAGCTTTAAGTAAGTATTTATCTGTGCTGCTGCATGACAGCGTAGATCTGATTCTCTTACTCGCCGGCGACCAGTACTACTCGATCCAGGAAAATTCGTTTCTTCAGCAGCCTGAATAACTGAGTAAAATGGATTTTCTAGTAAAGCGTTTACCAATTGCAAACTTTGTTGTTGAGTTGGTATCCTTCGTCGCCCTGATCGAGGATTTCTATTAATCGTACCGTTTATTCTCCACTTTTTTAAAATGTTACACACCGAATTTTTGTTATTATTATATCGCAGTGCAATTTGTCTCATTGACCATCCATCTTCTGCTTTAGCAATAACTCCCGATTTAACTAAATCGCTTATATGAGGCATATTAGTTTTTTGCACACTTGCAATAAATTATGACAACTGACAATGTCACAAAAGTTAAAGTTAGATGTACACAACTAGATTTTAGCAAAATACCGTTATAAGACATCCTATTTTTTTGCTCACGACCGTACATACCACTATTTCAAATAAGATATTTTGTCTTGATAACCTTTCAATTACTTTTAATGATTAGTTGAACATCACAGTTTCAGTATCATTAAAGCACTTTTGTTACAGCAATTACTCTGACAACTGTCATGAAAAAACGTATGTTTGACTTTCATCGCATAATGCTGTTTTCAAGAAATTATTTCTAAGTATATATAATACTACCATCTCCATGAAAAGAGACAACACAATGTTTATTATAGGAAGTAGAAATATCATCGTCCATTTTATTAAGCACCATAAGATCATAATTGTGTTTTATTGACACTTTCGCTAAAAAGTTATTCGACTGATTATACACATTGATTATCCTTAAATTAACGTTAAGTATGAGGTCCACTTTTGATATGTTTATTTATATTATTACAAAAACTTTTTCACTGACATTCTATAACAAAGGCGAGGGACCGCTTATTGTATAGCGTTAGTACAGTGTTAAACATAAGAAAACGAGAAACAATATTTTATAATAAAGCTACCACCCCCGCGGCAGCTGGTCGCGTGTAGACCGCAGTACGGGATCTGCTACAATCTTAAGTCGGCTCATGATGGCCTCAGGCCTTCATGAGTCCAAGAACATAGGCCTCTTGTACAGCAGACCACGACTGTCCCCTGAAGCCAAGTCATTGTGCCTCGCATTCCCTCATACTTGGTCGGCAGTGTTATACATTATGATACCAGTTTAAATCCGCCTATGCATATCCAACTCATAGATAAGGCCAATATCTATTCAACTACATGAATGCAATTATATTAAAAAGAGCAAATTATCAGTGGCGTTTCTACGCCTACACATCTTGCCATTTTCTTTATTTTTATTCTATACACTGTGTACACGTTAAAATGTTCAAATGAAAAAATATTTTTTAGCTTGTTCTGATTAATGAAATATTTTTCGTAATATATAGTCTGAAGTGCTGTCATAATTTTGAAAGAAAGAAAGAAGAAGTAAATAAATAAAAAATTAGTCTGTACTAACGTAACGTAAACTGTTTTACATATTACATAATTTTATGTTTTTTTAAACCCCTGTGTATTCAGGTATTCATTATAAGAAATGCATGCAAATGTTTAAATTAGATGTTCACAAATTGTAAAATGATGCAAATTTACGTAATTTCCTTAATGTGTTACTTTAGTCGGTAACACATAATCATACGTATACGTATGTATGCTCATGTGATAGTTTAGTTATGCAAGAGATGACTGAAAATACTGATTACAAACTCTTTGTGTGGACTCTACATGGAAATATATGAGAAAGGTTCATGTAAACATTTGTCAGTTAACGATTCCTAATGGAGCTGCGTTTCTGTGAATGAATATGGTATCCGAAAACTGATTTTTATTTAATATCTGCGATATTCTTTTTGTCTTACAGGGATGCGACTAAGGACAGGGATACGCATTTTAATATTAATACAAGCAATCTTCACACATAAAATATAACGAAAGAAAATTACCAAACATTAAAAATAAATTTGTTTTTATATTATTTACAAAGATAAAATAATTATGAAAATCAAAATAAATTTTCGAAATGGCCATCATTCATTGCAATATAACGATTGAGACAAGTTTTATTCTTGGAAAAATCTCTGGCATGTTTTTAATTTATTATACGTTGTTCCAATTCGGCAATATCCTCTACAGAAGTGGCGTGAACAAATGACTTTAAATAATTCCAGAAAAACTAACCTGATGGATTTAAATATGTAACCGAGCAGGCTACACTGTTGGTCGCCGTCTACCGTCGAACAGCAACACTGAAATGAAGTTGAGCACCGACCGCCATGCATAAACCATGAATGTCTCACGCCACATCTGATTTTGGCTGCCGTCAAGGCAATTGACTTATTCATGATAACGTATTGAGATAGCAAGATTTATGTTCGTCCATTATGAGCCGTCCGTGGTGTAGTGGTTATGTTGCCCGATTTTATGCGAGATGTATTTCGGCTCTACTAGCAACTAAAATACGTAATACGAATATTTCTCTAGACTGGTTCGTTAGGTTAAATATGTTAATATTATTTCATGTAGTATAGTTGCTTATGATAGATAATTTACCTTGCCTTTGACGGCAGCCAAGATCGGATGTGGCGCGAGACACTCGTCATAAACCGCATTCTAAATTTTGTTTCAGAAAGTATATCTATCATCCAGCAACCCAGTGAATGTTAAAGAACACGGTAAAACTCTCGGTATACTTTTCGACGTTGTAACAAAATCCGACTTAGGAAATATTTCGTATGAAAAGCGTGCTTCACGTAAAAATATCGTGGAAGAGGTTTTTAATATTCTTAATCATATTTTCGGTCTACGGAGCGATTTTTATGCAAACATTTCCATAACTCCTCAAGGAGCGTCATTTTAGAAGGTGTAGTAAATGTCGCTGCACAGGGACGTAATGTCACCCCGACCACCTAAATTTAGAAACTATAACAAAATTTGACTTCAATTTCGGAAATTTCAGAATTAAAAACCTTTTTACGAATTCACGTTGTTAAGCACTGCAACTCATACGAGGTCTTAAATATGAGGACAAGTTAATCCAACTTCTATCCAAAGTATATCATGAGTTTTAGCGAAAATAGCCCTTAGCGACATGGGCTCCCATCATTTCCTAGCAGTCGATTTTGACGGGGAAATGATGAGTTTTAACGGGATTTGCGCTAAACCGGTTCCTCAGTGATTCGGTGTCAGAAAAGTATCTTTACCATGTACTCATATGTGCATGGGACCGCCTTGCCTGAACGTATAAAATTGTAATTGCAGAATGCAATTCGAAGTAGTAGCGTCTCAAGCATTTTCAAGCTCTGAGGAGCGACCAAAATTGTTATTGAAATAAAAATACGTGAATAAGACAGGCAACCAAAAGCCCACCAAATTTCAGAAACATTGAACTTTTCTTGAATCTTTTTGTGTAATCGTTAGCTCACAAAACTGCATTTTGGATGGTAGTTGGTACATTATGAATCGTTCCGTTCCTCACCATGTGTTGCACACGGGCCAGACTAGTGTTTGTTAAACATATTCCTTAAAAAAGTTGTTGTAAAACCATAAATTTTTGAAGAATCAATATATATTTTTGAACTTTATATTGTCTTTTAATTGTGTTTTCTAACAAAATTCCCTTTCAGGTATAATTTTAAGAAAGTGTGGTACATCCAGTGTTAGGTTTATAGTGTTACGACACCCAATAGATACCATTAGAGCAGCAGTTAAGCAAAAACGAACAGTAAGTATAAATTTTTATATTATTCTCCGTCTGAAACAGTCATCTTGAACCCTAATTTTGTGAACGTTAATATTCACTTTTGAAATATATTAAAAGTCCTTCAGACTCCAAAGGATGAATCGTTCACATGGCGCCCGAACAGGGACAATGCCGTCCTCAAACCCAACAAATCCATTTTCTTTTATGGTGGAAGACTCCGAGGAGTCGACCCCAAGGGATTTCTACGAGCGGGCCACAGTGCCTCTCGTCGACGACAGTTCTAGAGAGTTAGAACCACAAAGACTATTTTCAGAGGTCAATAATCAAAATTTATCTGCTTCACAGCCACAAAATCTAAATTCAATGGAAAGTATGTTCATGAAAATGGCAGAGGGCTTCGTGCAGGCGATACAGAACGTGTCGTCCTGTACGCCCCATGAGAGACAAAGATGTCCGAACGTGACGTTCCATGGGCTCGATCATGAAGATCCCGCAGCATTTATAAAAATTATGGAGGAATATTTCGACAGAGCTCGCATAAGCCACGACTATGATCGCCTTCATAATGTGACCGGCCAACTCAAGGGCGAAGCCCAACGATGGTCCGAACAGTTTCGGACGTTAACGACATCGTACACCTTATTTAAGGATAGATTTTTCAGAAGATTCAACTCATCCGACATACAGTCACGAGCTATTGCTCAACTGTATGCCACAAAACAAACATCTTTAGACGACACGGCAGTGTTTATCATAAAGAAAATATGCCTTTTTAATCGTATAAATCCTTCTAAATTCGAAGCCATCAGAGCTCGGATAATCATGGACCAACTGCGTCCAGAGATTAGGTCACGCTTGAGAAGCAACCTAATTTCGTCCACAGAGATGTTAGTAGCCGCGGCCACTAACGTCGAACGGGATTCAGCCGACGGACAGACGTCGCTAATCCAACTCATCGACCAACGCCTGTCCCGCGCGTCTTACTATCAAGAGCCGGGACCCTTAAGTCGACAAAACTCTAGCATCAGGAGCAATGGAAGCCCAACTCCGACAGCACCGAGGGTGCATTTCCGAAAGGATGTCTCTCGTCAGGACGGACCAGGTAGAGCACCTGGCCGTCCTTTTTTTAAGAATAATTTTTCAAGCGGATCAGCGAATCCTGACCGCAGGCAGCACAAATTTAATGGCGGATCGGAGAAATTCCTAGTACCCGACCGACCGGCAACCCCGTGCCGATACTGCACAGACACAGTGCAGTGGCACTTCCATAGCCAATGTCCCAACAATCCTCATCGTAACAGGGGACCGGGAAACTTTCAAGGGGCCAGAGACCAAGGCCAAGATCAATCTGCAAGATCCCCGGCACAACGGCCGAACCAAGGCGGCAGCAATGCACGTTAAACTATTATTCTGATACTCATGACCATTACGACACTCCTATGCATAAGACACGGGAATCCATTAATTATATGAGCGAAGCGTTCCCTTTGCCTTGTATAAAGGTTCTAATAAATGAACATGCGGTCGACGCTCTGATTGATTCAGGCTCGACACGAAACGTTATCCATCCTAAGCTGTTGGATAATTTTAAAAATCTCACGACACGTCGATCATTTGCTATGGCGTGCGGAGATAAAATGGTGGACTCTCTTGGCACGACGAAATTGGACGTAAATATTTCAGGCACCTCTTTTGAAATTGATTTTCAAGTAATCGAAAATTTAAACGAAACAGTAATATTGGGATCCCCATTTTTATACATGAATAATGTCGTATATGATTATGGCCGAAAATGCCTATATGCCGGCACGGAAGAACGTATTACCGTCTTCTGGAATCAAACTTCTCAGAGAGAGAGACAGCAGGCAAAACTTCCTGAAGAGCTTGTTATTAAAGACAAATTTCTACGGCCTCTGTTCGAAGAATTTGTCGATTTGTTCACTGCGGAACCGACTCAAGCAACCACAGGGACTGTTAAACACAACATTGTCGTGAAAGACTCAAAACCCTTCTATATCAGACCATATCCAATGTCTCCGAGTACTAAGAAAATTATGTACGATCAAATTGAAGAGATGCTGAAAGCTGGCGTCATTGAACCAAATACTGCACAATACAGTTCACCTCCAGTGAGAATAAAAAGACCCGATAAGAAACCACGTTTTTGCATTGACTATCGTCATTTAAATGAAATGACTGAAGACGAAGCTTCCGTATTACCCAAAATACATGAAAGCATCAAAGACTTGGGCAATTCTAAAGTTTTTACTGTGTTGGACCTCAAGAGAGGATATTGGCAAATACCGTTCGATAAAGCATCAATAGATTTTTCGATTTTTACTACTCCTGATGGGGCAGCTTATAGATTTAATGTCATGCCTTTCGGCCTCAAGACAGCTCCTTGTACCTTTCAGAAATTTATGGCAAATGACATTTTAATGGGTTACCTGCACCATTTCTGTAAAGTCTACTTAGATGATATAATCGTTTACAGCGTAAACGTGAAGGAGCATATGTCCCACCTGAGGTTGGTCTCTGAAAGACTACGTTTACATAATCTAAAAGTGTCACCGGAAAAGTGTGTAATAGCGACAAATGAAATACAATATTTAGGCCACACAATTAGAATTGATACTTCCCGTCCATTAGAAAAACATGTATTGCAAATTCAAAATTATCCGGTACCAAACATGAAAAAGCATTTCAGAGTTTCTTAGGACTTTGCAACTGGGTAAGAGAATATCTACCAAATGTTGTGATGATTACAAAGCCATTAACGAAACTTCTATCGAAGGAATATCGCTTTCATTGGACTCAAGCATGCGATGAAGCTTTTCAGAAACTTAAAGCTTTATTATCCGGACCGCTGGAACTCCATCGTCCGAATTTTTTACGTCAGTTCATTTTGCAAACAGATGCATCACTACAAGGGCTTTCAGCAGTAATCTATCAATTAGGCGACAACGGCGAAAAGCATATTATCTCATATGCAAGCAACACGTTACCTCCAGCAGAGAGACGCTACCACATTAACGAGTTGGAATGCTTGGCAATGGTGAATTATATAAAAAAGTACAAGATGTACTTAGCAGACAAACCGTTCTTGGTTAAGACGGACAACAGGGCGTTACTTTGGTTGAATAAACACAAAGACGACAAAACTAAGTTCACCCGATGGTCATTGCTATTGCAAGAATATGCATTCAAAATTGAACACTGTCCAGGCAAGGAAAACTTGTTAGCCGATTTTCTCAGCCGTAATCCACAAGATCAGTATGTCGAGACCGACGATGGAGAGGAAAGAATGTTCCTACCAAATTATAAGTGTCCAGAACGTATTTCTGTTTTAACACATTCAGAAATATACGAAGATATCGTACAGGCCCAATCGAGGTCAAGAGATATACAAGACAAGATCCGCCGTTGGAATAATCTATTTCAACAGGAACAACGTTCCGAAGCGGATCTTATTTTTATGAAAAATTTTCAAGTACAAGACGATGTACTAATGAAAGACACAGATCGAAATTTAAAGTTGTTGGTTCCAAAGAGGAAAATCAAAGAACTGATTTACCATTATCACGATCGAGATGAAGCATGTCATCCGGGGAGAGACGAAACTCTTAGGAAAATTGCACAAAGATACTATTTCAATAATATGGCCAGGATCATAGGCAAATATATAAACGACTGTCTGATATGCCAATCAGTAAAAACACGACAGCCCAATGCTCCACTTAGAAGTCATGCACCGCAGAATGCATTTAAAACTTTGAGCGTCGACGTAATTGGACCACTGCAGAGGACCAAAGACGCCAAAAATCGATATATGATTATCGTTGAAGACGTATTTAGCAAGTGGATAGAGGCAAAGGCATATATTCAGGTCGATGGCAGAACGATAGGCAAATTTATTTACGAAGAGATAGTTGCAAGATTCGGAGTCCCTCGAGTCATAATCTCCGACAACGGAGGTCATTTCAACTCGGAATGGTATATAACATTCTGCGAAAGAAATGGAATTGAACGATATCTCATTCCTGCTTATCATCAACAATCCAATACCTTGGAACGACGGGTTCAGGAGTGTAAGAAAATTTTAAATACCTTATTATACAAAAAGCCAAACGACACATGGGATCGCTACGTGCATCAGATGGCATATATTTTGAGGAATCGTAGAAATGCAGCTACAAATAAAACACCTAGCATGATAGTGTTAGGCTATGAACCAGCCGAAAAAGGCGAATGGGATGCATGGAGACAAGAAAGATCTAAGCAACAAACGCTTCCACGATATGAGCGAGTTAAGGAAGCCCGTCAAGCTCAACAAAATTATAAACAAAAGTACGCGCCAAAAGAGGCCGTCACTCCAGTTGTCTTTAAAGTTGGAGATAAAGTCATGAGTAAAAGAAAAAGGAAGGTACATACTTTCACGCCGTCTTGGTCAGGCCCAACCAGAATCTTGAAGAAGTTTTCAGATGAAGTATATCTCGTTCAAAAGGGAAACGTAACCACAAGAGTCCATGTAACTGATTTGAGACCAGCCCCGCCAGAGGAGCACAAGTTGGAAATTGAATATTCAGATGAAGAAAATGCTAGTCCAGGCGGAACATCACTCGATGGAAATGATTCCCCGTTCTCAGACGATTCCACAGAACCTCCACAGCCGGAGCAGAGTGTAGTCCAAATCCATGCACCGCCACGCGATGCTTCTACTTCTGATTCCGATTCAAGTTCTGGAGATTCTATTATATTTTTATAATATTTTTAACCTAGGCTAAGTTTTAAGTTAGTGCTAGGTTTATTTTATATCAAAATTTCCATATAAACTTTTTGTCACATCAGGCAAAAGCATTTTTTATGCATTTTTTCTAAGTTATTTCCATATTGAGGAGATTGTATCGACCATACAATTCCAAAATTCACTGCAGCAACTCTGACAATGTCCGGCAGAGTTGGTATTTTTATAATTTTTTCAAAGTCCTCATATGTTAACAAACATACATCTGTAAGCAGAGTCCGACCCAAAGGGTCTAAACAATTGTTCCATCGGCACGGCATGGAAAGACGACAACTCTGACGCAAGGGCGCGATTCAGACGAGTCTAGTAACTCAAGGGCGAGAGGCCGCCACGTCTGCTGAATGGGCAGATGCAACGATCCGACGGATGCAGATTCTGTCGCAGATTTCTCCTAAGAAGAGATTTTAATTACACGGAAACCATTTCAATCAACATAAGTCAACAAAATTCTATGTTCCTATTCTCAAAGACGACGATGTGATATCGGTCGCAGTTTCCACTCCCAGACGGGACAGAGCCATAACCATTTAACCAATATAATTTACTAAAATTCTGTTTTATATTGTTTCATATTAATGAGCAGTGCCATTATTAATGCCAGAGCCAAAGCAGTCCAAGGACCACCTAAACTGATCCAGAAGGCAGTTCGACATCGAAGGTGATCGACAAGGCAATAGACGCGAGGAGGAGCAGGCGCAAGAAAGAATTATTGGAAGAACACTAAGAAAGTTAAGTGCGTCGAAAGTGTTGTGTCAATAGTCCTATTGATACTTATCAAAATCATCATGATTTTGATTTTTTCTTTTTTTTATCCCATTTTGGGATACCATGTTCAAATAAACAATCGAATGCTATGCATCGATATATGTACAACCATATCACCATTTTTAGATTTGCATCTATGTTGTTTCAGATAGGCCGGTCTGAAAATAACCGAATGCAACATATGGGAGACTCCATCCAAAGATCCATTTTTATCATACCAATTTAACAAACATTGCACAACAAGATTCACCGAAAGCAGGGGGGTGTTAAAGAACACGGTAAAACCCTCGGTATACTTTTCGACGTTGTAACAAAATCCGACTTAGAAAATATTTCATATGAAAAGCGTGCTTCACGTAAAAATATCGTGGAAGAGGTTTTTAATATTCTTAATCATATTTTCCCTCTACGGAGCGATTTTTATGCAAACATTTCCATCACTCCTCAAGGAGCGTCATTTTAGAAGGTGTAGTAAATGTCGCTGCACAGGGACGTAATGTCGCCCCGACCATCTAAATTTAGAAACTATAACAAAATTTGACGGAAATTTCAGAATTAAAAACCCTTTTACGAATCCACGTTGTTAAGCACTGCAACTCATACGAGGTCTTAAATATGAGAACAAGTTAATCCAACTTCTATCCAAAGTATATCATGAGTTTTAGCGAAAATAGCCCTTAGCGACATGGGACTCCCATCATTTCCTAGCAGTCGATTTTGACGGGGAAATGATGAGTTTTAACAAGATTTGCCCTAAACCGGTTCCTCAGTGATTCGGTGTCAGAAAAGTATCTTTACCATGTACTCATATGTGCATGGGACCGCCTTGCCTGAACATATGAAATTGTAATTGCAGAATGCAATTCGAAGTAGTAGCGTTTCAAGCATTTTCAAGCTCTGAGGAGCGACCAAAATTGTTATTGAAATAAAAATACGTGAATAAGACAGGCAAGCAAAAGCCCACCAAATTTCAGAAACATTGAACTTTTCTTGAATCTTTTTGTGTAATCGTTAGCTCACAAAACTGCATTTTGGATGGTAGTTGGTTGGTTGGTTGGTGTTGCACACGGGCCAGACTAGTGTTTGTTAAACATATTTCTTAAAAAAGTTGTTGTAAAATCATAAATTTTTGAAGATTCAATATATATTTTTGAACTTTGTATTGTCTTTTAATTGTGTTTTCTAACAAAATTCCCTTTCAGGTATAATTTTAAGAAAGTGTGGTACATCCAGTGTTATGTTTATAGTGTTACGACGTCCAATAGATACCATTAGAGCAGCAGTTAAGCAAAAACGAACAGTAAGTGTAAATTTTTATATTATTCTCCGTCTGAAACAGTCATCTTGAACCCTAATTTTGTGAACGTTAACATTCACTTTTGAAATATATTAAAAGTCCTTCAGACTCCAAAGGATGAATTGTTCACATGAACACGGATACATACCTGGTATGTTTCTCTTACATAATCTATTCAACATGTTATTTCCAAGGATATTGAATGTATCATAAATGTAAAAACCTTAAAATTTTATCCTCAAAAAATGTCATTGCCATGTAATGGTAACATAACTTGTAACATACTCATGTGCGGTAAATACGTAAATACATAACGTATATGTAAAAGACATATATTGATTGTGTTTCAAAATATTTACCTTAAAATATATTCTGATGTTACGAGTGTGCTACATGACATAAAATTTCCTTGGTATATGCACAAGGGGGTAGCATATAATATACAGGGTGTTCCCGAATGGGATTACCTATACCACAAATTGACCTAAATTTTAAATTTTGGACGGTCATTTATAAAAAATTTTGCTTCTTAAAAATATACTTTTCTATGCTGGGTGCTCAAAAATTTCAAAGATATGAATTTGGTCCATGAGTAAACTACCTTTATTTTTCTCATTTTTAAGGAAAATGCCATTTCAATAAGTTGCTTATAGTAAAAACCAAATAAATTTTTTTTCTCAAATTTAGGATTATGGCAGAATAGTATTTCAAATAGCTTTTCCATTAAAATTGAAAAATAAAGGTAATTTCCTGTTGGGCAAAATTCATATCTTTGGAATTTTTGAGCACGCTGCTCCTTCATAAAAAAATAATTTTCTTAACACAAATCGTGTTTTTTATATAGTGACACTTTGCCCAAAAATTCAAATTTAGGTACATTTGTGGTATATCTCATATCCGAGTACACCCTATACGTAGACGAACAGTAGAAAGGAAAATCGCAGGCATATTAATGAGACGTACGACACTTTGCATATTCTAAGTATCTATAGTATAACTATAATATTTGTGATATTTAACTATGTATAGTAATAGCATCGCCATATGCTCCATGAAATCAACCCATTTTCCGCATGTTTGACCCCCTGTAATTCGAAAACTGTCCATTTTTCTATATCGCTTCTTTAAGAGTATTGATGAGCACATCATAAACCACAATATACCAAATTTTCATCCAATTCGACTGGGATACATTTTCCCTTAGGTTTAGTGCGTTGTCCTTCTATAAAAATATGAAAACAGCAATTATAATATCCCACCCTATCTTCAAGTGCGTTATATATAATAAGGACTAAACAAATTAAACCAAAACAGCTATTCTCCCAGCTATATGCCGACGACGAGCGCTGAATTAAATGGTGAAATTTGCCGTATTTTGTCTAACACAGTTAGCACTAAAATACAATAATTTGGATTGCTCAAATGCTACGAGGAAGATGCGAAGCCTCTTTCATCTCAGGATTTCACTAACTTCATATCGGTTTCGATCTATTTTTGCGTCTCATCAGTGCAGTGCAAGTGAACATACCTTCGATAAACCTGGGTCGCATCTCATAGTCATAGACACTGTTAAATTCCACAACAGTAGAGCGTAACTAGCGCCATCTCTCGGTAGTTTCGAAATAATGTCATGACTGCGCGACGGGGGTTAGCAGGACGTCCACGGATATCGCCAGCATCACCCTGTAGAGGGTAAGTGCCGACGATAGCCATGGCTAAAGTCACTTTACTCGCTTGGCATGTCGAGAGGGTAAATTACGTTACTAAGTGAACACACAAATAAAACATAGTGGTAACATAACAGATTGAACATTTATTATAAGAGAATAAAATCAAACAATGAAATGAACATAATAAAATATACTACTTACATTACAGAGTTGCCCCACGCACCACCTAGGTCTGCTTCTCTAAAAGCCCAAACGACAACTAACTAACTCTTTTACTTTTTCCCATTTCGTTTCCCGGTACTTGCACTATCAGCATTCCTGCAACTAGCGGACCGTGTGCACCATTGCTGAGTTTGCTGGATTTCCACGGTACATTGTAACAAGCAACTTGGTTTACTTTAAGATATCGGATTAAATTAATTTTGTAACTAAATCGTTTCCTGAGTAAAATAATATACCGGGTGGTCCAATAGTTGTCTAGGTACTGCGTGACACAGCTCCCCCTCCTAATGAAAACTGGCCCCACAGCTTTAACTTATTCCAGATACAATGGTTAATGGGGCAAATTGTCACATCAAAACAAAGGTTTAAATTTTTACAGATAGTTTAAAATACTAGATAAAAATCATACCAATTGAAACATTATGTGCAGGTACAAGTGACAATTAACAATCAAAATCAAATCAAAATCAAAAATCAACAAAAAATAAGCAAAATATATGACCATAGTCATTTGTAGATCTCAATATTTGTATTCTTTAAAAAAAATTAAATTATTTATTGATTACAAAAAAATAAAATCTTCGATTTGAACTATCAAGTTTACCTTCCTACCAAAAGGTAGCATTACTAGAATAGCTAAAATCTCAATTATATATATGTTATTGATAAATTGAGAAAAAAAATTCGAGAAACAAAATTATCAATTAGAAAAAAATTATATATGTAAGGCTTTACCTTGAAATTTCAATATCCATTTAACAAGAGTTCCATTATAAGAAAATATATAGATAATTTGGATTTAATTTTAGTACTGCAAACTTTATAAAGTATATTTATCTTATTGAGAGAGAAAAAAATGTATATATAAGTATAATAAAGTGGGAATGGTGAACAAACTAAAAAAATTTCTAGTTGCAGTAATAAATTAAAACAACTTCTGGACAACACAGAAAATGTAACATGGCAATCTGAACTTTACTAAAAGTTTCAAAATTCTACTTGGTCACAAAATAATGTCACACACAATAGAAATTTCAAGAGTTAGCACACGACTGTTTCAGCATAAAATTTTAAATACGCCACCATTAAGTTTTGCACCACACTTACACAATTGTTTCTTTCCACGTACCAATTATTCTGTTAATGTCTCTCTATCATCTGGAATAAATTTCCCCGTGGTGTGTAACCTGCGGGACTGCGGGTCCTTAAAACTGGATCGACATCAGTACCAAGCGCACCATTACCATACGTTTTTGGTATTTCTCAGCTGTCCCCTTCAGCTGGAATTTCCAACTCTTTCGTCTGGAGTCCTTGTAGCTATCCTCATTTAGACTTGTTATCCCATCATTCATCCATGGTTTTTGGTCCGTTACATCTGGATTCGTCTGCACATCAGGCTAGGGCGAGAAAAAATAAGGCGAAAATTAATCCTGTATAATGTAGATAGGGTGGAAAAATGCCTTTTAGAATAGTGCCCTATTTAACATAGCCTTAGTAACAGAGGAGCTCGTTCAGAAAAGTCGTCCATTTTTCTTGAAATTGGGATGAGAAAATTTTTCTTCCCTGGCTACTTGAGGAGTTTGATCATTGCGCCTTACAGGTAGGGTCGTCCGGTCCTGGAATTCTCGTACTAGGTGCTTTTTATGCTATGTGTGCCTCGTTTCCATAATAGTGTGTTTACATGCAAAAAAAAACAATAACCCAAGTAAATCCTTAAATAAAAACAATACCCTTTTATTTATAATCAATTATCATAGTTACATTCATAAAATTCAACACAAAAGAGATATAAATTGCATATCGTAGATCTAGTTATTGTCCCTTTTGGGTTCTCTGTTGTCTTATTTTTGTTTATGTGGTTTCTTCCCATAAATGAAATTGTATATATACACATATATATGTATCCAAAATTTAAAAAATTCTTTTCCTTAACAAATACTTTGTAACGATTTGCATTTTGCAATGAACATTCCGTACCTCTTAGTGGAGTCCCCTCGAAAAAGATAAAAAAGTTTCAGCCCTAAAAAATACTCCCTTATCTTTCTTGATTAGGACTTTACATTGCAATAGGAATTCGAAAACGTCTTTAAGTAGTTGAGTCCCCTCGAAAAAGCAAAAAAGTTCCCCGACACCAAAAAAGACTCCCTTGTTTCTCCTGATAAGGACTTTACTAGGAATTTATGACAAATATCGATCTATAACTCAAGTTGTTTTTTCTTAAAAAAAAAATAATAATAAAAGTAATTATTATTTCAACTCCAAAATGACATTCGTGTAACTAATCAACTGTTTCTCGATTTGTTTTCAAAATATTAGAAAAATATACACAATGTTAAAATTCACTTTAAATATAAAAATTATACAAGGTTAGAAAGTAATGTTTCTTTGACTTGTTCCTTGCTTAACGTTCTCTAAGTTTATTTAACCTTTAAAAAATATATATTCCACAGACAAAATGTCTATTACCAATTGTCTAGTTTAAGAAAAATCACTTCAATACTATTTCCAAGACAAAAAAAAATATTTTAAACTGGTATTTATTTAATAAAATGTAGTAATATATGTTTACTTATTGTCCCAAAACTTAATAAAATTATAACAAGCTTCTTTGTTATTTGATAGTGTAATTCTTTATTTCTTAACTATACCAAAATTGTTTTATATCGAATTATTTATGTTCAACCTTCTATTAAACTTAATTTGACTAAACCCTATTAAGTGGCACTTGTTTTAAAGAAGACAAAAGCTTATTGATATTATGCACGCTATTTACACAATATTTCTGACATAAAAAAAATTAGCGACAGGTAAAAGAATAAAGGAAAACTTTTTTTTTTATACATTTATTTAACGTCGGCCTATTTCCGCTACTGAGGCCTAACACCGACGCCTGTAGACGAGCTACCCCCAACCAGAAATTTTGCCGAACCTCTTCCCTTAAGAAGAGTAGGGATCTTTTACTTGCCTAACATTTAATAGACAAGGGACCGACGGCTTTACATCCCCTCCGAAGGATGGTATATCTCCTATACAACCCTCGCCTAAGGTTGTATAGCTTCCGCGCATACACTGATATACAAGCCGCTGGAAGATGGGTGAGGCGAGGACGTGGTCTTCGTTGGAACGGTCACCAATCCAACTACTAACCACGCCTAACGTTGCTTTACATCGCATATCGAAGTATGTACATAGTAAAGACGAAAGGAAAACTTAAACGTATTGCTTTTTCAAAACAGGAGTAACTTATAATGTTTTCATGGTTTCCTTACCATTTATTATATTACAACTTTTCGTTGATCAAAAAAAATATATATTGCCCTTTAGGTATACCTGCTATAGAGGAAAGAGGGGGTAAAAAATAAAACACCAATTAATTTATTTAAAACAATCCCTTCCATTACTAGATCCTCCTTTCGATTTGAAAAATAAAAAAATTATTCTTTTCTCCATTCTTCAGTATGAGAAAAAAAATTTTTACGTGCTTGTGGATGAGCACACACAAAAAAAATATATATTTATTAACTTTTTAGTCTTCGTAAAACCGTTAAGTATTTCTAAATATTCTTAAAAAAATGCAGGGACTATTTTCTAAGATGGACCTTTTCACTTTACTTATTATTTCGTTCTTAGCAATTGCATTGTATATGGGTGATTATTATTTTCTCAATTAATATTTTCAGGGGAGTAGATAAAAACACAATTTCTTCTAGGCGTAAGCTTTCCTTTTTATCTATCATTTTTTCATTAACTTTTACGAGAATTTAAAATACTACGTTAATATTCATTATTTATTTTACGAAAGAGAAAGAAAATTCATTTTTTCTTAAAGTACCTATTTTTTGTCAGGACTTTTTCTCTTAGTTTACATTATACCAAAGGTGGCTAGGCTTTGGTTATTTGTGTGCAACACAAAAATATATTAAATTACCAAAAATGTGTCCCAAAGGTGGCTAGGCTTTGGTTACGTTTGAGTAACCCAAAAATTTATTGTATTAACAAAAATTTCTACCAAAGTTGGCTAGGCTTTGGTCATGTGGGAAACCCACAAATTTATTAAATTACCAGAAATGTGTACCAAAGGTGGCTAGGCTTCGGTTACGTTTGAGTACCCCAAAAAATTTCTTGTGTTAACAAAATTTCTACCAAAGTTGGCTAGGCTTTGGTCATGTGGGGAATCTCAAAAATTTATTGCATTTTAATGCAGAAATTAAAACTTCTGTGTCGCGATCTTTTATAAGCTTCATTCTCTTTTTAAATCCTATGTGCATTGTTTATTTAATTCATTTAATTAAGGACATTATTTTTAAAGGACAAAAGACAACAATTTTTAGTAAGTACTTTTTCCATACTTTTAGTTTATTTTATATCGTGGGTGGCTAAGCTTTCGTGTTTAAAATTTTGTTTGGATAAGGACTGTGCTAGGCAGTCAGCTACTTTACTTTGCCATTTATCTAGTGGCGTTACGGTGACCGCTAGCTTAAATCGCCCAGCAACATCGCTTTGTAATTCAACAACAAATCCTGCCAATTGGACTTCATAAAAACAAAAAATTTCCTGACGCCACTACGCGGTTTTGCTACTTTTTGATTATTACTTAGTATTATACACGTGTTTTCTTATTTTTGTTCTACTTCAAACATTGCTAGAGTTATCATTACCGCATCATTATTTACTTAATTTGACCAGACGGGCGTTCAGTTTATTTCGCAAACCATCTTCCACGTCCCTCTAGTCTAACCTTTTCTGCGTTATCTCTTTTACTCTCGAGGTAACTTTACGCAAAAAACAATCATCATCCCATCTAAACCTTGGTACCATTATAAAACAACAAAAAATATATCATCATCCACTTATTCGTGGGAAAAACAAAAAAATATCATCTCATTTATTTATGAGGAAACAAAACGTACTCTTTTCTTTAAACAACTACTTTCCAGGCTATATGCCTCGCTGAATATTGAATTGCAAAAGAAAAGGATATATTTTGTAAAACACATACATCTCGTAATTTATTTTATCGAGTGCATTCTCTTCTTTAAACAACTACTTTCCCGGCTATTTGCCTTGCTGAACATTCAATTACAAAAGAAAGAGACAAGTGTTAAAAATAATGCTCTTTCTGACGGGGCCTTACGTTCAGTTCCTTTTTGAACCTTCTTCCACGTTTTCCTCATCTCGCGCATTTTACATCAAACCCAAGGCCTTGGTATCTATATTCATTTTTAAATAAACTCTCAATATCCCATTATATATACCTATCATAAAACATCATAAAATCATCATTTAAATCTCATATACTCATAAAACTTCTTGGTACCCTTCAATAAACTCAAAAATCATCTTAGTACTCTTTAATAAAACAACTATTATCTCATTATTCACTTTTCTAATAAACCTGACTATGATACGTAATGAAGTAACTCTTAGGGATCCCTAACTCTTAATAATTCTCTAAAACATGTTCTTGCGCTTCGTATCTTTATAACTCGATAATTCTTACTAAATTCTGTCCTTATAAAAATATTTTTCAACTTTTCATCTATACTAGCAATTCTATATATTTTGTCCTTATATATGTTTCTTGTTTATTTTATTTCAACGAAAAAAAAAATATATATAAATTATACTCAATATCAATCATTAATTAAAATCACCCTGTATATCTTTTCATTTTAGTCCATTCCCCTTTTCTTCAGACAAAAGATTGCTCTAAAAACCATATTTTACTCTTAAACACTTTCATATTGTTTATCTGCTTAGAACGAAAAAATTAAACTTGCCTATTCCCCTATTAGGCTGATCAAAATTAAAAAACTTGCATCTTTTACTTATAAAAAAACTAATTCCCTGTATACTAATTCATTCAGCTTAGGTGCGTGGTCCTAAGAAAACTAAAAATACTTATCTAGGGGCATTTGAGAAAAAAACAATCGATATTTTACCTTAGTAATAATAATAATAACAACAAAACACAATACTTTCTTTTAACAAACTTACCCGCGAAATAAAGGATGAGTTTTTACCTTCTTGAAATTAAAATTTCTCTTCTATACAACGCAGAATGGCGAGAAAACATAATTAAAGTATAAAAAAACATAATATTGAAATTAGCACTAAGGTATTTATTTCCTTGATAACATTTTTAACACATTATTTTCAGCATTTTCAATTTTCCAGTTTAGGCATAAAAAAATTATTTTTCGTACTTACACAAAGAAATATGTCTTATCTTAATTATTCAGGTATATATTTTATTTTCCCATCTATTTACTGTTAAAGTTTCTATTTGTTTTTTTATTATTTATTTCTTTCTAGTAAAATATTTATCTAAAGCGTATTAACCATTATATTATACCAAAAACCAGAGCTAGAGCACTCTGATAGCTTTCCAGTGGGCTACAGATAAAATTTGTTAATTTATGACAAGATTTCCCTAAATAGAAGATAAATTACAAACAACTGTCTAACCTCAGACTGCAGCATTCGAGAGATTTCTAACCAGGACTTAGGATTTAACAATACGTGATATAATTCCAGGATGTGTAAATTCCAATTTACCACATGTTAACGAAGCTTGTTAGAAAAGTATTCAATATTAAAGAACAAAGGAGGGAACTCTCGTTTTAATGTTTCTTAATCTTTGGTTAACAACAAGATAACATTTTTGTATAAGTCAACATATGATATAGATTTTAAGCACCCATTATTACTTTAAAATACGAGAAATTGCGATAAACTTCAAAGTATTATTTTTATTTCCTATTGAAAAAATGTACCTTGTAGTACCAACAAATAGCTAACTCGTACATAGATATTCACAGACAGTGTAAGATTTATAATGGTAAAATAATATCCAACAACAAGTAACACATGAAATTACCTCCAATTATAGAATATTCATAGGCGTTCAGAAAATAATAAAATATCGTTGACGGAAAGAAAAAAACGAATAAGACATTGATTTTCAGACACGAAACGACAAACAAAAACTAATGGACCATATAAGAATAATTTATTAGACAGGACTACAACAATAAAACCCATTTTTGTTCCATTCCAAACATTTCTTAATATAAAAATTCGTCAATCACAAAAATAAAATTAAGATTAACTCCATTGTAAAGACAGAGAAAAATTAGCTACGGATAATTCTTCTTTGAGGGAATAAAATTATTTCATCAGTTTGTGAAAATAAAATCATTTCATAAATGAGATAAATAGAGACAAAAAAATTTTTAAAAAATTCTTAGAGTTAAGGGGTGAAAAATAAAAAACAAGACCTTTTTTCAATATCTAGTAAAATCTTCCTCGGCGGAGAAAAAAATTCGAAGCAACAAGCTGCTACCTCTTACGATTCTCTAATTGGAAACATGTTTGAGTTATGGACGAAATATTAATGTTTTTCCCAAGGGAATGATTAAAAATAAAAAAAATAGTGTAAAATTAGGAAAAATGGTGTCACAAATCATTTTTAAAATTAAGAAACTAGTATATTTTCATTTTAATGTTTTATCGAATTATCTTTATAACCACCATAATATATTTTAGGAAACTTGATTCCCAAATAATTTTTAAATCATTGTTAAAATTAGATAAATTATCTGCTAGAAATTAACTCAAAAAATATTATAATTGCATCAAAATTTTAATTTAACCAATTTAACTAGTCCCTACCTCGGGTCATAATATAAAATAACAAAAAAATACAGTAAATAGGAAAGTATTAGTCATATTCTGGTTTAGCAAAAAAAAATTCACAAATAATTTTCCAACACATATAGTTATCAATCAATCTTTAAAAAGCTAAAATCGCCATTTTGCTTCTAAATTGTTTTGTCGAATGTATCAGAAGAAGATTATAAAAAACAGGCTATTTGAGCAAGCCAATATTAATCCATCAATAAAAATTTTAAAAATTGCTTTAAAATTACCATTATACCAATAAAATCTTTCATAAATCAATAAAAATTAAATCATGGGGAATTATACATCATTTATTCATTATCACTCTGTAATAAAATTACCCATTAATCGCAAAAAAACGTTTCATCCCTTATTTCTTATGCCCCTAAATAGGTTCACGTTGCTTAATTCTATAGTGCCCTGCTATGTTCACCACTATCTTCCGATCAATAAAAAACAAATTAAAAAAAATTACATGAAATTCTAATCTCAAAATTCATAAAAGAGATAAACAATACAAAAATAATTACCGGTGTTCACTTAGGTTGTGTAAGATAAAATGTAATATTCAATCACTAAAAGATCACTTGCAAAAATTAACACAAAAATTACGTTTCACTCATGTAAATCAAAATTGATTTCAAACAAAAATCTACCATTTACTTAAATTCGTCTAAGAAAAGAACCCTCTCACTACATAATTCAGGCAGAAAATCTCATAATGGACTAAGGAAAATTATGTTTGACTATGTAAATTTAAAAATGTTTTGAAAAACGACATAATGTGTAAAGAAAAAAATTGAATTAAATTGACTTTAATTAAATTTTGAAAAACTGGAATGACTATGAAGAGTCACCCCTAGAAACGAAGCTAGGCACCTCCACCATGTGTCACGAGCTGACATACGGCACCTCCACCATGTGTCATGAGCTGCGCGACGGGGGTTAGCAGGACGTCCACGGATATTGCCAGCATCACCCTGTAGAGGGTAAGTGCCGACGATAGCCATGGCTAAAGTCACTTTACTCGCTTGGCATGTCGAGAGGGTAAATTACGTTACTAAGTGAACACACAAATAAAACATAGTGGTAACATAACAGATTGAACATTTATTATAAGAGAATAAAATCAAACAATGAAATGAACATAATAAAATATACTACTTACATTGTACTACATCTAGCCACCCTGAGGCATGGCCTCTGGGAGGGAGTTGCCCCACGCACCACCTAGGTCTGCTTCTCTAAAAGCCCAAACGACAACTAACTAACTCTTTTACTTTTTCCCATTTCGTTTCCCGGTACTTGCACTATCAGCATTCCTGCAACTAGCGGACCGTGTGCACCATTGCTGAGTTTGCTGGATTTCCACGGTACATTGTAACAAGCAACTTGGTTTACTTTAAGATATCGGATTAAATTAATTTTGTAACTAAATCGTTTCCTGAGTAAAATCATATACCGGGTGGTCCAATAATTGTCTAGGTACTGCGTGACAATAATCCAAATCGAAAATAAAATTGATAATCATCACTGAATAAGCAATTTTACAGCAGAAGAAAATTATAACAGAGTTTTCCTGCATGAAAACTTCCGAACATTGTGTTTGATAGTCCATATTCTTGTTGTTCATATGGGAACTCTTGGAGCTCCGTATTTGCGTCTCCTTAATATTCCTCGTTTGAGTAATTTTGTGCTGGATAGTTTATATGATGGGTTCGCAGTTGATTATTGTTACGGTTGAAATTGGGATTTGGCTGAATTACAGATGGTCGGGGTTGAAATTGATTAGGTCTGTTAAAATTTTGGTTTGATCTTTGATTTTGGTATACAAATGGTTGTTAAAATGGTCGTTGTTGCTGTTGTTGTGGAACAGCATACTGCCGTTGAAAATTAGGGTTACTATTTTGCGAAGTAAAATTTGGATAATAATTATATGATTGAGGTGGTTGCTGACGGGCTCGGCATTCGTCAATAACGTTCCCAGTTCTTTTGCAGTAAGAACATGTTTTTGTAAAGGATTGAACATTCGGTGTTATCTTGAGTGAAAAGCTTCCGATTTCTTGGATTCGTTGCAGGAATCGTGGTTCGTTTGACTGTTGAAGGAAGAAATCTACCACTACCAGTTAGGGTTCCCTTGATCTCGTAGTGTTTTGCGGATCCTACCGACTGCGCCAATTGTTAGATTTTTAAAAACTATTTTATTGATTAATGTCACAATCGTTATATTTGTTGTAGTTTATACAATAATGGCTTAAAATTACTTGTTGAAATAGAAGCGTATAACTTATGAATTTTAAAACAACCTAACCTAAACTGAATAGGTGAATAGCGTATGCTGTTCAGTCCCATTTATAACATTTAGAATGCTGGATTAATATTAATGTTGATTAGACTCAATTTCAATTCTGTTTGCAGTTCTCGCAGTAACATAAAACTGATACGTGCCTTTAAGCAGTTAAAATATCACATTACAATGATAACGAAAAAGAATATGATACAAATTTATAATTTTATCAGTAACGGTATTATATATATTACTTGTGAGACTTTACTGATTATGGATTTAACAATAATAAAATATGTACATGAGGAAAGCTGATAACATGCATATTGTTTTGGTATAGTAGGTGAGAGTGTACTGACTGCTGCTCTAGTTAGATTATAACATTTGTGTAATTTAATAAACATAATAATAACATGCCCAATGAAAATAAGAAGTTCTTTTACCGATTAACGAAAAGGCAAAGAAGAAAAGTTATTCAAACAACTTTCATTCTACCTCAGGATCCAGTAATATAAAAAATCAAGAGTAAATATTAGTAGAATACATCAATTTGTTAACCTCGCAGGAGGTTATGAATGCAGTTTCAAAATAATTGGCCTCATAAAAGGTATGTTACATTAAGTTTATGAAACAAATTCAGTACAATGAAGTAGTTTCTTGCGTGTTTTGCAGTGGTCATCGAACTTCACTTGACGTTTTATACTGAACAACAACCGAAAAAGCCTGCCTAAATTTAGTAAAAATTAATAGGTATGCTTAAAGCCGTTCCAAAATGACATGCCAAATATTTGTAACTGTTGATGGCCTATGATGTATTACTGATGCAAAAGTCACCTAGCCTACATTACCAACACTTGGCAAGTCGTCTGGAGCTAGCTTGGAACTACAGAAAGATTGATGCGAGTCGCTGTTCTAGACTGATTTAGATCTGTAGAATTGATTTTAATTAAACAATACACAAGAAAATTTGTCATAAAGCATTGTTCTAGCTGCTGTTAACAAAACTTTCCCACACTGTGAAAAAGAATTTGAAAACATCGCTAGTGAATGGTTCAGGCAGTCTAAACTATGTTTACAGAGACTAACAAGAAGCTGGAGCAGTTATTAAATACCGAATAATTTCTTGAGATATGAAAAAAGGAAACCAAGCGCCAAAAACTTAAGATAATTAAAATTTAGGTATACGATACAATTAAACTTGGATAACCATACATTGAACAAAATTTTATTCGGATGTTAAATACAGCTCAAAAAAGCCTTTATTCAGTTACTAGAGTAAATATGTAGTAAAACTGTATTTAACTGTATTTAACATATAGGTAATATAATAATAACTCGACTGATAAAATTAGTATATTTTATTCATATAGGATGGAGCAATAGTGCGTCGGACCTCGATATCTCGAGTTCTACGATAGCTAGAAATTTTTTAAAAAATTGCAAGATAGATAAAAAATTCTATAACTGGAAATTATTTTCGAACATACAGGGCGAGCCAAGACGAAATTACAGGACCAAGTGTCTTTTTTTTTAACGGAATGCTATATATACCAGTTACATTTTATGAAGCCTCTTTCTAGGCTCTATTTTTTTTGTAAATAAACACCACAGAAATTAGACAACCCCCAATTCCAGAAGCCAGGGCTTGTAATTGAAAAAACGCGGACATACAACCATTTCCTCCGACAGTGCCGGGGCCAGGATTCGAACCCGGTGGTGCGATGTCCGTGGAATTAATCGCGATTGCCACCTGGCGCCTTAACCCACTCGGCTATCGACCAGACATCATTCCTACATTGAATATCTCCCAACCACTTGGATGTATTGAATTTTTTTGTTGAAATAATGCAATCTGCAGATGGATATTTAAAAAATCACCACAGTCACAATTATGGGTTTTAAGAAAAACTTATGTGAATTCCAGTTACGAGACATCTAATTAATGTTTTTGAATCATTTTTATTTCCTAAAAATGTACAGGGTGGCTAAAAATTATTTTTCAATTAAGAACATATTAAGATCAATTAAGAACAAATTGAATTTTCTCAATTTAAATGGAACACCCTGTATATTTTTCGACTTCCCTATGGCTAATTGCAACCATTTTCGTTTTATAAATAAATAAGTGTTTATTTTTCAATTAAGAACTTTTTAAATTGAATTTTCTCAATTTTTTCAAATGGAGCAGCCTGCATATTTGTGATGTAGAAATGAAAAACGAACATTTTTTGTAAGTACTTCCCTAGGGCTAATTGCAACCAATTTCGTTCTATTCAGCAATAATTACAAAATTCAAAAATAAACCTTAAAAAAGAGGTTTCTTCAAATAACTCAGTAGTAAAAAAATGTACAAAAAAACATTAAAGTAAGAGACCGGTTAAATACTATTTACTCATTTCAATGGATTGGAAGAAATGGTCCCGTTAAATGGCCTCATTTCAAAATTGCATAAAGATGTGTGTCAATCAAAATGGGCAACACGTCGAACACCTATTATAAATTTTTCTAATGAATTATTTGAGGGAACCTCTTTTTAAGTTTATTCTTGAATTCGACACTTATTTATTTATAAAACGAAAATGGTTGCAATTAGCCATAAGGAAGTACTTACAAAAAATGTTCGTTTTTCATTTTTACATCACATCACCGAAAAACATACAGGGTGTTTCATTTGAAAAAAATTAGAGAATTCAATTTAAAAATGTTCTTAATTGAAAAATAATTTTTGGCCACCCTGTACATTTTTAGGAAATGAAAATGATTCAAAAAACATTAATTAGATATCTCGTAACTGGTATTCACATAAGTTTTTTTTTTAAGCCCATAATTGTGACTGTGGTGATTTTCTTAATATCCATCTGCAGATTGCATTATTTCAATAAAAAAATTCATTACATCCAAGTGGTTGGGAGACATTCAATGCTACTATAAGAATGAATAGAGCCTAGAAAGAGGCTTCAAAAAATGCACTGATATACATAGCATTCCATTTAAAAAAAGGCACTTGGTCCTGTAATTTCGTTTTGGCTCGCCCTGTATATTCGAAAATAATTTCCAGTTATAGACTTTTTTATCTAATTTACTTGCAATTTTTTCAAAAATTTCTAGCGATCGGAGAACTCGAGATATCGAGGTCCAACGCACTATTGCCCCACCCTGTACTATACATATACAGGGTGCGGCAATAATGCGTTCGACTTCGATAGCTCGAGTTTTACGATAGCTAGGGATTAAAAAGAAATACAGGTAAACTACATAAAAAGTCTATAACTGGAAATTACTGTCGAATATACAGGGTGAACCAAAACGATTGTGCCAAGTGCCATTTTTTAAAGTGGAATGCTGTAAATATCAGTATATTTTTAGAAGCCTTCTTTTAGATTCCTATATTATTATTGCCTTTCACCCAACCATTTGGACATAATGATTGTGTTTGTTGCAATAATGCGATCTGCAGTAGATCTCTAGTCACCATTATGTTTTTTAAAGAAAAACATTTGTAAATACCAGTTACATGACATCCTGTGAGATGTTTATAAATCATTTCCACTTCCCAAAAATATACAGCGTGGCTAAAAATGATTTTTCCTTTAGAACTTTTTAATTGAATTTTCTAATTTGTTTCAAATGGAACACCCTGTATATTTTTTGATCCTATAATGTAGGAATTAAAAACCAACCTCGAAAATGGTTACAAATAGTGACAGAGATGTATATATAAAAAGTGTTGGTTTTTCATTCCTACCTATATGCTCGAAAAAATTGAGAAAATTCAATTCATTCTAAATTGCAAAATCATTTTTGGCCGCCCTGTATATTTTTAGGAAATGAAAATGATTAAAAAACATCACATACATGTCTCGTAACTGGTATTTACAATTTTTTTCTTAAAATTTACAATGGTGACTAGCAATATTTCCAGAATGTATTCTCAGATGGCATTATTTCAACAAAAAAATCACTACATCCAAATGGTTGAGATATAATCAATAAAAAAGGAGTGAAAAGAGTCTAGAAAGAGGCTTCTAAAAATGTACTCATATTTATATCATTTCGTTTAGAAAAATGACACTGGGTCCTGTAAAATTGTCTTGGTTCACCCTATATATTTGAAAATAATTTCCAGTTATTGTAGAACTCGAGCTATCGAAGCCAGATGCACTATTGCCCCGCCTTGTATATATGAACATTTATTTTACACATCATTATCCTTGTCTTTTACTGAAATAAATATACATCCATGGGAATAATAATTATATTCTTGTATACTAAAGCGACAACCCTGGCACATCTTGATTGAATTCAGGACCTCCCCTGATTATATCCCGTAGTCTAGCCGATAGCCGCGTTGGTTAAGGCGCGAGGTGGCGAGGTATCACGCTACCGGGTTCGAGCCCCAACTCCGGCACTGACGCTGTCGGAGGATATGGTTGTATGTACGCATTTTTCAATGTGTAACCCCTTTCCACACAAACCTCTGGCTTCTGGAATTGGGGGTTGTCTAATTTCTGTGGTGTTTATGTGTCGTATAGCCCTCGGCCTTTTTGCTATGCTATGCACAAATTTAAATTACAACAAATACGGTGTGAAATTCAGAACAAAATTTTACTGCGAGTACACAACTTCCTGTAATGTATCTCATATTTACTGAATTGTTTCCAGAACATATCCGAGCTTGACTCAACTGGCCTTCTGTAAAGATTCCTCTTGTCAACTTTCTAAAAGAAACAAGTCGTTTGATAGCAGTCGCTTACGAAATAGGGATTTTGACTGCGCTCAGCCACTTTAGTCATTTAAGTTCTGCTAGGAGGAAACGAGATGATTTGATGAGAGAAGGCTTAAACGCAATTATAAAAGTTTGTACAGTTATAAACTTAGATTTTATTAAATTGACACACATAAGTAGCTTCAATGAAAACGCAATATTTTAATGAATTCAGTCAAATAAGGGAAATTAGATGCAAAAAACTGATAAAATTTTGAAACTTGGCAGAGCGAACCGTATTAAACGTATTAAAAATCTCCAACTCAATCTGTTGCGCTCGAGCCGCCATCTTGGAAATATGTTCAATTTTTCGCTTATATCCACTAACCATTAGCAATATCGGAAATATGTTTATATCAAAAGTGAAGCTTATAATATTCTTCACAAAAAATGTGGTTTGCGCCATTCGACTTATCTCGTTTTTTACCTGCCTGCGAAGTTCTAATAAGTAATAATAATGAGAATATAATTGACGTCTCACATGGTACATTTTTGATTAATTTCATTGGTTAAAATACAAAAATAAAAGAGCAAAGGCTATCAAATCGGTGATAATTTTCACCGCATATTGACTGTCACTTGTTTTTAATGATTTTGTCAAAGTGACAGAAAGTTTCAATAGACGCTTCGAAATCAGAAAATAGTGCTCTTAAGCAGAAAAATGTTTCAACCAGTAGATCACCGTCGATAGGGAGATGCTAGCGGGGAAGAGATTGGAAGTTAATTGAGAAAAAAATACCAAAAAATACCAAAATTAATAAAGGATCTCAGTGGAACCAGTTCATGGAATTTTCCGCTTCAAAGAGAATCAAAATAACGCAAGAGATTACGGTTTCAGAAATTGCATTAATATTAAGAAATTATGCTTGCAACATGAGAAGAACAGACGGCCAAGAATATAAAGAATATGTTGTCAAAACATTATGGAACTTCACGGCAAAGATTATACAAGAATATATATATCAAATTCAATCCATTTACTGACATGGAATCTAAAGAAGCAAGGGTAGCTCGCGATTCTAAAAGAAAGCACCTGCAGGAAATACAAGAAAAGAGAAAGGTCAGTACCGTTGCTTTTACACTAGAAGAATGTAAAAAGCTGTAAAAAGTCTGGGATCGCTAAAGAATTGGCATGGCGTGGTAACGAAGCTGCGTCTGCATCCATTTATTAGTTCAAGAAAGAAACTGAGAATTCTGGAAACTTTACTAACCGAATTGAATACAATCCAGTTTTAACAAAATGAATCAAGGAGGGGACAAAACTTGTTGTGGTAGCAAAAGGTTCATACCTAATACAGTAGATCCTGATGTGTGTCTAGTTCGATTGTCTCTAAAACTAATGGAAAAACGATTTTTCCTGACACCAAACAGAAATTGGAGATTAGGAAGTACTAGAGCATGGTATGAAAAACCTTCCCGTAGGTGTTAATACTATCTCCAAATGAACAAAGGAAACCGCTCAAAAAGTGGGAATTGATACCACCAACAAAAAAGTGACAAATCACTCTTATAGATCAACGGCTGTAACCCACTTGGCGAACGCTGATATACCAGAACAACAAGTCATGAAGATAACTGGTCACAATAACTCAAAATTCTTAAAGTCTTATTTACAAATGCAATCCCCACGACATTCTGAAATAGTAAATAAGATGAGAGGGATTGAAACATCTAATAGTGTTTCAGTTTCCCATACCGAATGCGATAATCTACAAGTTGTATATCAAAACTGTACAATTAACGTTCAAAATATGTATTGTAATAAATAAATAAATAATTATTGTACTGATGTATATCAAAGCTGTACATTTAACGTTGAAAATATGTATTGTAATGAATAAATAAATAATTATTTTATTGATTGTAATATTTACTGTCAAACTGACAGATCGTTTAAAAATTTTGAGTTTTTAAAACAATTATTTTCTGTTAACGTTCATTATATTCTCTCACCAAATATAACACGTGTTATGATTAATAATCGGTGACCACTCGTTAAAACCTATAGAAAATTGAACTCGTGCTGCGCACTCGGTCAATTTTCATCAGTTTTACCTCTGGCTATCACCGATGATAATCATAACACTAGTTATATTATCCCTGATAATAACACTCTGTTGTCGAGGCCAAAAAAGGCTATTTAAATTAATTAAATTCAATCAATAAGTCACAATTTATAGCTTAGCATCATTACACATTCATATCTCAGCTCGAATTAAATACAACGCAATAGACGCGCTAAGTGTATATCAACGTTTAGATTCCCGTCCGCCTCGGCATGACTGGGCGGGTCCGACACGACGCAGCAGGCGGCCCCGGCCGCTCATCCGGCACACAACGTCTAGAACGCCAGCCGACCTAACGTTCGGAGCTCCGTCCGTCCCAAAAGTTACAGGATCGCGGCGAGGTTCCAGCAGCGGCAGTCCACTCCGAGCACTCAACGAGATAACAACTACCAGTTCACTCCGAGCCTTAGCACGCGCTACAACTACAACTACCAGTTCACTCCGGGTACTCAAGCAGTTCACTCCGAGCAGCCAACGAGTCAACATCTACCAGTCCACTTCGAGCAATCATCCAGATCTTCAAGTCTCAACCTGACGGACCAATACCAGCACGGCGTCATAGCTACCAGCGTAGTTATACCCTGCAGCGTGGAGGAGAAAGGCCAGCTTACTTCAACAACTCATCTACAATCGTGTCGTGACTTTCAACTCGTTCCGAAATTAAGTGTTAGCTCAGTAAAAGTTAGGGGTAAAATTCAAATTAAATTAAATTGTGCAACGAACGTCGCCAGAGTTCTGCTTAACGTTACAATTTATTGGATCTCCGACTTTTATTTCTGCGAATCGTTACATACCAGGCAAAAGCGCCTATATATATGCACAAAGTGGGGTACCTTGTTCCAAAAGCAGTTCAAGTGTATGACAACTTACAAGTTGCAACAAGGGGGTAGCAGCAATACCCTCCGACAATCAGAAAATCGTCAAAACCATCACAGAACTTCAGAAATCGGCCCTGAGAACTCGTCCACCTATCACAGATCTACGAAACACTACTCATGAGGCTGCTGGCGCCCTTCAACTTCAAAAATTTGCAGTCTCTGACAAAAAACATTTTTTTATTTTTCACAAACCAACCCTTGTTTTCGTAGACAATTCTTTATTAGCATACGCTATACAAAGTAAACTCAAATATACAAGTAAATACTAATAAATGGATACTAATACAAAATAATTATAACTCATAATATTATGTATAATCCTAATTGAATATTGGTGAATATCTAATTCACCAATTACCTATTGAATTTTTGATAAGTTCTAGGCATAGTTTTTTGAAAGTTTGTAAGTCGGAGCTATCCTTTATTAAATTTGGTAAATCTTTATATATTTTCAATATTTCAATCTATTATGAAACACATTGCTCATCAATTGAATTCACTAACTTGGTCAATTTTTTTTATGTCAATTGTTAATCCTATGTTATTACTCGTATCTGTTACATTATAACTACTTTTTATGATCATAAATTTAGTTTTTCAATGTTTAATTTTAAATTATTTTCACTGAGCCATTTACATAGACTTTCTACCGCACTGTTTAGAGTTCTTAATATATTATCAACACTAGTCCCATTTACGTATAGCAGGGTATCATCAGCAAAAAGTTGGAACACTCTTTCACGCGTTTAACTATGTAATTTATATATAATATAAATAAACCTAAAAGAGCCCCTTGGAGTACACAATATTGAATATTTTCTGTATCATTATATTTCGTTTTTTGAGTTCGATTTTCGAGATAATCTGTTATCCATTTTAATACATCATTTGAGAGTCCCATATTTTCTAGTTTGCAACAGTAGCATCTGTAAAATCTGCATCCAGGTCCATATTCATCCATTGCAAAATTCTGCGAATATCTATTGAATGTAAAAATAAATGTTACATTGCCTCGACTCACTCCAAGTAATTGTCACTATATTTTATTATATAGTGTAGGTATCAAAATGTAAACATAAGTTGACTGTAGATGGCTTAAATATGTGTAAATACGTTTACGTTTTTTCTTCTGCTACTTTATTTTTATCTGTCGTCATCAGCAGCGATATTAATTTTCAACTATATCTAATTCCTTTAGCACACTCCAAGGAGTAGAGTTATCCATGTAATTTATTAATAGGATACATATTTTCATTTTGATCTCGGCTAAACTACTTATTTATTGTTAACAAGAAGAACAAACAAAAAAAGCAAAACTAAACAAAGCAAGCATTTTTAGAAAATTCTTCCATTAACAACGCCTTAACTGATGATCATAAATAAATTATTTCAATGAATATTTCTGAGACTATAGACGCTCATTCTATACAAGAATGTTATTATAAATTTACGGGGTGGGCGTTGACAAAAAATGAAAGGTAAAACTTGAAATTTAATTTTCGTAAGAGACGGACGTCCAAATGTGTTTTGAGTTTTATTAAAACGTGGGCAGTAGAAATATAATCCGTGAAAAGTTAGATGTTTCAAAGTTGCACGTGCATAATCACTATGGTGAAAAAATGAAAGCCACGTGCTACTCATTAGAAGGCCCCGCCAATCTATTGAGAGCTCTCCAATCTTGTTTATGTTTTATAAAATGACTAATATGAGACACACTCCGTTGAATTAGAAAATAGACTAAGTATAAAATTGGCTAACGTGCACAGATAATAGAGCTAATGGATACTTTGACTCTCAATATCACCAATTTTTTATTAACATCTGTAACATAGTGTTTATAGTATTACTGTCTACGTTGTTTATTTAATCATGTCAAATATAAAATAATATAAGATTAAAACATAAGAATAAGAAGATGGTGTCTAGAAAATAACTGGTTATACTCCTTGAACAACTTAAAAAGACCTCAAACAAGATTGACAATTTCAGTAACATATGTTTGCTAAACAAAGATCGATTTCAGTTGGCCACTATGTATTTCTGTCAGCCCTGTCTTTTACATTAAAGCGGTTAGGAAATTATTAGGAAGTGGTACAAAATATATATTTTTTCCGTGACTCCCGCGTAATGTGATTTTTTAAGGTAAAAAATTTAAAGAAAAAAAATAATTTAATTGATTAATTTAATTATATAACTATTTATTAACCCCAATTGACGCACACAACATAAATTATTGACTCCAATTACAGCCGAGTTTACAGTATTTCCAAATCGGCACAAAAAGGCTCAATTAAATATTTAAAACTGAAAACGAACACACACACAATGTTGATATTTAGTTTACTTAAAGTAAATGCTCGAAGTGTAATCCACCATTATCAATACATGTTTGCTCTCTTTTTGGCAGTCACACACTTTTGCAAATAAATTAGATATGTCCCGGATCCGTTGTGCCGCCATTTCAATTCGCTGCCTTAATTGTTCTTGGGTATTCATAGCTTCACTGTACACTATTTGTTTCATAAAACCCCATAAGATACTTCTCGCGATTACTCGCAAAGTGTGAGGTCTGGAGGTTTAGCTGATCACAGCACGGTACTTAGGTAAGTTACATTTAAGTATGTGGCTAGTTCCCTCGCATAATGCGCTAGAGCTCCGTCAAGAAGATGCCACATTCGATGCGTTAACAGCGGTATATCATCTCACAAATCAGGCAAAACTTCATGTAGAAATCTTAAATACTCCGGTTCATTAAGCTGATTTGGAAGTATGTACGGTCCAATCAAGGCATCGTCTATTACATACCGGCCCACACAGAAAACTTTTGCTGATGATAACTCTCGGTTTCGTCACTCCAGATATGTGTATTGTGTACGTTGTAAACCACCATCTCGAATAAATCCTTCCTAATCGGTAAATAGAATATTACGTAAAAAATGTAACACTTCGGCACGGCCATTTTTTGGGCAGCATCTAAAATTAGTTCCGCATCTAGTGTCCTCCGTAAGCGTGTACAACCCATATCACGAGTAACAGGCTGAAAATGTCCATGCTTCCTTAAGTGTTGAACAGCTCACACAAAAGTTTTTCTATGGGAAACGCGGATACTGGAATACCGTTCCGTGTAAAGTATGCTAACTTGATGGACATTTTTGCCTGCCACACCATAACAAAGTACAATGTTTGTCCACTCAATGTTTATAAAATTATTATTAAAAACTTTTAAAAACAGTAATTCGCGATTAACATGTACAAACCTGTACGTAAACTATGCTAGATTACCTACTACTTGGCGAAGGCGCACTAAAAATAAGTAACAAGTTCACGGTCAGATACCATAACTCGATAATAATTATTTACAATATTCAAAATTTATTTTCTTATTTATTTTTTGGTTTTAGGATAAATAAATATTGCTCTGGGGGAGAGCGTAGATGTGTCTTTACTATGTACATACTTGGATATGCGATGTAAAGCAACGTTAGGCGCGATTAGTACTTGGATGGGCGACCGTTTCAAAGAAGACCGTGTCCTCGCCTCACATATCTTCCAGTGGCTTGTATATCAGTGTATGCGCGGAAGGTACGCAACCTTAGGCGAGGGTTGTGCAGGTGATATACCATCCTTCGGAGGGGATGTAAGGCCGTCGGTCCCTTGTCTATTAAATGTTAGACAAGAAAAATATCCCTACTCTTCTTAAGGGAAGAGGTTCGGCAAAATTCCTGGTTGGGGATAGCTCGTCTACAGGCGTCGGTGATGGGCCTCAGTAGCGGAAATAGACCGACGTTAAATAAATGTAAAAAAATATATTGTTCTGCGAATTTTAAAAATATGACGATTGATGAATCTGAATATATGCCTGTATTTCAAAAACATCGTGTATATGAATACAAATAACTTGTTACGTAGTATTACCAGCAATATTCTAATGTTTTTTCGCAAAAAAATTTCGTTCAAAATATAGTTCGGCATTTAGCAACCTCAGATTTTTCATGTAAATCTATTTGAAGGATATAATAAACAATGGTATTGAATAAAGTAATAGTAAGTGATAAAAGGGAAAGCTAAATTTTATTATAACCCTAGCGGTGCACAGTGGGACCAGCAATTTGAAATTCTGGCCAAAAATTTGTAAATAGGCAAATAGTCCACGCAAATTAGACATTTTAGAAGAAATAATTTATAAAGACATAATATTTGAGATGTGTACTTTCAATGGGATTAGAAATAGATATCCGAAAAGTTCTCATCCCATTCGGGAAAGGAAAGTCCCTTTTTAGCAAAAACCACCCCTAATGGGGACTTAATTCTGGGTTTCACATTTATCTTGTAAACTATTCGTTGGAACAGAAAAAAGTATAAAAAATAAACATTTGTCATTAAATTCTGTATAAAAAACGTTCTATTGACCTTGTAGCTTATCCCCACCTATTTCGCAGTAACAGCGTCCAAACTGAGGGGTAGTTTAGAGCGCACATATAAAAATCGATCTTACATGAAGTTTCACAGCGAATGTCAAAACGGGTTACTTTAACGTGAAAAATACCGAAGATTGAATTTATAGAGCAGAGTTTTCTCTATAAGATGCATGTATAGCGGGTTTTGACGTAATTGATTTTTATTTATTTTCCCTTTTTCCACAAAGATGCATTTTTTTTTTATTTGAGCTCGTTTCCAACCCACCCTTGAGGTAGAACTCCCGGTGTGTTTTTTTAAAGTGGTTTCCCCTGTAGGTCTGTTCCACTAAAATTCTGTCTAATTATACTCATACGAACTGTTCTTCAAATTTGGAATTTAAACCTCCTTGTACATGGCAATTAGAGCACATTGTTCAGCAGCATAATCCAACTTTAACACAGCTGCATCGTTTTCCGCAATCTTTCTTACAGCTGCAGGATACTAATGAAGCGGCCATCTACAGAAACACCGTCATGCACATTTAAATCTATGTATTAATAACGTATCTGCATATATTTTTATATTTCTTTCAGTTTATCTTCACCGTATTTCTTAAACGTTTTCTATTGTACTATTACACGCACGTTTATTCCACAACTGAAGGTTCGAGCGACAAGGCACTCTCAGGCTTAACAAAGAGCTTATTCTGACCTGTGCCTTTTCCTTCTCCTACATATCACAATGCTTCAAACTTCTGTTCCTAAGGTCATCTAGAATGAAAATAAATAAAAATCACTTGCATCAAAATCTGCTAGACGTGCATCTTGTAGGGAAAATTCCGCTCTATAAATTCATTCTCGGACATTTTTTTTGTTAAAGTACAGTATCAATTTTCATCATTCAGCTAGTATCCTGCAGCTGCAAAAAGGGTTACAAAAAACGATGCAGCTGTGTTAAGGATGCATTGCGCTGCTCAACAATGTGCTCTAGTTGCCATAGGCAAGGATAGTTCAAATGTGCTTTTAGACGGCGGAATATTAAACATAATATTTTTAGTCGCAAACTCCTCTATAAATCCTTATTTTACTATAAGGAAAGTAACCAGACTGCAACCAAAGTACCAAAGAGCTCCTTTAAGTAGGATCAGTCTTTCGGCTGGTGTTTGTTGCAATCGAAGCATTAGCGTTTTGATGGAAATATGCAATTATTACACTTAACGCGCCAGACTTGTAACTTTGGTTGCAGTCTGGTTACTTTCCTTATAGTAAAATAAGGATTTATAGAGGAGTTTGCGACTAAAAATATTATGTTTAATATTCCGCCCTCTAAAAGCACATTTGACCTATGCTAAGCCCAGTCAGGCTATTTATTTTTCGACTGCAACAGATACTGGATCGCTAGATGGCGCCTGCTGATTATTTTACATGTCGCTACCTTGCACTGACGAGAGCCAAGAGCTCGAAACTGCAGTCTGCAAGTGGTGTGTGACGACTGGCAAGAGAGCTCCTTTAAGTAGGATCAGTCTTTCGGCTGGTATTTGTTGCAATCGAAGCATTAGCGTTTTGATGGTAATATGCAATTATTACACTTAACGCGCCAGACTTGTAACTTTGGTTGTAGTCTGGTTACTTTCCTTATAGTAAAATAAGGATTTATAGAGGAGTTTGCGACTAAAAATATTATGTTTAATGGGTAAGGATGTTCAAATTCTAAATTTGAAGAACAATTAGTAGATGAAGAACCCTTTAATGAGTAAAATTAGACATAAATTTAGTGGAGTAGGCCTACAGGAGAAACCACTTTTTAAAAAACCCACCGAGAGCTCTACCTCAAGGGTGTTGTGGTAACGAGGTCAAATTAAAAAACCCATCTTTGTGGAAAAGGGAAAATAAATGAAAATCACTTGCGTCAAAACCCGCTACATATGTCTTATAGAGAAAATTCCATTCTATAAACTCATTCTTGGGCATTTTTCTCATTTCTCATTTTTGAGATATTCGCTGGGAAACTTCGTGTAAAATCGATTTTTACATATGCGCTCCAAACTACCCCTTAGTTTGGACGCTATTACTGCAAAATAGGTGGGAGATAAGCAACGATAAGCTAGCGTGTACATTTTTTTATACAGAATTTAATGACAAATTTTTATTTTTTTTTATACATTTATTTAACGTCGGCCTATTTCCGCTACTGAGGCCTAACACAGACGCCTGTAGACGAGCTACCCCCAACCAGGAATTTTGCCGAACCTCTTCCCTTAAGAAGAGTAGGAATCTTTTACTTGCCTAACATTTAATAAACAAGGGACCGACGGCTTTACATCCCCTCCGAAGGATGGTATATCTCCTATACAACCCTCGCCTAAGGTTGTATAGCTTCCGCGCATACACTGATATACAAGCCGCTGGAAGAAGTGTGAGGCGAGGACGCGATTTCCGTTGGAATGGTCACCCATCCAACTACTAACTGCGCCTGTCGTTTGACAAATTTTTATTTCCTATACTTTTCTCTGTTGCAACGAACGGTTTACAAGATAAAAATGAGAAACCAGCAAAAAAGGGGACTTTCCGTTCCCGAATGGGGTGGAAACCTTTCGGATATCTATTTATAACCCTATCGAGAGTACACATCCCAAATATTATTTTTTTATAAATTATTTCTTCTATTCATGGTTTTTAATCTAATTTGCATGTATTAAAATGGGCTAAAATTTATGAGAACAATATAATAAAAAAATTAATGGTGGAACGAGTGTTCTGTAGGGGGTAAATATGTGAAAGCGGCAGTGATTCGAAAAAAGTTGATATAATTCAAAGTATAATATCAAAGATATTACACACTATTTACTATTTTGTTTGTAATGGTTACAATTGGAGAAATATTTTAAATACAGGTATTGCTTCATAAAGAAGTGACAGAAATAACATATACCCACCTATTTTTAATAGTATGACTATCAGTGTCGTCCTTAATAAAAGGACATTCGTCTGGAATTGAACACGAAATACGGGCTATAAAAATTTGGATTTTATTTGAAGTGCTTCCTGCACCTTTCAAAAGTTAGTCGTTCTCCAGCTCTCAACGAGCATTCTCTGTGTGTTTTTCAGTTTCAGGTAAGTATTGGTAAGATTGTAAAAAACGAAAATAAAAATTGTTCAACACTAATTCACAATAAATTTAAAATAAGAAACGATTATTTGATTAAAATTGTTCACAAAATAAATGCATAAATAAATGTTTAAATTCGCGATGAATGAACAATTAATTAGTAGGTACTGTAAAACATAATATTTTTAGTCGCAAACTCCTCTATAAAATCCTTATTTTACTATAAGGACTATAACCAGACTGCAACCAACGGCTGCTCGTCGGGCTATGTGCCCCGCCGAGCGCTGAATTACAAGTTACAAGCTTGGCGCGTTAAGTGTAATAATTGCATATTACCATCAAAACGCTAATGCATTACCATCAACACGCTAATGCATTAGCGTTTTGATGGTAATATGCAATTATTACACTTAACGCGCCAGGCTTGTAACTTGTAATTCAGCGCTCGGCGGGGCACATAGCCCGGAGAGTAGCTGTTGGTTGCAGTCTGGTTACGGTCCTTATAGTGAAATAAGGATTTTATGGAGGAGTTTGCGACTAAAAATATTAGGTTTTAATATTCCGCCCTCTAAAGGCACATTTGAACTATGCTAAGCCCAGTCAGGCTATTTATTTTTCGATTGCAACAGACACTGGACCGCTAGATGGCGCCTGCTGACTACTTTACATGTCGCTATTGTAAAAATACCGGGATGTACCAAATGGTCAAAGGATCCTCGTGCCGGTCGTCACATGCCTACCTTGCACTGACGAGAGCCGACAGCTCGAAACTGCAGTCTGCAAGTGGTGTGTGACGGCTGGCAAGAGAGCTCCTTTAAGTAGGATCAGTCTTTCGGTCGGTGTTTGTGGCAATCGAAGCATTAGCGTTTTGATGGTAATATGCAATTATTACACTTAACGCGCCAGGCTTGTAACTTGTAATCAAAAATTGAACAGGTTGTAGTCCAGCGTGTAAAGATCTTTTATAAATATGCTAAATAGTTAATTCCAGAAGACGACTTGACCTTGGGAAGATGTTTTTTATCATAAGGTAAAGCGGAATGGTGTAATCGACCCCCCCCCCCACTTTTAAAATACTTTGGTCATCAAGAAAAATACTTAATTTTGTTTTAAGTTTAGAAAGTGGTTTCCCAATTTGTGATTGATGTAAAAGATCAGAAAATGCTAAATAATGTTTGTTTGTAAATAAATGTTTTAACCGCCTGAGAGATCACTTGATTGACCCTCTTAAGCCTTGACTTTTGTGAGTAAATTAGAGGGGGCCCTACAGATTATAGTGGGATCCGAACTACTTCTTGGGGGATAATCCACAATTGAAATTGTTGCAGTAGGCGGGGATCGAACCCACCTCGCTAGGTATGCTCAGAGTGAAAGCTAGACGCGCTAACCACTGTGCTACCGCCCCCCAAATGGTGCGTTTAACTAAATGTAGCAGGGCTAGTGAAAAAATGAAAAGGTACTTATATTTATTTTCGGAAGACAATCGGAAGAATATGCGATTATGTGTTGCAATTTACCAAGAGAAGAACATTTAACACAGGGTCAAAAATGACTACGGAATGCAGTGTAACTTTTCTTTTCTCTGTAAGGGTTTCAGGCGACATAAAATCGGAAATATAAGACCAGGAAACTTGAGAATCAAACAGAAAATTCGGTCTCGCCCACCATAAGGAATTATTAAGCAATTCGGATATAAATAAACCTCTACAGGCGAAATCAGCGGGATTATCGCCAAAAGCAATGTAAAACCAATTTTCGGGTGCAATTTTGTCTTGGATAAAACTAACCCGATTACTAACAAACGTTTTCCACCTGTGTGGAGAGGACTTTATCCATGATAAAGTAATAGTGGAATCAGTCCAAGCACAAGTTTTATTAAAATGTATCTTATCGCGATACGTACGTAAAACGAAGGAAAACAGATCAGCAAGAAGTACAGCACCGCAAAGTTCAAGGCGCGGGATAGAAATGCGACGCAGTGGTGCTATTTTCGATTTCGCACAAACTAAAAAGGTAGTAACTTCGCCGTTTCTATTGAGTACTTAAAAATACACGACTGAACTGTAACCTTTCAGAGAAGCATGGCAAAAACCATGTGCTCGGAGGAATGAACAAATAACGCGGAATGGAAACACGTGGTAATAGGGGAAGTTCAGATTTGTATCTTGTCCAAATCGAAAGTACATCATCGGGCGGCGTTTGATCCCAATCTACACCTAAAGTCCACAATAACTGAATAATATATTTAGTGAAAAATCTAATTGGGGTTAAAAAGCCTGACGGATTGAAAATTCTGGTTAGCTTTGATAAGATATGACGTTTAGTACATGACCTCTCTAAAGGTGCTCTGGTAAGAAAATATATCTAGAGCTGGATAGTGCAATCCTAATATTTTCAGAATACACTCATCCTCCAAAGAAAGGGAATTACTAGAGAAGTGAGAAGCAGGCAAATCATTCAATAAATTGGGATCATTACTAGGCCACTTTTAAAAGCTCGATTAGTTCATTTTCTAAATGACGAGCCCCTTCAAGCGACGAACTCCCCGTCACTATATCAATATAAGTCCCGAAATTAAGAATGTTAACAGCCGAAGGAAAATCGGATTTTTCCTCCTCGGCTGACAGCAATAATGTACGTTGGCAAGAAAAGGTGCAGAGAAAACACCTTAAGTAACAGTTTTCAAGTCTTGTACAGGACTATCAAACGTGACACGCCACAAAATTCTTTGATAATCTATATGAGCGGTATCAATCAAAATCTGTCTGTACATTTGTTTATTGTCTGCGGTAAATACGATTTTATGAAGTCGGCAATTTAACAAAAGAGTAATTATGTCTCTTTGTAACTTGGGATCACTTATAATGCAGTCAAAATAGGATTTGAAGTGGAACTTTTTCCATAAGCAATTTTATGGCTGAATCCTGTTTGGGAGGTGCTAAGGAATACCCAAAAAAATTTTGTATTTCAAAGACTCTGTGCTTCAATTGTTATCAATTCAATTTTTTTAACCGCGTTTTTTAACCTAAAAATGTGAATAACTCGATATATGTAGGTCAGGTCGGGACAAAAAAAAACGAAATCTTTGTAATTAAATGTTCTACAAATCTACGTTTAGTGTAGGTCTTAGGACCTACAAAAGTGAAAAAACTGACCAAAAATTGTATCTTCTTCATTTTTCTGCCTAGAACCGCTGGGTGACCCGATCAGCTTCAAACTTTCAGATAATCTACCTTTTGCTGTGACAAAAGCACCCTGAATATTTGGTGCAAAAATATTGAACCCAGTGTGCGCCATTGAATTTATTATTTAAAAATTTGAATTGGCCGCCATTTTATGCCATTACATCCAAAACGGATCATTTTTTTTTTCAATAGTTAAGTCTCGACGCCAGTTTTTTGATGCCGTAAAAAAATTTCTTAAACCTATTTTGACCATTTTTTGCATTTGCTTGAAACCCAATGAACAAAAAATGAATTTTATCGGCCATTTTGAAAAAAAATTTGACCAAAATAAACTCTTATTTTTTATTAAAATCAAGGTATTAAAATTTTCTTTATGATCTGATAAAATAAAATCAGATTTTTTTTCAAAATGGCAGAAAAAAATCATTTTTTGTTTATTGGGTTTCAAACAAATGCAAAAAGGCCAAAATAAGTTTAAATTTTTTTTTCTATAGCATCAAAAAGCTAGCATCAAGACCTACTTTGAAAAAAAATGATCGGTTTTGGACTTAATGGCATAAAATGGCGGCCAATTCAAATTTTAAATAATAAATTCAATTGCGCACAAGGTTTAATATTTTTGCACCAAAGTTTAAGGGTGTCTTTGTTAGAATAAAAGATAGATTTTCTGAAAGTTTGAAGCTGATAGGTTCACCCAGCGGCTCTAGGCAGCAAAATGAAGAAGATACGATTTTTGGCCAGTTTTTTCACTTTTGTAGGTTATGGTTGCACTTCTAAAACCTACACTAAACGTAGATTTGTACAAAAGTTTATTACGAAGATTTTTTTGTCCCGATCGGACCTACATATCTCGAGTATTCACATTTTTAGGTTGAAAAACTCGGTTAAAAAAATTAAGTTTTTAATAACAATTGGAGCACAAGGTCTTTTAAGTAAAAAATTTTTTTGGGTACTCCTGAGCACCTCCCCAATAGGATCCAACCATAAAATTGATTCTATAAAAAGTTCCTTTATATTGATTTATTGTGCTATTTTGACTGCGCTATTATGAGAGTATCATTAAGTTAAAAAGCGGGAGGAATTTTAGCGGATGCATTAAATACTACTCATAGTTTCTTAGTGCTGCTCTTAAGCTTAAGTACGCAATCATGCGGTATATAATAACTTTTGTCAAAATTATATGGAGATACTAGGAGCTCCCCATGTGACCAAGATCTAAATATTCTTGCATAAAATCTTAATATTGTTTATATAAAAAGAGATCTCTACGAAGTCTACGTTCCAAAGAGAGGAAATATTTTAAAGCTAAATTGCGAGAATTAGGAGAAATATGGGTTCATCATCACGAAAAGGAAGGGAAACAATAAATCTACGCATATTGTTCCGAGAAAAAGTGGTTACAAAGTCTTGTTTATAGAGTGTATCATCAGGAGAGAGAGAACTAACTTCGGGAATGGTTTCAACTTCCCAGAATTTTAAAAAAATATCTTCTACAGGGGGTGTAGAAAGAGAACAAAAAGATGATTTAATCACGGTCAAAGCGGTGGGAAGTAATTTTCCCATAAAACATAACCAAATATGGTGTTTAAAGCAATAAGTTGATTGGCATTTCCAACTATTCGTCCAGTCCAATAATATGAGGGAAGACTCCAAGTAAAATATCAATCGCCTCTGGTATATTATGGCAAATTATTATAAATTTTTAGAAGCACTATAACTAACAAATCTAAACAAGGCGTTGATTTCTCAAGCGGGCGGATTTTGAGCGACAACTGGTAAAAGTATGCATGGGGCCCAAACCTTGGTAGTGGAGTGTGTGAGTCGGAAAAAGATCCGAAAATTGTAAGTATTTTGCTATGCAATAAGAGTACCTCCCCCTCATTTTCGAGGATGCTGAGTACGATGGTTCTGGTAGAATTTCTCTTTTCAAGCTGCGCAATCTCCCAAACGACCAAAAACCACCCCCAAAATGGGTTAAACGCTCATCACATCTTTTCCAATGGTAAAACTTAGCATACTCCACGTTTTCGAGGATGCTAAACACGGTAGTGATGCTGAATATTTCTCCCGACCCCCTCCAACCCCTCTACCGGATAACAAACACCCCGAAAGGAGTGAAAATATATTTCTTTATATATCACCAGTAAAATGCATGTAACGCCCGTTTTCGAGAATGTTGAACATAGTAGTGATGCTGAATATTTTTTTTAACCCCCTCCAACCCTTCTACCGTCTAACAAACAAACTTTGTTTTATGAGCGTCGTGAGTAAAACCTCGAATCAAAACTGTACTACTGTATTTTCTGCGGAAAGAAAACTTTGGCCTTTATAAACGAACTACGTGCGAACCAATATGTCTAAGTTTTTTGTAGAGCCGCGCATGGCGCGGCGATAAGAAGGTACAAAAACTCATTTGACACTTTTTTATTGAACAAGTAGAATTTAATGCGGGCGAATTAATTAAATAAAATCAAGTCAACTAAAATAGAGCGTGTATATTTATTTCAAATAAAAATAAGAAATGCGGACGTAACAATGTAATATGTAGCAATTATCCAAATATCGCATATTTTAATGTTATTATTTAACAAATAAGCAATATAATTTTAAATATACGTGCTGATTACAGAAATACATATAAATGGTGTATAGCGTATAAATACACATAATACTTGTGTAATGTAGCAGTTGCGTAAAAATGACACATTTTAATGTTAGTATTTAACAAACAGGCAATATAACTCAAAAACCACATGGTGATAACATCAGACATACATACATGTTATACGGCATGTAAATATACAAAACACTTGTTATTGTAATGCAGCAGTTATATAAGAATCACATATTAAGTACAATGTTTTTATTTAATAAACAGGTATTTTTGTTAATAACTTAAATGCATATATCATTTGAGGACATCAGTTTTATATAATGGAAATATATTTGGTAATATGGCGTATGCTATTTTGATAATCTCTCTTTAGTAAGTACGTACGTACGTACGTCATACATGTATTCACTGGGTATACATCTGTACCTTGACAATTTCCAAAAATATTTTTAAAGCGGTTCTGAAAAATTCCAGGCGCCGATTTAATGCCATGTGGTAATCTAAGGAATTTAAACCGCCCGAAAGGAGAATCAAAAACACATAAATCTGTGCTTTCTATGTCGAGAATTATTTGATAAAACCCTGACTTTGCATCTAATAATGTGGAGAAAACTGTAGCGCCCTGCTAAATTAGCCGGCATTTCTTCTAACGTTGGGATTAGATAATACTCTCTTTTTATATTACCATTTAGATCTTTCGGATCTAAGCATATCCTTAGGTTACCATTATGTTTCCGCGTTATTACGAGAGCATTTACCCATTCTGTAGCCCCCTCTACTTTCTCAATTATTTTTTGACTAAGTCATCCAGACATACTTTTAGTTGTGCATATCCCTTAATTTAATGTGATAAGGCTTCGTTAAACCAGCCAATTCCCAAGAAAACTTCTTCAAACTCTTTAAGTAGGTTGGTATGTGTCAATTTTCATTATTATAGTTAATTTTAAACATGACGGCAATCCTAGGATCGCTGGTGTATCAGTTGTTACAATACAAAAATCTATTTCAAATTTTTCAGCGTTTTTGGTACATGTTATTGAACATTAACGTAGCACCTGCAAATGATTGCCTGTATATGACTTTAACTGAAGAACGCCAGTTTGTTTAATCCCTATATTATCAAAGTTAAGCTGCCTAAAATGATAACTGACAGTACATTACACATAGCTCCCGTATCAAGTTTTAAATTAAGTTTTATTTTACTTACTTCAATATACCATGCATTACAATTTTTACTTTCTATCGAGCCAATGAACAAATAGCTCTCCTCACTTTTAGTAAGAGTGTCTATACTACCAGGTTCATTATTTTGTTGAATTTCCATTTTCCATTACAGATTTTTTTTACCTCTGCGAAAAGTGATTTTTCTTTTTACACCTTCTACAAAATTTACCATATGCAGGACACATATTTATGCTGCGACTTTTACCACATTTTGTGCACTTACTTATAGTTTTGTCTTTGTTTTCTGGACTGTAGGCGCTCTTACTATTACTTTTCTGACCTGATTTATATTTCATTGCATACACTATTTCGGTTGATTCCACAGCACTTCTCGCTTTATCCATTATCTTGCACTATGCCATGGCTTAGTCTAGTGAAAGTCCATCATCCTACAATAATTTTTCTCGTATTTCCCTGTTCTCTACTCCATATATTATAACCATACACAATATATCAAACTTATCAATATTATATATCAAACAAATTAAATTTTCCTTAGATAAGAAATTACCCTTGAACCTACTGAGTAAAACGCCTTGTCTTTTCCGTCTTCTGTAAAGGCGAATGTTCTAAATATTTAGAATCCTTCCTTGCCAATATAGTGCAATATCTGAGCGTACTGGGCTTCCTGAGACTTCTTCGTGACCTAAAGATTTTAGATTGTTTTCAAATAGGGCTGATTCCTCTGCTCTCTACCATTATGATTGAATACTATGAATTCTGCTTACTTTACTTTATATTAATTTTTTTCACCCGCGAACATGCACGTCTCACTAAATTTTCTAGGTTAACTTGCTTCGTTTATTTTAGCCACAGTTAATATTTTTATTCTAACAGTGCTCATTATTTCGACTGCACCATGTTAATGATACTACATTCATTAATTTGTTTAAACTTTAATTATTCTTAGTGACATATCTTTATTACACATTCACATTGTTAATCCATACCCCCTGGAAGTCGACACACACTCCCCTCTCCTACATCGATATCCTATATTGCCAACCTCTATTACTATTCCACAATAATACATGAGGGTCGTTCCCTAACATATAAGACGTACATTCTGAGGTAACCAACTTAAATTTAATTAACGAACTGAGACAACGGTGGCCTTCCAAATGGGGCCCATTTCTGATATATTGCTTCACGTTGAAGATATCGAAAAAAGTTATCAGAAAAAATTGTTCAGAATCTAATTTTGAGCTCGAATCCCCCAATACTGAATTTTATTACGATATTCGCATTTTTAGTTTTTTTTTTTTTTCAATATTTCCACACACGGTTACAATTTTGGTTATGTAAACAAAAACTATTGAATTAAATGTCAACATGGCAAATCTTTGAGTTCCATTGTGTAAATTTCTTAGTTTATATTCGTAAAATGCGTTCGATATCAGTCATAGAAGTGCAGTCTCAATAAATGCTCTTTTCAATGAAACTGGCAGTGTTATTAAAAGATCCGATAAATGACCAACCTCGTCGAATACATTCGCATCCTGAAGATAATTTAACCTTAGCTGCAAATCAAGCGAATCCAAAATCAAGTCTACGAGATTTAACGTCCCAACTGAACATCGACAATAAGGAGAAAATTAGAAGATGTTTCAGACGTCAGAATATCAAGCCTTATAAACCAAAATTCCTAAATACTTTGAAGGAATGTGATGAAAATAAGAGGTTTGATTATTGAAGACGAGCCTGTCGCGATATCAGCGTCCCAGGGCTGAGAAAAGTAGTCAATCAGAATCATAAAAGAATTGAGAAATGTATTCAAATTGAAGGTGGATTAGTTGAGAGAGGCTACATCGGATAATTTATTAAAATTTTTATTTACATTTGATGAGCGCATCTTTCAGCTTGGCGTTAAGGGACGACCAGATGGCGGGCATTCTGCTCGTGATTACGGCTTTGGCAGCAAGTGCCCTCCTCGGCCACTCTTCACCGTCGCTATCCATTTTTCTTTTCTTCTTCCGGCTGAAGGTGACTTCCCTCGGAGATTTGGAAGGTACGGCGGCGTGGAGGGTCTAGCGGTTTGCTGGCCTCTGATAGCTCTTAGTATTCAACTTAATTCTAAGAATGGTATTCAACCGAATCATGTATGTTTTTTGGATCTTCAGTTTCATGGTCTTCCATAGGTTCAATGATGTCACCATCTTGCAGCTCGGATGCATTGGCGCTGTGCTTGCCCTTTAATAATGTATGAGTTTTACATTTGTCAAACTTAAATTCCATATATTTATCTCGAGAGAAGATCTCCACAATTCTTAACAAGGAATTAACAGTCACTGCTGTACTGGCGTTGACTTTGATGTCGTCCCTATACATCAAGTGTGTTACTTTGTGCTGAGCTTCTTTGCCGTCCTTGAGGACAAATTCGTATTGACTCGCATTGAGCATATGGGAAAGGGGGTTCAGAGCCAAGCAAAACCAGAAAGGGCTTAATGAGTCTCCCTGGAAAATCCCCTTTTGTATTTTAATGAAATTCGTCATGATAATACCGTCCTTATGGCTAAGGCTTAATCGAGTCGGCCATTGAGTCATTAGATGTTGGAGCAAATTAACAAGCGAAAGGGCCACTTATGCATCGAGAGAATTTTCACCAACCAAGAATGCGGCACAAAGTCGAAAGTCTTCCGATAGTCTATATAAGCTGTATACAGGTTCCTTGAGATTTTTTGATGTAACCTTTTTGCTGAGGATAAATTACATCATTCTCTTCACAGTGGTAGTAAATTTCCTTAGCGATGCAAGATGTCAACAGTTTGTACATTATCGGCAGCCAAGTGATCGGTCGATGCTTCGCAGGGTTCCCCGTATTGTTATCCTTAGGGAGCAAGTAAGTTCTTCCTTGCTTGAGGTATTCTGCTATACTGGTTAGATCTTCTAGAAATTTGCTGAAGTGGCGGGAATTGTGCCCTTGGGTACACTTAAATCTTTTGTACCAAAAGTTGTATATGCTACCGATTCCAGCTGCTTTCCAATTAAGAAGAGTCGCCGACCGCCTTAACTTACTCAACGGTGATATAAATGTCATCCATAGTGCAACCGGTCCATTCTTCTTTCTTCGCCATGTATCCATGGAGCTTCAGTGTTATGAATTGTGGGAACCAACCATATAAATTCCCAGAACTCCCTAATTTGACGCTGCGTCGGAGGCTTGTTGTTAGTATTTGCAATATCATTTTGAAGTGTCTGATAAAACTGTTTCTCGTTATTCTAGAAGAGTATGTTATAAGTCTTACTGAGGTTGGACTTCTTATATCTCCTGAGACGTTTTGCAAGTGCACTTATCTTCTGTTTTAGAATATCAGCTACTTCAACAAGGCCTAGTTGGTGGGATTATAAGTGGCATGTATTTTAGTACTTTGTCTAATGGCCTCAACTTGTTTTTGTAGCTTTATACCTCTTTGCCCTTGCTGATACGCATTGAGCTGGTCGATGTCCTTCCTCAGTTTAGCGATCTTGTTGTTCAATCACCTTTTCCAGGGCCAGGTATCCTCCTTTGTCCTCTACATCCTGACGTTTCGCTGAATATCACGACCGTTCGTTTTGGTGGCAGTAACAGCCACTACATATACAGCAGTATGCAAGTCATCAAATGATGTGTATTCTTCCACATGGTTAGGGAGGATTTTAGTGTCAAGTAAGTCGGCTTCTACAGCTAGTCTCTTGGTGCTATTCTGTTTGGAAATAGCTGGTCGTTTCGTCGGGGCCGTTCCAGTAAACTCAGTTAAAGCTCCGATAAATACAACCCTAATTTCTTCCACTAACCTATCATCCTGAATATCTACTTGTTGTGGATCTATGTCAGATACAGTAGATGTATCTATATCACCCAGGCTTGCTGTTTGCTGGGGTGATTCTTATATGTTGTTGGCTTGGGGCTCCTCAGGAGGTTGGAGGGCGCGAATACATTCTTTTTTCAACATATCAAGTAGTTGTCTCGATAACCGTTTATTACTAATTATAACCCGTTTCTGATCAGTAAGCCCTTCGCTGAGATGGGCAAATTTTAGGTGGATTTCTGTAAAGGCTTTCCGTAATCACAGTCGTGTGCCTGCAGAAATCGTTCCTCCTTCGGTAACTTTGTAGTAGCAACGCATGAGATCTGTATTCAATTCTTCAGTCCACTGCATGAGTTGCCTAGGTTTACCTGCCTTGGTGGTTAATGACTGGTTCGCTACTAAAGCACGGTTGGCTGGCCGAACGGGAGGTTGTTAAGTGCTCGTTGATGCTGCTTGTCCCATATCTATAGCGGAGTCGTCGGCATGTTGATCGAGCTGTCTATTCCCGCGCCGTCCTCGATCGTAACGGTACTCGTCCGAGGCTTCTCTACTATTTCCAGGAACCGGTATGCACCCATGTAGGTGGTTAGCCTTCCATGGGGTTGGTTAAGGTCCGCGTGTTCGCCATACACGTAAGGTAAAATTACCCCATTATCGTCATCGTTGTCGTTGTCACTATTATTATTTACCATTTATTTGGCAATTTTAAAATGAGTTTTGTTGAAAACTGTAAACGTTGCTTAATTAATAATTGTATGACTACAGAAAAAGTTAATGTACTTTCATATGAGTAATCGCAACAACATTATCACTATCGTTGTCATCATTGTTTTCGTTACCTTATCATTATTATTACTATTTACCATTTATTTAGTAATTTTAAAATGAGTATAGTTGAAAATTATAAACGTTGCTTAATTAATAATTGTGCGTACAGAAAAAATTAATGTAATTTCATATGAATAATCGTAGCAACATTATTCGTTATTTTTTATCATTCTCATCCCCATGGTCATTATCGTTATAGTTATAGCTATCATTATTATTATTTACCATTTATTTGGTAATTTTAAAATGAGTGTTGTGTTGAAAATTGTAAACGTTACTTAATTAATAATTGTAAGACTACAGAAAAAGTTAATGTATTTTCATATGGGTAATCGTAACAATATTATCACTATCGATATCGTCTTCGTTGTCATTATCGTTATCATTATTATTATTTTAGCATTTACTTGGCAATTTTAAAATGAGTGTTATTGAACACATTTTAAACGTTGTTTAATTAATAATTGCACGACTACATAAAAAGTAAATATACTTTCCTATGAATAATCGTAACAGCGCACAACAGGACTATTTAGATTTATAAACCAAAATTACACTTATTTGATGTATGAAAAGCGGGTTCTAAGTTGTTTGGTTAAAGCCCCTTTCTTTGTTGAATGACAATTCAATATGCGATTATAGAAGGGGTTCGCTTAGTGATTGGAGTGGGGTTGTTTTTTAAAACACAAATGCTGCGTATAATAGGTATAGACTACAAAGAGCTGTTTCAATTACAAATGACCAAATTAACGATACATCACCTCCTCCGTTGGTCCCGCCAAAGATCTCCACTTATTTAATTTACATTTACATGAGGATTTGAGTCAGAAATATAATGGGAAATACGACCATTATATATCCATCATTCACATTTAGTTGATTGAAATGTATTAGAACATTTTTTAACGTTTGTAACAATACTTTTGCTAATTTTTTAACAATGTTTTGATAAGTTTTAATTCAATTTTCTAAGCAGCATTGGCAACTACAAATATTTTTAGGTACTGCTTACCTATTCTTAATAATAACAATAAATTAATAAGTGTCAGGTATACACTGTTCTCGATACTACATTTATTAGATGTAATTGAATAGCCTATGCTAAGCTTCGCCCATGAAACATTATATTATTTTAAAAATAGAAATACTACGGTAGACAAAAAATACCACTAATTCCTATAAAAGGAACTTAATTCATTGCCGCCCATCAAGGTGCACAACGTGCGTTTCCAAAGCGATTGAAAATAATGCCCTAAATTATATTATTTCTTTGTTTCAATAAAGACGTTTATTATTATTATTAATTAAACGTTGCAATAAGACTTCGCTTTAGATGATAGTATTTACCATGATTTTGATTCCATACTGCCAAGAGGGGTAGAACAGACCGCCAAATCAGATTGGGGAGGTAATTTCTGCATAGAAACAAATAATAGCGGCAAAATATATTTGTATTTATTACTTTTAAATTCCATTCATTCTAAATTATAATTGCCATACCGCTTGGACAGATATGTGAATAACCCTACGATACAAACATGTATGATTTTTTGACGAAAATTTGTAATAGCGGTTAATATAATAATAATCATTATTATTATTATTATTATTATTGTTATTATTATTTTCTGATTAAATTGACAATAACTAAATAAAATATCTTTACAACAAAGACAGGGTAATAATACATATAGAAAATATCTAGGTGCTGTGAAAAATAAATTGAAAATTAACTGTTCAAAAGGACCGTTACCACTGAAGTCGAAGACTAGTGTACGTGGTTGGTATGCTACATAGTACCCGATTCCCTAATGAAATTCAAGATATAAGCTTTTATACGCACATTTGAATACGTATATTAAACTATAGAAATTCGACAAGATTTCATGTTTTATTTAACCTGTAATAAATTTGTTGTTATAAATAATAACGTAATGCAGAATTCTAGTTATAATTTATTGTTAACATTATGTTTAATGCAAAGCATTTACCTAAACCAATTGAAAGTTTAGGAATTTCATTAATAAACTAGTGTCTCACTTTTTCTAGAAGTGGAGCATCTCACAAAAAATCCAAGTTAGAACTAATCTGAATTTGGAAAAAGAAGCATAAGACAAAAGTTTTTTCAGAATTTTTAACAATATCTGTTAATAAATAAATGTATTCAACTTTGTATTAAACATATTGTAACTAAAATTTGAATTTTAAATTAAATTAAATTATATAGCTTATAATAAGTATTATAGTGAAACTATATTTTCTTTAATAAAGTATATCCTAAAAGCATGTGCTAGAGTTCATGCGAATAGTAGGTAGGTATTCAAAGTAGACGAGAGAAAACCTACTTAAAATGATATATTTATGACAAATCAACTGTAAAATGGATACAGATACCTATTTCTGCTTTATATGAACTATTAAATAATCGACAAATTACAATGCAAGGTAATATGACAACAGGTAACAAACATCCAGTAAAAAGATCCCAAATATTACAGAAACTGTAAGTAGATTATTAAAGAATATAATTAACGATATAATGAATAACAAACATTTATATAAAAAATCGACACAGAATAGGAAGATATCAACCGAACCAAAAAATTTTCAACAAGAAGAAACACGAAAGCGCTCAGTTTATTTATATAAAAACACAGACCCAGTAAAGAGTTTTTCATATTAGATTTTGATTGAAAGATCTGCTAGAAACCTAAAAAATAATTTTTCAATAATTGTTACAGCAGAAATAAAGGATGTTTTTTAATAGAAAAAGGAACTTTATAGAAATTTAATTTAAGAGAACATAAAACCAAGAAAATAACCAGAAGGAAGAATTACACTTAGGGTCAAAGAGAAGTAAATTGAATAAAAGCTAATAAATATCGAACAAGTAAGCAGATATAAAGTGAAGGTGTAGGAATTTATAGAGAATGCGGTACAAATAACCGAAGGAAGACTTAAATAGATACGTAGCAGAGTATTGGAAAGAGTACATATATTTATTTATTTATAGATGAGAAGCCATTCAAGAATAAAAGGATATAAAATCTAGGTGAGAAACTGTTTGGAACCTGGGAGCTGGAGTAAGTTCAGGAAGTACGCCCGACCAGATGATTATTACCAAGTGGTTATTTGATATACCACTCTGGTAGTTACCCAACGGGTGTGGTTGTTGAACTGTCACGTGCTTTGTCACCGTTACTGTCATAGCAGTTGTTATGGTCATAACAGAGAGTTATTGCAACCTACGTTGTACCGATCCTTATATAAAGTTTTCCTTTATTTGACATCTACGCATGCGCATTTAAGAAATCCTTAAATATATTCTTTTATTAAAATACAGGCCACCTCTATTTAATTTAAATACAGGCAAAGAAATATTTTATTTAAATGCCTTAATTTTGACATATATATATATATATATATATATATACAGGGTGTTGCATCATGAGAGGGACATAGCTTAATAGGAGGTAGAGAACATCAGTGGTAACCGGAACCTCCCATAGAAATGTCTCATTGGGCCTTCATTACGAAGTTACAGGGTGTTAAATAATTTTTGGCCAAACCTGTTTTTTGTCATAACTTTGACAGGGAATGAAATAACGGATTCATATTTGGTACGGCTAATATACTAACGAGCCCCAAGAGGTACATGTATAAAAAAAATATATCCAGGTCCGGACTCACTATAATTTATGTTTCTTCTTTGCATCAATAAAACATCACCCTGTATATATTTTCTTGAAATTTCGATACGATATTCGAAAAGAGCAAGAAAAAACAAACAAAATGGCCTATTTCATTTTTTTGTTACACCTTCGTGGTTATTTAAATACGTTGTTAAATGTGCAAGAAAATGGATTACAGAACCCTATTAAATGAGAGGCACGTGAAATAAATAGTTTTATAACTAAAATTTGCAAAAATTCTATTGAGCCTAGGTGGTCTAGGTGAATCCTAATTCCGGCACGTTTTAAAGGTCCATTTTGGTAAAAAACTGTGGTCCTAATAAGTAATCGGGTATGAAATAACAAAATTTTTAATCAGTCACAGTAGGCTTGTTCAAAGAATAAAAGTGACAGATAATTTAAACCATTTAGGCCTAAGCAACCAGTTACTTTGATCAAGAAAATCATCAACATTTTATACTTAATAAAAATTGGAAAAGAGAACAGACTAAAATCTAAATAAATAAAATATTTTCCATTCAATTAACAATAAATAACAAAACAATAACTAAATGTGTTTAAAAATAAAACGTAATTGATACTAAAGTAAATTTTCAAAATGTCCTCCCCCACATTCTGTGCATTTTCTTGCGCGTTTAGAAAGGTCACCAATTGCTCGACGTATCATTTCTGGATTATTCCGTTATTTCGTCGCAGGTTGTAACGATGCGCTGGATTAAATGTTGTCTACTTTCAATTTCAATGCTATAAACCTCGTTTTTTTAAGTGGCCCCATAAAAAGTAATCACAAGGGTTACAATCAGGAGATCTTGGTGGCCATTCATGTGGACCCCCGCGTCTAATCCATCTATTAGGATACACATTGTTTAAGTGTTCTCTTACTTGAAGGTTAAAATGTGGTGGGGCCCCATCATGCTGAAACAACATGCCTCTTATACCGATATTTTCTAACATATTCGGTAAAATGTTTTGAAGAAAATCAAAGTAAATTTCACCATTCAATCTTTCTTCAAAAAAATGTGGCCTTATCAAATGTCTATTCACAAGTCCGACCCAAACATTTACAGAAAACCTGTGTTGCGAACGGCGTTGGCGTACCGCATGTGGGTTTTCCTGTGCCCATTTATGATTATTTCGTGAATTGTTTACTCCATCCCTTGTAAATTGTGCCTCATCCGTAAATAAGGTTCTGTAAATGACTGGGCGATGGTTAGACAACCAATGACAAAATGCCAGGCGGGGGATATCGTCGCCTTGTTGAAGACGCTGTACCTGCTGGATATGATATGGATGGTAACGTTCTCTTTTTAGGGTTCTCCATACTCGCCAATGAGGAATACCAGTTGCCAAACTGATTCGTCTAGTGCTCATATTTGGGTTTTCTTGAACTACGTTTATAATATTGTTTTGTTCCTGCACACCTTGTTGTAAAACACGCTCCACAACTGCAGAAGTAGGAAACTTTCCGTGTTGTCTTGCATACTGGAACACCGTACTAAAGGTTTTATGATTAGGGCATCGACGACCAGGAAAACGCAGCCGATATTCTCTTTCCGTCGACCTACCATTTCCATTACAGAAACCATAGATGAATATTATGTCAGCATATTCCACGTTTGTAAATTTTACTGGCATAGTTAAAATATTTTCACAAGTTTTCACTAACTAAATGCGGATTATTGACACATTAAATTACTAACAAACAATTATTCAACTGTTTAGGAGATTTCTTTTTATTATCTGTCACTTTGAACAAGCCTACTGTGATTGATTAAAAATGTTGTTATTTCATACCCGATTACTTATTAGGACTACAGTTTTTTACCAAAATGGACCTTTAAAACGTGCCGGAATTAGGATTCACCCAGACCACCTAGGCTCAATAGAATTTTTGCAAATTTTAGTTATAAAACTATTTATTTCACGTGCCTCTCATTTAATAGGGTTCTGTAATCCATTTTCTTGCACATTTAACAACGTATTTAAATACCCACGAAGGTGTAACAAAAAAATGAAATAGGCCATTTTGTTTGTTTTTTCTTGCTCTTTTCGAATATCGTATCGAAATTTCAAAAAAATATATACAGGGTGATGTTTTATTGATGCAAAGAAGAAACATAAATTATAGTGAGTCCGGACCTGGATATATATTTTTTTATACATGTACCTCTTGGAGCTCGTTAGTACATTAGCCGTACCAAATATGAATCCGTTATTTCATTCCCTGTCAAAGTTATGACAAAAAACAGGTTTGGCCAAAAATTATTTAACACCCTGTAACTTCGTAATGAAGGCCCAATGAGACATTTCTATGGGAGGTTCCGGTTACCACTGATGTTCTCTACCTCCTATTAAGCTATATCCCTCTCATGATGCAACACCCTGCATATATATCAAGAAAAAAAAAATTCGTGGGCAAGCCCGCAGAAATGATAGTGCAACCGTGTACACGTGTTTCGGACTTTTTGGTCCTCATCAGCACGGTGTAGCTAAGTTGAAAGGATAGGCACAACTTAGGAAAAAACGACACAAATGGAAACCACTGACAGGAAGCCAGTTGCACATTTGTGGCTGCAGTCGGAAGACCTTGAGGTTTCAAGGCAACATCCAACATTGCCACGGAGGCAAACTAAAATACAAAGGAAAGATGTTATCCGCGATAACATCTTTCCTTTGTATTTTACCTTGGGCTATGGAACTCCACGCAGGCGGCTTACAGTTTGCCTCCGTGGCAATGTTGGATGTTGCCTTGAAACCTCAAGGTCTTCCGACTGCAGCCACAAATGTGCAACTGGCTTCCTGTCAGTGGTTTCCATTTGTGTCGTTTTTTCCTAAGTTGTGCCTATCCTTTCAACTTAGCTACACCGTGCTGATGAGGACCAAAAAGTCCGAAACACGTGTACACGGTTGCACTATCATTTCTGCGGGCTTGCCCACGAATTTTTTTTTTCTTGACTTATTGTCCTGTTCCCACGATAACATCTTTCCTTTGTATATATATATATATATATATATATATAAATTCTAACCTGTAATTTGTTAAAAATCGACATGTTGTGTTGCATGTGTTTATATTTTACGAGGTGTTTATTAAAGTAATATTAGTAATAATGATGGCAATGATGCAAGAAAAAGATAAAAAACGATTACGATTTAAATACGAGGACGACGTTATTCTTCTCCGAGAGGTAGTGTCCCGAAACCCTTTTCTAAATGAATGTGTTGTTTGGGAGGAGATAAAAAACAGTATGATGCAGTTAACACAGAAAGAGTTTTCTGTGAAAACGATTCGACAGCACATACAAATATTACTGGATCAATGGGAAAAGAAGGAAACGAAAAATCAAAAAAGGTATGTATATGTTTGTGTGAAATATTTTTGTGTTGTTATATTTAATTTACCTAATTAAAACATTGCAGTTCAGGTGTAGAAGAACCTTATTCTGAAAAGTTGTGCTGCTACAAGAGTTGCATGATCTTTTAGAAAATTTAAAAATAGCTAAACATAACAGGAAAATCATAATTGCAAAAAGACAAGCTGAAACTAATATTGGCAAGGAAACAAGATATTCCGCAGCATTACATTTCATGCAGTCTGAAAATTTTCTTCAGTTTAGTAGGAGGTCCTACAGTGTTTAATGGAATAGAAGAACTGGTAATAAGCAGTGAAAATAAAGATAACACAGAACGAAAAGTCCAATTAGAACCAGATGAAGTTGATTCTATTACATCTGAAAAAGTTACTGGAACATCTATCCCAAAAGACAGATCTTGCAGGAAATTAAATTATTCAACAAACATTCTAGGTAAGTACCTATGTGGTTTTATTATAGTAATGTGAAATAAAAAAAAAATTTTGTGTATATTTTTCATATGCCTAAGTCATTATTAAAATTAGTAAACATATCATAATTTTAAACATAATATTTTTAGTCGCAAACTCCTCTATAAATCCTTATTTTACTATAAGGAAAGTATCCAGACTGCAACCAAAGTTACAAATCTGGCGCGTTAAGTGTAATAATTGCATATTACCATCAAAACGCTAATGCTTCGATTGCAACAAACACCAGCCGAAAGACTGATCCTACTTAAAGGAGCTCCCTTGCCAGTCGTCACACACCACTTGCAGTTTCGAGCTGTTGGCTCTCGTCAGTGCAAGGTAGGTATGCGACGACCGACATGAGAATCCTTTGACTACTTATTACATCCCGCTATTTCTACAATAGCGACATGTAAAATAGCCAGCAGGCGCCATCTAGCGGTCCAGTGTCTGTTGCAATCGAAAAATAAATAGCCTGACTTGGCTTAGCATAGTTCAAATGTGCTTTTAGAGGGCGGAATATTAAACATAATATTTTTAGTCGCAAACTCCTCTATAAATCCTTATTTTACTATAAGGAAAATAACCAGACTGCAACCAAAGTTACAAGTCTGGCGCAGGACCTACCTAAAGGACCTTGCACTGACGAGAGGCAACAGCTCGAAACTGCAGTCTGCAAGTGGTGTGTGACGACTGGCAAGAGAGCTCCTTTAAGTAGGATCAGTCTTTCGGCTGGTGTTTGTTGCAATCGAAGCATTAGCGTTTTGATGGTAATATGCAATTATTACGCTTAACGCGCCAGACTTGTAACTTTGGTTGCAGTCTGGTTATTTTCCTTATAGTAAAATAAGGATTTATAGAGGAGTTTGCGACTAAAAATATTATGTTTAATATTAATAAAAGCACATTTGAACTATATCATAATTTTGACTAATTTTTGTCTGCTCACCATAAGATTCCAACATGTCTAATATATATCTATATGCACATTTTTCTAGGACCTATGAGAAGTCGAACCAAAAAAACAAATTTTATAAGAAGAAGTGGCTTGGGCTACTTGAAGGAAAGGAATGAGAGAAATGGAACTTGACGAAAAAAGATTAAAAATTGAGGAAAGAAAAGTAGCAGTAGCAGAAAGGAACATTGCCCTGGCAGAAAAATTTTTCATTGGAATCGGAACAGACCAAAAAAATATTTGATAGCCAACAGGAAGTTATTAATAAGTTACTTGCTGTAATAGAAAAATATAATGCATACTGATTTTTGAATGCCAAATTATATAATAAAATTAATTAAACAATCACTGTTCTGATTTAATTTTTCCATAAAAATTAGTAATAAGCATATATAAAAATATAAAAACTAGACCTTTATAAAAATAAAAATATTACAACTTACTTAAAGAATTGTATATTTACAATAGAGATTTTTTAAACCCCTTATTTCGTCATGCATTTATAGTTATCGTTATTCTGAGCATGCGCAATACTAAAATGTCAACTGCTGAACTTTATTAACGATAACGGATTCCGTTACTTACGGAGAAATACTGCAGAACGTATTATGCTTATGGTTATTTTTCCAATGACAGCGTTGCCACGATTATCCACGAAGCAGATTTTAGAACATTTAACACCTTGCAAGTAAGTTTTCAATGGTATTTTTACACAATAATTTTTTTAAAAATCTTTCATTTCCGCTACTTGAAGCTTATTAGGAAGTCCTTTTTTATAAAAAAAATTATTTGTAAGGGGTAGTAAACTTTTAAACGTTTTAACGTTAAGGCAAAGAACCAATTGTGTTTTCCTCTGGCATTATCTGGCATCAAGTAACTAGCTCCTAGCCAAATTAGTCGAGGTTATGTTACCAAACTGTCAACTGTCAACTGTTAAATCTTATTTCTAAAAAGCGGTCTAAAACCTCTCTTTTTAATAGTCGTGGTAATCGTTATCGTTAATAAAGATAACTATAACGTTGCTTAAAACGGACGTAATTTTTGTTGGCTTAAAAAGTCTCTATTAGCAAGGTATATAGTATAGTTATAATAAAATACAAAATAAAAAAATCGGCAGCTACTGGAAGCGGCTGGAACCTCCCCACTCGGTGGATCTTTGAAGCCTAAAAGAGCATTAAATTGTGTGACAAAACGGCACTAAACGTAATCCGATCTCATCCAAAACCTTTTCAGATCTTCTGGGGCACTAAAAAAACACACACGCAAAGTTTCATTCAAATCCGTTCTGTAGTTTCGGCGCTATCGTGCTAACACACATACACACACACACACAGACATTTTTCAAAAACCACTTTTCTGGGTTCCTAGGACCTCAAAACGTAAAGATTTGATGTTATCTCAATTTTCGTTTTTGAACCAATTTTAGTAACCTCTCACAATTTTATTGTGGAGAGGTTAAAAAATTAATTTTTAACCAAGATAATCTTCCAAAATTGGAGGCATAATATTGAAATATTCAGAAGTTTGACTTCCATATAAGCACGTGTGACAATTTGTCAGAAGGACAACACATTTATAAAGAGCTTCTATGTCACTAACTAGTAGTCTCTGATTTTTTTTTTAAATCCACAAATGCGAACAGACTAACAATTTTTTGGAAGCCTCACTCAACCGACACACGAAGGACTTTCATAGTGTTATTAAACACAATTTGATGTGGCAATAAATTCGCCGGTTGAACAGGATATGGTGATAGCAACAGTTGTCTAACTCCATATGCTTGATCTCCATATAATGCGTAATTTTCGCCATTAGGAAACATAGCACTTTGTTTCAACTCTTGGTATAAGTTTGTTTCTCGAAAAATTCCAGCATCATGCCTTCTGCCAGGAAAAGCCCTTTCAAATTTATGATCAGTCCATCTGGTGTTAAAACTGACTGATATTTGACGCAGTGAACTCTTTTATGCCCAGAATAATATTCTTCTTGATTAATAGATGGTTTGCATATTGGACGAACTGTACCATCGATGAAACCCCAACGGACAGCTCCTCCCATGTTTGTTATAGACTAAAAATTATTTATAATTACTGCACAGAAGTTATACAACATAGTAAGTCAAATTACCTGTGCATATAGTCTGTATCTATCCCTGTTCAACCATTGATGCGCATTTAAATGCTCTAAAAGATGTCCATGATTTTCTACAATAAAATTTGCAGTTGTTGTAATAATGAGGGATAGTGATTGAGAAGAATACTTGAAAAACTTTTCCAAATCTACTAATCGGTTAGGATAACTAAGTCTTCTTAATAACATACACAATGCTGTGGTTCCTGCAAAATTTTATTTCTATTATTATGTTGGACATTTGGCGCATTGTTTTATAATTTACATACCATTCACATTATTCTTGGTGTCAGCAATTACACGCTGGGGTATTCCCAAAGCAGCCGTATTATATCTTCTCTTTGAAAACAACAGCTAACTTTTATTTCATCATCAGTCATATTATTTAAATTGAATTATATGGGTTCGATTACGTTATTTTCCTCATTAACGTTAATATCACCAATTATGTTGTGGAGAAGTAGCTGTTCGATTTCTTGGTGGTTAGCACCAGCTAGGATAGCTACTTCTAACTGTTCTTCCATATTTGCAAATATTAGCAATTTTAACTAATAAGTTCTTAAAACAACACTACAGCATACACAAAACAATAAATCCGTGAAAATGGAGCAAATAGAAACTAATGATGTAAAATTTGTAATTCATATTTGTCTTTAACCTCACTATTTATCTGTCAATGCATGACGTATCTAATGTCAAAATAAAGGATCGGCGAAATAATAGTGTGAACCAAGAGGGCTTCCACAATAACACTCCTAAAAATTGAATAAAAATCTGTAATACAGGATACTTTATTTAAAGACTCTTTTAATAAAGTAGGATTTTTTACATTTTGCAATAACTCTAACATTATTTAAAACACGTCTTTCGTTTTTTTAAGAACTTTATTAACTGATGCTGAAATGGGATACGACACATTACATTTAAACAGGTGCGCATGGCAATGGAATATAGTCCAGTTAAACGTATATAAAAATAATACAGTACATTTGATGGTTATTAATCACAATCATTACATCCCTCTTCCATTAAATTAAAATTTTAACATAATCCGTTTTTTACCCATTCTTGACTTAAAGTTATCAATACTAGCATTTCTAACTCTTAACCTAAATTTAATCTTTCAGGTGGTTTAACATGTCGTCCAAATCTCGTTCTGTAATTTCTTAAATCAGAAGTGCCTGGACTATTATTTATATCGGAAATTTGTGAACTACTTGTTAAACCACTTGACCTCTTTTGCTCTATACTATTTCTAAAGATGTTATTACTCAAAATGCTATCACTTTCATCATCTGATGAATCATCATATTTCATATGATTGTTTTTATAAATAAAATTTTTGTTCACGTTTAGATTAATATATTTTTTCTATTTCTTACTATCTCTCTACCAGTATTATACATTTTGATGTTATAAGATCTTGGTCTACTATTTTTACAAACAATTTTGCCAGGTATATTTTTTCTTCTTGTTTTTATAGACCGTCAGTGGAAATTTACGAGTGGCCCCTGGGGATAACATATGGAAAAATTTCCTTAACAGAAATAAAAGGTGTCTGTTGCCCATATTTTCACGGAAGCCGTGTTCACTAAATGATTAATTAATAGAACCTGGCTTCGGAAAACCAAAGGCTTGAGTGTTACCGGTGGCTAAAGGGTTGAAATAAGGGCGTAATCTTGTAAGGAAAAATCGAGATATTGACCGATTTTTCCACACAAGCCCATCGAAAGTATGAAAACGTACATCATCACTAGCCCGAAAAACATATTGGCTTGAGTGGCGCGAATGAATAAGTACGTTTTGGGGTCTGTTGAGGAAAATAGAATTTTCGATATGTTATCCCCAGGGGCCCCTCGTAAATTTCCCTTCATTCTACTCAACATTGATGTACTTTTCAACCCTCTTCGAGGCTTGTACGAAAATGGGGCACCTAAATCTATCACTATCTGACGGTCTATTACGTACACTGTTTTATTTAAATCAATTTTTGGTAATGTCTTAGCATTCTTATCGTAATAATATTTTTGTTTTTGCTGTCTTTCTCTTAGCATGTTTTTATACTTATTAGTTTGTATTTCAATAGGTATTAATTGTTTATCCGTAATATGGCAATATGCTTTTTAGTGACCTTTGATTCAGTATTTGTGCAGGAGAATTTACATTTTCATATCAAGGTGTATTCCTTAATTCTAGCAATGCAATAAATGGATCATTTTTTGAGATTTCACATTTTTTTATAATGTTTTGTACTGTTTGGATGGTTCTTTCTACTAAACGATTTGATCTGGAATGCTTTTGACTTGAAGTTTTATGCTGCAAATCCCTCATTTGCAAAACATTTAAATAAATGTGAACTCATTTGTGGACCATTATCTGAAAATACCACATCGGGTATTCCTTGTCGAGAAAAAATATTTTTTAGTTGATAGATTAATGCTTCTGAGTTATACTATCCATTGTACGATTAGTACAACTTCAGGAAATTTCGAAAAATAGTCGACTAGGACTAAATAATGTTTTTTATTGTATTCAAATAGGTCTATGGCAACTTTTTGCCATCCTCTCTGTGGAATCTCGTGTTGTTTTAGGGGTTCTTTTTGATCTAATCTAGCATACGTCGTACTTGCTTGACAATTTGCTACCACGTTATATATATCGCGTGACATGCCTGGCCAATAAATTATTTCACGTGCCCTATTTTTTGTTTTCTCTTTTTCTAGGTGACAAGTGTAATTTTGTCAAAATACTTTTTCGTAAATTTTTAGGTATAATTATTCTCGAGATTTTTAGTAATAAACCCTTATGATACGAAATTTCATCATGAAACGGAAAATATACTTTTAAGCTTTCTTTTAAGTTTGTTTCATTTTCTGGCCATCCGTTTTTTGTTAAGTTTATTAATTCTAACATTTCTTCATCTTTTTGTATTTCATTTTTTATTTCAATTAGTCTGTTATCAGTTACATTAAAATTTTCCGTTATTAAGCAAATTTGTGCATCTAGTTCTTCTTCTAAATTTTTATTAAAGTCTGAATCGTATGCATTTAACTGAATTTTTTCATCATGTGCCCTTGATAAGGCATCTGTTAGTATCATTTTACAGCCTGGTTTGTATACTAAATTTATAGCATATTTCTGAATTCGAATTAACATGCGTTGTAATCGGGGAGGACAGGAATTTAATCGTTTTTTTTTTAAATATGGCTGCTAGCGGCTTATGATCGTTTTCTACTGTTACGTTTTTTCTAACGTAAATCGATGATGAAACCTCTCTAAACCGAATAAAACAGCCAACGTTTCACGTTCGATGGCCAATTTTTTTGTGTAACTGTTCATGCTTTTGATGCGTAATATACAGGTAATTCATTTTGTAGCAAAACTGCACCCACTGCCGATTGGGATGAATCAACCGATACTACTACCGGTTTATTAACATCATAATATTGCAAAATTGGTTTATTAGACAAAATATCTTTTAATTATTTAAAAGATTTTTTTGTGCTGTTCTTCCCAGTGCCATTGTGTGTCACTTTTTAATAGAGAGTTTTTAAATGTTTAGTTTTATAAGACAGATTTATTTATTATAATCTAAAATATTAAGTCTCTGGATTGATTTTTAAATTTGCAATTTAATGTACATTTTCCTAATATTTTTATGTTTTCCCCTGTATAAGTAGATAGTTTAGTATTTGCCTGTTCTAGATTATTTTCATGAATATTTAAGTCTTTCAAGTATTTAGCTGGTATTATATTTACTGGAGCCCCTGTATCTAATTTAAAACTAATTTGTGTTCCATTATGTACCTCTATAATTGTTTTCCAAACATCTGAATTTTTTTTGATTGGATACAATCTATATAAAAATTATTTTCCATATTTATTTGATTTACCGATTTACACATTTTTGCAAAATGGTCGATTTTCTTACATCCCATACAAGTTTTTCCATAAGCTGGGCACTGATTCTTTCCATAGCACATACCACACTTATAACAATTTATTTTAAATGGTTGCACTTACACTCGCGATTTATTTAGCACTGCCTTTAGCCTTTCTTATTCTGTCCACTGAACATTCTTGTCTGTCCGTCGCTTTGGAGGTTGAACTAATTTTTTGTAACTGTTCTTTCGTTCGCTCTGCTATTCTGAAAATTTCCACTGCTTTGGCTAGGATTTGCTTTTTTGTCCTTATCAGTTTATTTTGTAGATCAGCGTCTGTTTTCAACCCGAGAATTAGCTTGCTTGTTATTAAACTGTCTGTTAGATGTCCAAATTCACACGTAGTACTTAAATTCCTGAGATCTGTAATGTAATTATCCATGGATTCGTCGTCTCTCTTATCTCGTGTCAGGAACATGTGACGTTCATACGTAACATTTTTCTCTGGGTTGAGTATTCGAATTTGTTGACTATTGCGTCAAAGTCCAAATTTTTCTCATCTTCTTCATATGTAAAGTTGTTATATATTTTTAATGCTCTGTCTCATATGCATGAAAGTAATAGCGATGATTTATATTCAGGCGTTTCGTTCATAGATCTTGTTGCTTGAATATACAATTTGAATTTTTGTTTGAAAAATTTCCAACTATCTGCCAGGCAACCTTCCCATGACATCGGTTCTGGCTGCTGAATTGCGGTAGTCATATGTTGGTGAACTGTCGTCCTTGGAACGGCTTCGTCGTCGTCCGTATCGGGGAGCATGTTTGTTTATTACAGTTTAGCTCGTATATAAAGTATATACGATTGGAACTGAAACCGTATAAAAACTAAAAGCCGACAAAAACAATCGGCATCTCTTTATTGTACATGGGCGGAGGTAAATAGAAATGCTTGTCATAACAAAATGATAAGATTTTCGGGCGTTATTATATAATCCTCTGTTTCAACTGGTCTCCAGAAAGCCATGGTAAATTAGTAAATAATTAAAATATTTTACCTTTTATACAGTAGTAAATATTTATATATATGAACAGTAACTAACTAAACTCCTACGCTTGATATTATAATAGGTATTTATGCGCTGCACTGGCACATAGACAGCACGATATTAGACTTCCACGATCCAAGATAAAGAAACGATTTACGAGTTTTTTTGTACTAGTAGGCCTGTCCGTTTTATTACCTTTAAACCAGTGGAGTCGTAGATAGTTCATTCAGGCTGATTACATTGCCAGTCTCGGACTCGCCTGCACAGTTTCAACTACCGTTCAAATCTCAATACCATTACCAAATATATAGGACAAAATATCAAGTTCAGTACGCACGGACCTGTGCTTTAAAACTGACCAGTTTCAATTCCAATTGTATATACTTTACTTAGGTATTAATTTCACTTCACTTATTATATATTGGTGAAATATATAATATACAAATCTACTTTTACTATCACTTTTCTATTCTTTACCGAGCTGCGCCATGTTATAGTCAAAACATTATTTAAAACACGTCTTTCGTTTTTCTAAAATCCTTACGAGGTACGGGGCTATCCCCATACTCTGCATCTTCCTGACAATCATCGCCCATCCCGCCGAATTAAAGGCATTTTTGACGTCCATGGTCACGACGGCGCATATGCTCTTCGCGGCTAGGGCTCCTTTAGTAGTCTAATGACGCCAACCGTCGATCGTCCTTTCCGGAAACCAAGTTGGCTTTCAGATAAGCCCCCCTTCTCAGCTATCTCCTTTTCTAGTTTCTCAAGTATCAAGTACTCGAGAAGTTTGCCCATTGAATTTAATAAACATAGCGGCCGGTAGGATGACGATTCCTCCGGCGGCTTACCTCCTTTCTGGATCAGGACGACCCTAGCCTTCCTCTATCTGCTCGGGAAATCCCCCCTTTCTAGAGCGCGGTTCATTACCCTTAAGATCTCTCCCGGATAATCTTCCGTAATAAGCTTAACTATTTCAGGCGGGATCTCATCTAAGCCTGGCATCTTTCCACTTTTGAGCCTGGCGCGTGCTGCCTCGAGTTCTTCCGCCGTAAACGGGGGGGACCGTAGTCACCTCTACCGCCCCCCACCTAACTATGTCACTTTCCGGGAGCACTCACCACTTCAGCCACTTTTTCCGCTGGCAAAGCCGGAGGGGAATTTCTCATTTGTCGGGTAGCAATCTTATAGCCGTCTCCCCAGATATCCGTATCCACACTCTCACATACTTCTCTCCACCTCTCTCTCTTTGATCTTTTAATAGCCTCTCTCAAGTTTCTTCTGGTATTTCGATACTCCTCAAGATACGGTTTCTCCCCAGGCACTTCTGCTCTCCTACTCTGCCTTGTACAGTGCCAACGGATCGCGATGCACTCTCTTCTGAGAACTGCGATCTCCCCGTCCACCAATAAACCTCTTTCCTCAATGTCCTGATTCCCCTCCTGGGCATTGCTGTATCGCAGACTCTAGTAACCGCATCGGTGAGGGTTTCCTCTGTTTCATTAACGGTTTCTCGGAAGGACTCTGCCAAACTCCTTTTGAATGCTTCCTTCTTTAACCTGCCCAGCTTCCAGCCTCTGCCTTTCACCACCTGAGTGACCCGATTCTGCCCTATATCGTAAGTAATATAGAGATGATCACTTAATGTCTGTTCCTCTGTTAAAACTCTCCATCCAGTAATTCTCCTGGCGGCCCCTTCCGAGCCTAAAGTCAGGTCTAGAATGGAACCAGAATCTCTTCTTACGAAGGTATAGGCTGTGCCCTCGTTTAATATATGCAGCAGGTCTTTTCTGGCTATCCACTCGCTGATTACCATTCCTCTCTCGTTAGTCGGGCCCATGTCCCATTCTGGAGACTAATCGTTAAAATCACCAGCCACTATCACCTCTCTCCTCCCTTTCCTGTTCGCTCTCATGGCCCTTCCGAGCTCCTCCAATGGGTTACCCAATTCCGCTACGCCGGTGTAGCAGCTGAATATAATCACTTCATCCAGCTCCACCCAGACGAATCCGTGTCCACTCCCGCTCCTGTGTACACAAATTTCTCGGTTTAGAGTCGCTATGGCAGCACCCCTGTTAACATCGACATACCATCCGGGCCTGTTTTTGCCAACCATTTCCTTATTAGGTTCGCTGACTACAAGGACCCCCGCTCCCTTCTGTTTTGCAGCCGCGCAAAGAAGATTTTGTGCAGTCCGACACCTATTTAGATTTATTTGCTTCACGTTGAACGTCGGCCCGGTGCAATCTCAAACCTGATGGTTTTCTTCCCCGCATCTGAGACAGATCTTCGAGCGGTCAGTGCCAGTACAATTGTCCCTGGTGTGACCATACCCTCAGCATCTGTAGCACTTCTTATCCGCCCCTGTATCTATTATCCTCTCCGCTAATCTGCACTTCACCCATCCTATTCTCATCCTTTTCTTTTCTACCAATTCCATAGCCTCCTTCCTGGATAGCCTTACCGTGGCAGTCTGATTTTTCCCAAAGAATGGTTTGAGATTTTCCACGACCACCTCCTCCATGATCCTCATCTCCTCTGCTATACTCTTCCGGACATCATCACTAGTGATAATGTTAAAGAACACGCCAAAACCCTCGATGAACTTTTCGAAACTGTAACAAAATCCGACCGAAACATTTCGCATGAAAAGCGTGCTTCACGTAAAAATGTCGTTGGAAGAGGTTTTTATACATTCAATCACAATTTCGCTCTACGGAGCACGTTTTTTATGCCAAAATCTTGGAAACTCATCGCGGAGTGTAATTTTAGAAAGTGTAGTAAATGTCGCTGCACGGGGATGTAATGTCGCCCCGACCACAAAATTTAGAAAGTATAACGGAAACCAACGGAATTTTGAAAATAAAAACTTTTTTATGAATCCACGTTGTTAAGCACTGCAACTCTTGCGTTATGTTAAATATGAAAACAAGTTATCCAGTGCAAAATATAATTCAAAGTCGTTGCGATTCAAGCATTTTTAAGCTTCGAGGAGCGAACTAAATTGAACTGAAAATACAGGCAAGCAAAAGCCCACCAAAAATTATAAACATTGACTTTTTGCTGAATCTTTTTGTGTAATCGTTAGCTTTAAACCGCACATTGGATGGTAGTTGGTGACATTATGAGTGATTCCGTTCCTCACTATGTGTGTTTTTGTAAAACATAACTTTTTTAAAGATTTAATATATATATATTTTGAACTTTATGTTATCGTTTCCTTGTTTTCAAAATTCCTTTTCAGGTTTAAATTTAAAAAACTGTTAGTATTTACTGTGTTAGATTTATAGTGTAACGACGTCCAATTGGTACCATCAGTAAAGCAGTTCAGCAAAAATGAACAGTAAGTATATATTTTGTGTTATTCTCCCTCTGAAACAGTCGTTTTGAACCCTTGAACGTTTAATATCCATTTCGGAAAGTATAATAAAAGTCCTTCAGACGTGTAAAGATGGATCATTCACATGGTGCCCGAACAGGGACAATGTCGTCCTCTAATCCAACAAACCCCTTTTCTTTTACGATGGAAGACTCCGAGGTTTCGACCACAAGAGAATTTTACGAGCGTGCCATAGTGCCTGCCTCTCGTCGACGACAGTTCTAGAGTGATAGAACCACAAAGACTGTTTTCGGACGTTAATACCCAAAATGTATCTGCTTCATAGCCACAAAATTTAAATTCGATGGAAAGCATGTTTATGAAAATGGCAGAGGGCTTCGTGCAGGCGATACAGAACGTGTCGACCTGCACGCCCCATGAGAGACAAAGATGTCCGAACGTGACGTTCCATGAGCTCGATCATGAAGGTCCTGAAGCATTTATTAGAATTATGGAGGAATTTTTCGACAGAGCTCGCATAAGCCCCGACTTTGATCGCCTCCATAACGTGACTGGCCAACTCAAGGGCGAAGCCCAACGATGGCTCGAACAGTTTCGGACGTTAACGACATCGTACACCCAATTTAAGGAAAGATTTTTCAGTAGATTCAATTCATCCGACATCCAGTCACGAGCAATCGCTCAACTGTATGCCACCAAACAAACGTCTTTAGAAGACACGGCAGTGTTTATCACAAGGAAAACATGAATTATTAACCATATAAATCCTTTCAAATCCGAGGCCATCAGAGCCCGGAAAATCATGGACCAACTGCGTTCAGAGATTAGGTCACGCTTGAGAAGCAACCAAATCTCATCCACAGAGATGTTAGTAGCCGCGGTCACTAACGTTGAACGGGATTCAGCCGACGAGCAGACGTCGCTAATCCAACTCATTGATCAACGCCTGTCCCGCGCGTCTTACTATCAAGAGCCGGGACCATCTATGCAACAAAATTCTCGTATAAGGAGCAATGGAAGCCCAACTCCGACAGCACCGATGGTGCATTTCCGAGAGGATGTCTCTCGTCATATTTTTATGAACAATTTTTCCCGCGGATCAGCGAATTTCAGAGTACCTGACCGCAGGCCAAACAATTTTTATGGCGGATCGGGGAATTTCCGAGTACCCGACCGACCAGGAACCCCGTGTCGATACTGCACAGACACAGTGCAGTGGCACTTCCATAGTCAATGTCCCAATAATCCTCATCTCAACAGGGGACCGGGAAACTTTCAAGGGGCGAGAGACCAAGGCCAAGGTCCATCTGCAAGATCCCCAGCCCAACGGCCGAACCAAGGCGACAGCAATGCACGTTAAACAACCCTTCTGATACTCATGACCACTACAATACGATGCATAAAATACGAGAATCCATAAATTATATGAGCGAAGCGTTCCTTTTGCCTCGTATAAAAGTTTTAATAAATAAACATGCGGTCGACTCTCTGATAGATTCAGGCTCGACACGAAACATTATCCATCCCAAGCTTTGGATAATTTTAAAAATCTCACGACACGTCGATCATTTACTATGGCGTGCGGAGACAATATGGTGGATTCTCTTGACACGACGAAATTGAACGTAAATATTTTAGACACTCCTTTTGAAGTTGATTTTCAAGTAATCCAAAAGTTAAATGAATCAGTAATATTGGGATCCCCATTTTTATAGATATATAATTTCGTATATGATTACGGCCTAAAATGCATATATGCCGGAGGAGCGTATTACCGTCTTCTGGAATCAAGCTTCTCAGAGGGAGAGACAGCAGGCCAAACTTCCTGAAGAGCTTATTATTAATGATAAATTTCTATGACCGCTGTTCGAAGAATTAGTTGATTTGTTCCCTGCAGAACCGACTCAAGCAACCACAGTGACTGCTAAACACAAAATTGTCGTGAAAGACTCAAAACCCTTCAATATTAGACCATATCCAATGTCTCCAAGTACTAAGAAAATTATGTACGATCAAATTGAAGAGATGCTGAAAGCTGGAGTCATTGAACCTACTACTGCACAAAATAGTTCACCTCTAGTGATAATTAAAAGACCCGATAAGAAACCACGTTTTTGCATTGACTATCGTCACCTAAATGAAATGACTGAAGATGAAGCTTCCGTATTACCAAAAATACATGAAAGTGTCAAAGACTTGGTACTAATCCGGAATTATCTTCCTCTTCGCCACAAGTGACCAGGGAGGTAAATCCGGCATGAGCTTGGATTTCACGCACCGGTACTGACACCCTGGGATATCTGTGTACGTTTGTGGATGGGTATGACATATATCCACATCTGTGGATGAGTATCACAGGTTGCAACAACCTCCGTCACAGGGCTGCAGTGATGCAGTATGGGAGGTAGCGTTCCCAACGTCCTGGAGCTTTGACCCAAGCCAAAGTGTGAGACACCGTGCCGAGGGCTGAGTGGCCGCAGGGTAGAAGATCCGGTCTCGAACGGTTCCCTGGGGGCACCAGGCGGCACCCCCTTGTATATAGCCTTACTCGGTCATGCGGGGCTCTGATCGAGTGGACCTTTATTTCCCTAGCTCTTCGTGGGAATTACATGGAGAAAATTAAAAAACAAAAACAAAATAAACAGGCTGAAAAGCCGGAAGGCCAACCAAAAGGCCCAGGTGCTGTGAAGGCAGAAATGCCGAAAACACAGCCAGAAGGCCAGGTTGCGCCACAGGCTAAAAAGCCAAAGGAACCCAAGGGCCAGGAAGGCGCTCAGGCCGAAAGGCTAAGCAGTCCAAAGTCCAAGGGAAAGAGCATTAGGGTCAATTCCGAAGAGGAGGTTGATCTAATGACAGACGCGGAGCTGCTCGTCTGTCTGGAGTCTCAAAAAAGAGGCTCTAAAATCTTGTCAAAGGTGGTCGAGATTTCTACGAGGCTAAAAGGGCCAGGGTTCAAAAAGGCCAAGCAATGGCAAAAGACCCCAAGAAGGCTATTCAAGGGCCCAGCGGGGTAAAGAAGACGGACCAGGAAGGCCGAACCAAGGCTCAAAAAAGGCTCCGTCTTGAATCCGTCACACCTCCCAGCGGCCAACGGGGGAAAAAGAGGGCAAAATTGGAGGAGCTATCCTTCAAGGATGCCCTCTCCGCTGTAAAGGTCGCGGTGGTGCAGGACGGTTTCCCGATGGAAACGATAGAGCAGGAAAGGCTAAAGGCCGTCCAAGGCTCCATTATGCAGGCCTACGAGAGTATTCCTGTAGGAGGGTCTCAGGTGCCCTTTGCTAAGTGCACATATAGGCCAGGCTACCTCTTGGTGGCGTGCGCGGATGAGACAAGCGCTGCATGGTTGCGGAATGTTGTCCCCACGCTCCAGCCTTGGGAAGGCGCAAGCCTCAAAACGCTGGAGGGGGACAGGATTCCGGGGCTGTGCGCGTGCACCGTGTACGTCGCCGACGAGGAAGGCCAAAGGCTGGAGGCCAACAGAATACTCACCAGATTAAGGGTGAATAACAAAGGCCTAAACACGAACCTCTGGACGGTGTTTGCAAAGACCCCGTCCGAGAAGGGGCACGTGTGGGTTTTTTCCATGGACAAGCAGTCCATGGAAGAATTCAAAAAGCTAGATATGCGTCCCTATTTCGGAATGGGAAGGATTAAGTTCGGCCCAAAGGAACTGGGAACACATCCTAGTAAAGAGGCGATAAAGGGCGTCAAAGTCCAGAAGCCTCTAATCAAGTCACGACCTCCGGAAGGCAAGGAATCGGCCTCGGATGAAGAGTTAAAAGAGGGGAAGAAGGAGAGAACGAGCTCCACTCTGATGAAGAGAATGAAGACTTCTCCGGCCAAAGTGGGTTAAGCCCGTTCAAAAGGCCTGGCGCCCAGAAGCGGACGCCTATGGAGGTGGGAGAAGTATTTGGGGGGGAGGACCTGGCACCCTTGGGACCTTCACCCCAATAAAAGAAGAAATCAGGGTCCTGCAGGCGAATCTCCATCATGCAAAGGCTGCTTCGGCTATTGCATGTCGGAGATTCGTTGATTGCCCTCCTGCAGGAACCCTGGATAGTCAAGGAAAGGCCGGCAGGCCTAGCCGCCACAGGGTAAGTTGTTGTACAACACACGATCTATTAGACCTAGAGCGTGTATTTTATACAGTAGTAGAGTTAAATGTATACTAATTCCGGTGCTCTGCACCGACGATTTTGTTACAGCCACTCTAACAGCATCGACGGAAGAGGGTATGAAGAGCTGGGTCATTTGCTCCGCCTACTTCCCAGGTGAGGAAAGATCCTGTCCACCGGAGATATTAAGGGACATAGTTGCCTACTGCGGAGAGAGGAACCTTCCACTACTAATTGGATGTGCTGCCAACGCACACCACACGGTATGGGGAAGCACTAACATCAACAACAGGGGTGAGTCATTATTACATTTCATCCTAGGGGAAATGTTACTAATAGCTAATATAGGCAGGAAACCTACTTTTGTCACTTCAGTGCGTAGGGAAGTCTTGGATTTAACCTTATGTAAGGTAATGTAAGTGATACTATCAAGAACTGGCACGTGTCAGAAGAGCCATCAGGCTCCGATCATAGGCACATCAGATTCAACGTCAAGATCCCATCTCTAATGAAGACAAAATTCAGAAATCCCCGAGATACCAACTGGGAAGGATATTTAGAGTCCCTCAGAGGGTATCTAGAGGGAGGAATAGCGTCTGGAAGAAACATAGAGAGCCTTGAAGTGGCAGTGGAACAGGTAAGCGAGGCGATAGTAGCTGCCTACCAGGAAAACTGTCCGGAGAAAACAAGGAAAACCAGGGGTAAAACAGTCTAGTGGAATAACCACCTGGAAGGCCTTAGGGCTGAGGTTAGAAGGCTATTTAATAAGGCCAAATCCAACCAAGACTGGGATACCTACAAAGTAAAACTCACGCAGTACAATAAAGAGGTTCGCAAGAGAGACTCATGGACGAGATTCTGCGAAGAGGTCAGTGATGGCCCCGCAGCTTCTAAAATCCATAGTCCTGGCCAAGGACGGTTGTACTGCAAACCAAGTAGGTTTTAGCAGAAAGGATGATGAAACCTACACAGAAACATTGACGGAAAGTATCAAATTGCTCATGGAGGCACACTTTCCGGGCTCACTGATATTAACAGACCTAGAGGATAGGCATTATCCAGACCAAAGGCCAGAAAGGCCCAAACTTGCGGACTGCAGGTTGGCCACCGAGGTTATAAAACCTGATAAAATCAGATGGGCAATCAGTAAGTTCCAACCATTCAAATCTCCTGGGATGGACGGAATATATCCAATTTTGCTCCAAAAGGGGCTAGAGGTATTAATACCTTACTTATGTAAAATATTCAGAGCCTGCTTAGCTTGGAAATACATACCAAAAATATGGCAGAAGATGAGAGCCATCTACCTACCAAAAATAGGAGATTATCGGACCAAACGCCCAAGTCATATAGGCCTATAAGTCTATCCTCTTTCCTACTTAAAACGATGGAAAGACTGATAGATAGGTACATTAGAGACGAACTACTAAGGGAAAATCCCCTGGGTGAACGTCAATATGCATACCAGCCAGGGAGTTCGATAGACCTTGCGCTGGATGAATTAAACAGACTACTAGCAAAGTCCCTAGAGGACAAGGAAATGGCAGTAGTTACATTCCTAGACATAGAGGGAGCGTTTAATAACGCAACAACGCACTCACTAACGAGTGCATTATCAAACAGAGGAGTCCCAACAACGATCTGCCGGTGGATTAAAGTCTGCATAGATAATAGGATTATAATATTTAATCTAGGTGAGATCTCCATTGAGGCGAAAGTGAGCACAGGCTGTCCCCATGGAGGGGTACTATCTCCACTACTATGGGCATATGGGCAATCCTGGTTGACGAACTCCTCCGGAAACTTTCCACAGAGGTCTTCTATTGCTTAGGATATGCTGATGATCTAGCAATAGTCGTTAAGGGGCGATTGCGAATACAATAACGGAGCGTTCGCAAAGAGCCCTAAATGTTATCGACAAATGGTGTTGCAAGGAAGGACTTTCTATAAATCCCCACAAAACCACAGTCGTCAATTTTACACGGAGAAGAGCACTGCAAGGCCTAAAGCCCCTAAGGCTAAACGGAGTGAAAATTCCATTTGCCTGTGAGGCAAAATATTTTGGAAAGATTTTTGACCAAAAATTAACATGGAATTCTCACATCCAAAAAGTTACACAGAAAGCCACAATCGCCCTGGGAAGGTGTAGGCAAATGTGTTGAAAAAACTGGGGGTTAAATCCCAAAATGAACCTGTGGTTATACACCAGGGTAGTGAGACCCATTATAACCTGTGGATCAGTGATATGGTGGACTAAGACGGTACAATCGGGAGCAATAAGGCGTACAAAGGCTTGCTTGCCTGTGCGCCACGGGGGCTATAAGAACTGCTCCTACTGCTGCACTTGAGGTCCTCTTGTACCTGCCACCCTTACACGCATTCATACAAGGCGAAGCTCGGTCAATAGTGCACAGGTTAATGCAAGGCCAAACGCCAATTAGCCAGCAACACGGGACAGAGTACCAGAAGTTATACTCGGAGATGAGGGCAGATCCCATTCTAGGCATGCCCACGGATGTAATGGTCCCAAGGTATAACTTCAACAAGAACTTTCAGACTGTTATACCAGACAGGGAGGATTGGAAAAACGGTCCTCCCATAACAGCACAAACAGTCTGGTACACTGACGGCTCCAAGACAGAACAAGGAGTCGGAGCCGGGATTTACGGGACAAGGTCAAAAGCCAATATCCCGATAAGTCTAGGGAAATATGCAATGGTGTTTCAGTCTGAAGTGATCGCCATACACTGTTGCGCAAGGGAGATAATAGGACAAGGCACTGTTAACCAGTCGATTACCATTTTCTCTGATATCCAAGCGGCAATAAAAGCAATCAGTTCCATGCAAATCAACTCAAGATTGGTGTGGGACTGCTTGACAGCCCTTACAGAGCTGGGAAGTCAGAACCAGGACACGAGGGACACAAAGGAAACGAAAAGGCTGACCAACTGGCCAAGGAAGGCGCACTTGAAGCCCCAATAGGACCCGAGCCCTTTTGTGGCGTGGCAAAGCCATGCATACGAGCAGCCATTAAGGAATGGGTGCAAAACAAGTCTGTGTAGAATGGTGGAGAAATCTCCCAAGACAGAGACAGGCCAAGGAGTTCATTAAAGAACGTTCGGCCAAATTTACGGAAAATCTACTAAGCCAGAATAGGAAGGCCATCAGAGTAATAGTAGGCCTTCTAACTGGTCACTGCCGGCTCAATAGACACATGAGTCTAATGGGCCTGGCAGAGGACGCGACATGCACATTCTGCCAAGAGGAAGAGGAAACCTCAGTTCACGTATTGTGCCACTGTGAAGGCCTGGTGAGGCTGAGAGTCCAAGTACTCGGAGAAGAAAAGCCAAGGGCGGACAGCTATACAAAAGGGCCTTTATCAAAGCTGTGGGGTCTAGTACAAAGGACAAAGCTGGATGAGGTACTATAAGGAAGATATTCTGGGAGCATCACAATAGACCTGAAAAGTCGCGGTGGTAAAGGCTAAACAACCAGCTCCTTTGTTAATCTAATCTAATCTAATCTAATCAAAGACTTGGGCTATTCTAAATTTTTTTCTGTCTTGGACCACAAGAGCGGATATTGGCAAATCCCGCTCGATGAAACCTCGAAAGATTTTTCGACTTCTACTACTCGTGATGGAGCAGCTTATAGATTTAATGTCATGCCTTTCGGCCTCAAGACAGCTCTCTGTACCTTTCAGAAATTCATGGCAAAAGACGTTTTAACTGGTTACCTGCCCCATTTCTGTAAAGTCTACATAGATGATATAATCGTTTACATCGTAAACGTGAAGGAGCGTCCCACCTGAGGTTAGTCTTTGAAAGACTACGTCTACATAATCTAAAAGTGTCACCGGACAAGTGTGTAATAGTGACAAATGAAATTCAATATTTAGGCCACACAATTAGAATTGATACTTCTCGTCCATTAGAAAAACATGTATTGCAGATTCAAAACTATCCTGTACCGACCTCCAAAAAGCAGCTTCAGTAGGACTTTGTAACCGGGTGAGAGAATATTTACCAAATGTTGTGATGATTACAAAGCCGTTAACGAAACTTCCATCGAAGGAATATCGCTTTCATTGGACTCAAGCATACGATGAAGCTTTTGATAAACTTAAAGATTTATTATCCATCGTCCGGATTTTTTACGTTAGTTCATTTTACAAACCGATGCATCACTACATGGTCTTTCAGCAGTACTCCATCAATTAGGCGACAACGGCGAAAAACATATCATATCCTATGCTAGCAATACGTTATCTCCAGCAGAGAGACGCTATCACATCAACGAGTTGGAATGCTTGGCAGTGGTGAATTATATAAAAAATACAAAATGTACTTAGCAGATAAACCGTTCTTAGTTAAGATGGACAACAGGGCGTTACTTTGGTTGAATAAACACAAAGACGACAAAACCAAATTCACTCGATGGTCCTTGTTATTGCAAGAATATGCATTCAAAATTGAATACTGTCCAGGCAAAGAAAACCTATTAGCAAATTTTCTCAGCCGTAATCCACAAGATCAGTATGTCGAGACCCACGATGAAGAGGAAAGAATGTTCCTACCAAATGGTAAGTGTCCAGAACGTATTTCTGTTTTAACACATTCGGAAATATACGAAGATATCGTGCAGACTCAATCGAGGTCAAGAGATATTCAAGACAAGATCCGCAGTTGGAATGGTATATTTCAACAGGAACAATGTTCCGAACCGGATCTTATTTTTATGCAAAATTTTGATGTACAAGACGAAGTACTAATGAAAAAGTCAGATCAAAATTTAAAGTTGATAGTTCCAAAGAGGAAAATAAAAGAACTAATTTACCACTTTCACGATCGAGATGAAGCATGTCATCCAGGGCGAGACGAAACTTTGAGAAAGATTTCGTAGAGATACTATTTCAATAACATGGCCAGAATTGTAGGAAAATACATAAATGAATGTCTCATATGCCAGTCAGTAAAAACACGACAAGCTCAACCCAATGCTCCACTTAGAAGTCATGCACCGCAGAATGCATTTGAAACTCTGACCGTCGACGTAATTGGACCGCTGCAGAGGACCAAAGACGCCGAAAATCGATACATGATTGTAGTGGAAGATGTGCTTAGTAAATGGATAGAGGCAAATGCATATATTCAGGTCGATGGCAGAACGATCGTCAAATTTATATATGAAGAAATAGTTGCGAGATTCAGAGTCCCTCGAGTCATAATTTCCGACAACGGAGGTCATTTCAATTCTGAATGGCATATAACATACTGTGAAAGAAATGGCATTGGACGATATCTCATTCCTGCTTATCGTCAACAATCCAACCCCGTGGAACGATGGGTTCAGGAATGTAAGAAAATTTTAAAAACCTTGTTATACAAAAAGCCGAACGACGTATGGGATCGCTACCTGCATCAGATGGCATATATTTTAAGAAATCGTAGAAATGCAGCTACAAATCAAACACCTATCATGATAGTGTTAGGCTATGAACCAGCCGAAAAAGGCGAATGGGATTTATATGCATGGAGACAAGAAGGAGCTAAGCAACAAACGCTTCGACGATATAAAAGGGTGAAGGAAGCCCGTCAAGCTCAACAAAGTTATAAATAAAGATACGCCGTCACTCCAGCCGTTTTCAAGGTTGGAGACAAAGTCATGAGTAAAAGAAAAACCTTCACGCCGTCTTGGTCAGACCGAACCAGAATATTGAACAAGTTTTCAGACGAAGTATATCTCATTTTGAAGGGAAGCGTAACTACTAGAGTTCATGTAAATGATTTGAGATCAGCCCCGCCAGAGGAGCACAATGTAGAATTCGAATCTTCAGATGAAGAAAATGCTAGTCCATGCGGAATATCACTCGATGGAAATGATTCCCCGTTCCCAGACGATTCCACAGAACCTCAACAGCCAGAGCAGACTGTAGTCCAAATCCATGCACCACCACACGACGTTTCTACTTCTGATTCCGATTCAAATTCTGGAGATTCCATTATATTTTTAACCTAGGCTAAGTTTTAACTTAGTACTAGGTTATTTTTACCACATTTTCATACCAACTTTTGTCACATCAGGCAAACGTTGGTATTTTTTATGTATTCTTTTATATTGAGGAGATTGTATCGAGCATACAAATCTTCCAAATTCTCTGCAGCAACTCTGACCATATCAGGCAGACTTGGTATTTTTTATCATTTTTCTAAATCCACATATGTTATTGAACATATACATCTGTAAGCAGAGTCCGACCCAAAGGGTCTGAACAAATGTTCCATTGGCACGGCATGGAAAGATGACAACGCAAGGGAGCGATTCAGATGAGTCTAGCAGCTCAAGAGCGGGGGCCGCCACGTCTGCTAAATGAGCAGATGCGACGATCCGATGGATCCAGATTCTGTCGCAGTTTTCTCCTAAGAAGAGATTTTAACAACACGGAAACCATTTCAATCAGCATTAGTCTACAAAATTTCTATGTTCTTATTCCCAAAGACGACGATGTGATATCGGTCGCAGCTTCCACTTTATGCCCAGACGGGATAAAGCCCATACCTATTTAGCAACAAAATTTTTAAGTTGTTTCATATTACTGAGCGGTACCATGTCAACACCAGAGCCGTAGAGCTAAATCAGAGCCGCAGAGCCAAAAGAGTCCAAGGACCACCTAACCTGACCCAGAAGGCAGTTCGACACCGAGGGTGACCAACAACCCCATAATTCCGAAGAGGAACAGACGCAAGCAAGAGTTAGTGAAAGAACACTAATAAAATTCAGTGCGTCGAAAGTGTTTTTTTTATACCATTTTTGATTTCCAAGTTTCCATATTGTTATTTATAAAAATCTTTGATTTTTAATTTTTCTTTTTTAACCTATTTTTGGAAACAGTGTTTTAAGTTTGATAATCGAATGCTCTGCATCGATACTTGTACAATATTACCATTTTTAGATTTTGCATCTATGTTATGTTTCAGATAGGCCGGTCTGAAAATAATCGAGTACAACGCATGGGAGACTCCATCCAAAGATCCATTTTTCATAACCATTTTTAAATAAATTAACATTGCACAAAAAATTCAGCAAAAGTGTTTAAGAACACGCCAAAACCCTCGATGAACTTCTCGAAACTGTAACAAAATCCGACGAAGAGGTTTTTATACATTCAATCACATTTTCGTTTTTTATGCCAAAATCTTGAAAAAAAGTGTAGTAAATGCCGCTGCATGAGGACGTAATGTCGCCCCGACCACAAAATTTAGAAAGTATAACGAAAACCGACTTTTTTTGAATTTTGAAAATAAAAACCTTTTTACAAATCCACGTTGTTAAGTACTGTAACTCGTGTGCTGTGTTAAGACAAGTTATCCAGTCTCTAGTCAAAGTATTTCGAGAGTTTTAGCCCTTAGCGTCGAGGGCGCCCCATAATTTTCTAGCAGTCAATTTTGACGGGAAAATGATGGGTTTTAAGCATATTTGCCCTAAATCGGTTCCTCAGTGATTCGGTGTCAGAAAAGTATAGTTACCATGTACTCAGAACGTGATTGGGCCGCGTTGCCTGAATGTATGAATTTATAATTGCAAAATATAATTCAAAGTCGTTGCGATTCAAGCATTTTTAAGCTTCGAGGAGCAAATTAAATCGAACTAAAAATACGTCAATAGACAGGCAAGCAAAAGCCCACCAAAAATTATAAACATTGAACTTTTTACTGAATCTTTTTGTGTAATCGTTAGCTTTAAACCGCACATTGGATAGTAGTTGGTTACATTATGAGTCGTTCCGTTCGTCACTATGTGTTGTACACAGGCCAGACTATAGTTTGTCAATACATTTTTCTTGAACGTTTTTGTAAAACATAATCTTTTAAAAGAACTTTATATCGTGTTTTTCTTGTGTTTTCTAAATTCCTTTTCAGGTTTAAATTTAAGAAAGTGTTAATATTTACTGTGTTAGATTTATAGTGTTACGACGTCCAATTGATACCATCAGTGAAGCAGTTAAGCAAAAACGAACAGTAAGTAGAGATTTTGCATTATTCTCCGTCTGAAACAGTCGTTTTGAACCCTTATTTGTGAACGTTTAATATCCATTTTGGAAAGTATAATAGAAGGCCTTCAGACGTGTAAAGATGAATCGTTCACAATAGCAGCGTCGAGGTCTTTCACGACGACCACCTTGTCAGCTCCCTTAGACCTTATCGAGATCCCTAACTTCTCGATCTCATTCTGTAACAGTGAGACAGCGTCTTTCCCACATTTGACCTCGATGAGCATCTCACCCCCTCTATAGTCTTCCTTAGTGCTGTAATCTCCTTCCCTAGGGTTTTAATATCAATCTTCTTAATTTTGGTAAAAAGGTCCCTGTATTCCACCCCCTCCTGTTTAAGGAACAACACCTGTCTATCCTTACTCCCCCTAGTCTGCACTCTTCCCTTCAGTTTCTCAGGAATACCGACTACCTTGCGTGTGGTCTCTTCCTCATGCTTCTCCCCCCTTTTCTCTGGCGGGTAATAGCTAATTACTTTAATGTCCGTGCCTGACATTACAAACTCGATCATCTTTTTGATCCTCACCCAATTGCATTCCGCGCGGAGTAGACCTAACCTTGTCCGGCCGTTATTCACCAGGCTCTACTTCCATTTAATTATGTTAACGAAGGTTTTTTCTTCGCTATATCCATAATTATCCTGAATAGGAAACTCTCCTTGACCTCACTCTTCTTAGCATCCACTGTCAAGCTGGTCTCATACTTGATATGCACGACTCCTTCCTTTCTCGGTGAGTCATTATCTAGCTCAGCTATCTCGGGGTATCCCATCTTAAAGTGTTTACCTATTCCCTTATTCAGCTCTTCGCTTCCTTGGATACACAATCCCAAATCGCGTTTTTTGATGGGTTGGGTTTGATTTACTTCAAAGTTTATTTTCTATTTTTAGAGCATTTTTTAAATAAGCTTTTTTTAAAAAATATATTTTTTTTAATTTTATTTTTTACTTTCTTGACTTTTGATATACTGTAATCCCCAGACATCGATTTTGAGACGAATCGGATCTTAAACGGTAAAGTCGTCCGCCATCTTGAACTAAATTTTTTACTAGAAATTCGTAATCCGCGAACCCAAGACCCCCAAATATCGAATTTGATCGATTTGGATCTAAATGACAAAAGTCGTCAGCCGTATTGGCGCCGCCATTTTGAATTTCTGAATTTTGACTAAGAATTCATAATTGGCGATCTCGAAAATCCCCAGATGTCGATTTTGAGTCGAATCGGATCATAAACGATAAAGTCGTCCGCCATCTTGAAGCCGCCATCTTGTTTTCTTCTTATATGAAAATGTTAAAGTCACCGGACTTATACACGTGCAAAATTTCAAAGCTCTATATCTTAATTAGAACCAATCGAAATGTTGATTGCAAGATCTGCCCTAAACCAACTAATAAATATACATTGCAAGCTAAATAAAAGCTTTTAAAAAATATAGAAATACATTGAAAACTTCAAATGACCTTTGTTTTGTAAAAAAAATTAATACTAGATTGTTTATAAGATGTTATAATACCTACTTAATTTTGGTTTATTATTTTGAAAGAATGAGGAAGTTGCATGATTTTTTTTTATAATGAAAATCGATGAACCATAAAAACATTAATAAAAACGTAAAATTCACAATTTTATGTTAAAAATGTTAATAAAGCGGAAAAATATTTTTTCTTTGGCGACGAATTTGAATTTTGCGATTCAGCGGTTACTTGGCGCCAATAACTGTGACGTCACATGTTATCATATTAGTGTACTGTTTACTAGGTCAATCTCATTCAATTCAAACTAGTGAGTAACATAATTATGACTTACAAATATTGTATTATGCCTAAACGCAAAAGTACCGCAATAAAAACTATCAGTCAAGTAATCTTTAGTGTTCCAAGACATTCCAAAGTTAGACAAAAGTGGTGTACTTCTATGAAACATGACACTAAGGGCGCGTTGAACTAAAATTTGATCTCCGGATCAACGCTGTTTCGAGGATCAGTGGTCCAGATTCGTTGTACTACTGCAAATCGGGGTTTTAACGATGGCTGATTCGAAGATCACCTAAATCTTAACCATCCTTAACCTAAATCCACTATGTTGGAGGTTTAAAACCTGGATCAGTTGAATCTAACCTCATATTTTTCAAATTATTTTGATTTGTGCTCAGCGAACTTCTTTTTGCCTCGGGTTTTGATGTTTTTAAATTTATTTTTTAACGAGTCGATATCACAGAATACCTTCGCCTTTGGATTGGATTCGTTCCATATTTTCACCCAAGCTTGAGCTTTACCTTATTGTTATCGTGATCCGTCCTTTTGCATTCAATTTATTCAGCGTATTTTTTTCATCAATGAGTTCTACAAGACTTCCTCTTCAGAGGTAAAATTGATTGCTCTTTTTGTTCTGGAGCTGGGGTTGGTGGCTTGCACGGTTGTATATATGTTTATAGATTATATTATTTATTAAGTGAAAATAATAATTTTATTGTTATATTATCTCAGCAATTTTCTCAACTTGTCACTCTCGGTAATTTGACATGCATAAGAAAGGTTATAAACCACAATTTACGTCACAGATCAGAGATTTATATTGATTTACGTACTTTTGACAGAATCAGTGATGCCAATATACACAGTCACCCACTTGGAACCAGATCAGCTGATTCTGCGATAACTTTGCTTCGTACAACACAAAACTGTTTTAATCCTCAATTAAATTTAATCCTGGTTTCCTTGATCGTAGGATTAAAAAAGATTAGTACAACGCGCCCTAAGAAAAACGTCAGATTAGCAGAGAAAATGTTGTTTTTTACATTTTCGCGGGTGTTAAATGAAGTGTTATTGTATTTCCGGGTGCTCTCCCACGTCGATGGTCGACTCCTCCAGGAGTCACGGTTGTTTAAACGACGTTTCGGCAGAATCTCATCTGCCATAAGCTGCTTACTGCTGCTCCTCGTTGCTCGAACTGAAAGCAAACAAAATTTTAATAATTTTTAACGTCTTTAATAATAACATTAAATTCTGTCTGATAAAAGTTTCTTTTGTGAAATCTTTAAAATGTTTTCTCGAAAAAAAAATCATAAATATGATAAACAATTACAGAGAATATAAAAATACCATTCACATTTATTCAAAGTTAAGCTTTAAAATAGGAAATATTGCCTTAATCCAAAATAAAGTACATTCTTGTAATACATTTATACAAAAGTCCTTATCGTACTCTAGTACTAAAATTTGTACTTTTTTGTGACTTCAAAATCACAAAACAACCCTTGTTTTTTTATTTAAAAATGCATTTGTAACTGCACCTGTGCCGTATATTTAGCAGCGATTTTGTTTTCTTTCAAAATATATTGGGCAACTGCTTTCTCTGAAGCTGGGCATTTGATTTCAATCAAAAATGAATCGTATACGCCATCTGGGGATGCTCTTATAACAGGAAAATTGCTACTTAGCTTAAGGCCACATCTGGTCATCTTTATAACATTTTTTTTCCACTTCTCTTACTTCACACTGCGTTCTAACAATCGTCCTCATTTCATAGCAGAAGTGTCTTTGAATTTTGCAGCTCCTAATATTGTTTCTACCAAAACACCGTTAAAAGTTTTGCAATGCGCTGCTTCATAACACAATGGGCAAGTCGCTTGCTCTATTGTTGCTCTTACTGCCATTTCACAAAATTTATCGGGCATCTTATTTCTTGCAAATGCAATAAAATTTTGGGTCTCTTAATATCATTGAAATCTTTATAATATTTGGTTAATTCTTAATTGAGTGTCAATTCTGCCTAGTTCCTTACTATGGTCTATCACTGATGCTAAGAAACTTCCATCACCTGCTAACAAATATGGGTCGTTTGATTTTCCTTAATCTTTACTTACTAAACTTAAAGGTTGTTCCCACGGAAGATAGCCTTGATTTCTTTCAATAGCAGGTTGTTGATGAAGGTGGTGGATCTTCACTCCGTCGATGCAACCATACTATGAAGATTATGAAGGCAAATGCGTGCTTGCACCCTTCTGCAATAACGAAGGAAAATGTTTTGGGTCACTTAATACAGCTAATTATAATAATAATATAGTTGTGTCACCATTGAGGTACTGCATCTTTTTAATATGTAAATATTAAAAAAGTTATTAATAGCAGTGTTACTGATTTGACACTTTTAATTTAAAATTATAATTTATAGGTAAATAAGAAATTCTAATATTTCTACCTAAATGGGGGGGAGTGCAGTCTTCACATTTGACTTCATCTATAACACCATCACTTTCGTTGCACGTGAAAATAACTGAATATAACTTGGTACGGACTCTCTGTTCAGATGTTATTTTTGCCTTCACGATGCAAGTGTCTCCTTCACGTTTCACTTGTATATACATAAACTATGGCATGGTTTCCGTAACACACCCGCGTTAACCTGAAACATGTATCATTAATTGAATTTTGTTTCTATTTCTTATACTAACTAACGTATAGGACTTTACTCAGATAGTTAGGTACTTATTAATTGTCTACTAAGGGCCAAATTATCAATAGGCGTAAAAGTGACTGTTAGTTAGCGGGTAGGTACATTTTGTTAATATCATATTAAAATTGACCTGCAGATTAAATACAAACAGCCAGATGAACCGACTGATAAATAATGTTCATGTTAGCACCATTTTATCTTCTACTTATCTCTCAAGGTATTTATAATTTCTATTTTTATACTAACAGAGAGATTTTCGAAATTCTGAGTACACTCAGAACTTCATGTTACTCTGTACAAATTAAATAACATTAAACACATCAAAATGCAAACAAGGAAGAGTTTCGCTAAAAATATGGGTAGGTAATTTATATTGAAGAGTGGGTAATTCTTGTCAAAAAGCAACTCTAACCTGTAATAAGTTTATTTAAATTTCAATTTCTACTTCAATTTCAACATATTAGTTCAAATAAATCGTTTTAATTATCCGCTATAACCAGTTTTAATATGTTGTTGCTAAATTAAAATATTTAAAAGTTACTTTTATAAGTGGTTATTCTGTAATTACGTGACAAATTTGATAGCCTGTTAATTTTATAGTACTATGAAAGCAACCTTTAAATATTTTATTTTAATTAACAACGAAATTTAAAATTGGTTATAAAATGTAAATAATAAATTAAAATGCTTTATTAGAACTAATATATTGAAATTAAAAGGGATGTTAAAATTACATTAAAAGTACATTTTTTCAGGTTAGAGTTGCTTTTCAGGTATTAAAATTTTAAAGTGTGTTAAAATTTATCATATAGTTATAGATTAGCCACTATAGTACTATAAATGCAACAGGCTTTAAAATTTAACATATGTAGTTACAGAATAGTCACTAAGATTCTCCAAAATTAGTTTGTTGACAAACGTCTAATTCTGCAAGGTTAGGACACTTTAAGTTGAAAACTTTTTGATTGCACAATAACAATCCATCTATCCATACATATATAAAAGCTCAAAAGGTTTTCTTCTCCGGTCCCTCAAGCGGTTACCGCTTCACCAATTTTGATAATTTTTTATTCAATGAAAGGTCGCCATTTTCATATGTAAAATGAAATAAACAAAACTAATGCATGTTAGCGTATGCCATCGTATCGGTTATCGATTACAAATTCCGCTGAATACGAAAATGTATCATCTTTAGATAGCGAGTTCGCCGGCCATGTTAGTCAGTTCCTGATCATTTGTTTAGAGTGTATAGACGATAACAATAATAACGAAACTCTTGACTATGATGATACTGGGAATATTATTTCTAATTTACTTTTTACTTGCACGTCCAGTGGAAGTATAGTAACGCAATTTTTTTTTTTTTTTAATAGGCTTAAAATGTCATGAAACGTCGAGATTTTAAATTTGAGCAAAAAGAAATTTCCTCTCTGTCGATCTGTCTGTAACTAGATTATATTTTGATCTAATTCCGTTGAAGGGTTCGGGGGTAAATGGAGTAAATAAGGGTAAATAGGCAAAGCAAGCAGGTAAGAGTCCATAAAATTGCAATTTAGGGCATGTACGAAAAGTCAAGGTCTCAAAGTTTTTTTGGTATCAGCCACCCCCACACTATTATGAAAGGGAATAAAAAAAATTAAAATGTGATTTAGTGTGTATACAAGAACGAAACGTCTCAAAAAATGTCTTTGGCGTTAGCAACAACCCCCATTGCCACCCCCACCCTATTATTAAAGGAATTAAAAAATTAAGTTGGGATTTAGTATGTGTACGAGAACCAAGGGCCTCTAAAATTTATTTTAGCATTAGTTTCCCCCTTTACCACCCCCATTGCCACCCCCACCCCATTCTTTAAGGGAATAAAAAATTAAATTGGGATGTAGTATGGTACACGAGAACCAAGGGCTTCAAAAATTTTTTTACATTAGCCACCACTCTATTATTAAAGGATATAAAATATTACCTTCGGATTTAGACTTGGATACAAAATCTGGATGTGGAAGTAGTGATTCTTTGGGCAGCAGTTTTTCTGGTAATGTTGATGCGGCACATTATAGTGTTTTAGAATTTCGTCCAGTCACTAATAATGCGGATGTGGAAAACGCACTCTGCAAGCAACATAATATTTCAAAAAAATGTAAATTAAGAAAGAGCGGATCCCAAGGTTCCCTAAGGGGGGGTGGTGGTTCCAGGGCACTTGCACAAATTCTAAAAAGTACCTGGTAAAAAAATGGTGTAAAAAAACACGTTAAAATATTAAAAATATATTTATGTATAAATATTTCAGACTACAGGTTATAAGTTAAATTCTAACTACGTTTTGAATGCGCAAAACGATTTATTACATTTTCAATATTAACGTTTAAGTCCAAATTAATATGTAGTAACGCTAAACCCAGAAGTCTTTCTTGCGTCATTGGGTTTCTCATTCTCAGCCAACTTTTGAGGCGCCTTAGGGCTCAAAAGCTACGCTCAGCTGAGGCTGTACTAACAGGTAATGTAAGTAATATCTGCAGCAGAATATCGCAGTTTAGGTAGAGACCTTTGTCGCATATTTTATATATTTCCATAAAACTTTTTTTCTCTCCATCATTTGCTTTGAATTCTCGCATCAGTTTTGCTTTCCATGATATAACCTCAGCTTTGAAAACAGTTTTAGAATTAGAAACATTGAATATGCTGACAATATTTGCTCATATTTCTGCCACAAGCCACTGGTCTGCTACAATTATCAATTGTTTCGTCGTTAGATTTTCTTAAGCTTTCAGGTAATAATATTGACAGATTAAAAGCACTTATTCTCTCATCGCTGAAACGAGAATTCAAATCGAAAATCATCCAACAGTGAAATAAATAAACTTATCCTGTAATAATCTTCAACTGTTTCTACATTATAATTGGCCCTCTTTGTTTGCCGAGAAACAATTCTTGGTTTTCGCAAGATTATATTAAGTTTCTGAGCCTCATCCGATATATCTTGCCAAATTTTGCTTTTGATCAGTTATTACGTCTCTGGCAGAAAGTAAATCAAGAGATTCTTTTTGAAATAATCTGCTAAGCATAACTGTTGATGCAAAAACGCTATTAATACGTTTTAACGCAATTATAAATGGACCTGTTAGCATAGCGTTTAATAATTTAGTTTAGTTTTTTTTTTTTTACATTTATTTAACGTCGGCCTATTTCCGCTACTGAGGCCTAACACCGACGCCTGTAGACGAGCTACCCCCAACCAGGAATTTTTGCCGAACCTCTTCCCTTAAGAAGAGTAGGGATCTTTTACTTGCCTAACATTTAATAGACAAGGGACCGACGGCTTTACATCCCCTCCGAAGGATGGTATATCCCCTATACAACCCTCGCCTAAGGTTGTATAGCTTCCGCGCATACACTGATATACAAGCCGCTGGAAGATGTGTGAGGCGAGGACGCGGTCTTCGTTGGAACGGTCACCCATTTCAAGTACTAACCGCGCCTTACGTTGCTTTACATCGCATATCGAAGTATGTACATAGTAAAGACGCACCCACGCTCGCCCCTAGTTTAGTTTTTCAAGTGGCGTTTTCTAGGAAGTAAAAATTATATTTGCAGACAGTAAATAGCAACAATATCGTAGATTCGGTTATGTTTGCGTCATTCCGGGGTACATAAGCCGGGTGACTTCGACAAAGCGGCGCAGCCGGACCGGACGTTTCAGATTTTCGCACAGCACAAGGGTAGCCCAAGGGGGGGGGGCAATTGCACCCATTGCCCCCCTCCTTGAATCCGCGTCTGAAATTAAGAAAGACGTTGACTGGCGGCAGGGAAAGGAGACGTGAATGCACACAAAAACGTCTAAAATACGAATAGAGAACCTGCTTTACAATTAAGTATAGATGTGCCGTTTTAAACGTAACTCCATTCAACTTAGGTATCTTAAAAAACGTACGTAGTTTTTGTATACCAAAATTTCAGATTCCTGATAAAATGAAAGAATTATTTACGTGGAATAACGAGATATTTGAAAAATTTTCGAGATAATGTTCGATAATATAATAATGCTTTGTCGTTCATGTCATTCGGGGCAAATATAAAATTACCTTCCGGATATGGTCCGTATTCTTTCAAAATTCTTGGTGTAGTACATCATAAAATTTCGTCATTCCCTCAAAATGAAGGGTGTGCTTCTTATGGACAGTTATACATTTTAGACTTTTCCGAAGCCAATCAAATTAGACTTGAATATGCTGCAAACAGTTTCTTGAGAAAAGACATTCAAGAAATATTAAATCGTGTCGTAAATCAATGTAATCCTTATGTAACGCCATATGTTAATTTTTCAAAATTTTCCATTTTAGCCCCAAAAAATGATCACTGCGATGAGTCAATTCTAAAGTCTATAGACCTTAAGGCCGGAACGCTTAGAACATAATATATTAGTGTAAATAATTTGAGAACGGAAGAAAATGATATTCTTCAGTTTCCTATGGAATTTCTGAATAGTTTAGGGTCTAGTGGTTTGCCTCCACATATCCTTAAATTAAAAACTGGAGCTATTGTCATGCTATTAAGAAACCTAAATGCTTCCCAGGGGCTCTTACATGGTACCACTAGTACTACACTAGTATTTATTAAAAATAAACGTGCATACAAACCTCATAGTCTTTGCCCCTTTAATTTCTGCACTTCTACTTCGGCAACCCGTAACCAAGATCAACTGTTATCACCTTATGCTAATTTCGATCACCAGGCTATAGTTTATTACAATACAAAATCGATTTTCCTCTGACAAAAACTTCCACAACGCTACAGTAGCCGGTAAAACGATTTTTCGTTCCTTAAAAAAAAGGCGGGATTTTTATAAATATCAAAGCGCGAATCGGTATCTTCTTAGAAAAAATGATTCCGCGTAACATTTTTTCAAAATTTTTATTATGGTTTGATAATATTGGACTAATAAAGTTGAAATAGCAAAAAAAATATAACCCTAATCGTTTCAACCCTTTACTGGGGATGAACATCGAGTGATCTCACAAAAAATACGATTTTTCCTAAATTATTACTACAAACTGTTGGGGAAAATCTTTTCTCTTATAATTTCTCGTATTCTGAACACTCATTAAAATCAATAAGAAGGGCGCAAATTACGTTTTTATATGAATCCTTAAAAACTAAAAAAGCGATTCAAGACAATAAAATGGAAGGGTTAATTAATGGTAGTTCCAAAATTTATATTCTGATACAAAATGGCATTCTAATCATTTCTTTTCCTCTTGCGTTTGGGGTAAAAGTTAATACGGAGGTATTCGCGTTTTGAAAATGTAATTTTTTACTACCATGATTACCTTACTGAATGGAAGGGTTAAGGACTAATATTTTTTAAATTATGTATTCTTATGCAAAGACGTATTCTAAACATTTTCTTAATCTTTATATTTTTCTTAAAAACTAATAGAAATAGCGTAAATATCATTTTGTCTAAAAAAACGTTTATGAAGACACATTTAACATTTAACCCTTCCACAAAATTGACCAAAAATGAAATAAAATGTTGAAAATTCTCTGACATGCTCAGCAATGATACAGAAATTACATATAAACTCTACGGACGTAAAAAATGATTTTTACCCCTTTGGTAGCTAAAAAACATTTTTATCAAAACGAAATTGTACACTTTTCCGCCCTTTAAACAGGATTTAAATTATTTTTTAAGGGTGCATTCCATTGTTATTGATAATTTACTAAAACTACTACTATTAGTAATATTTCCATTCCCCATTAGTTTGTAGTAAAAATTTAGGAAACATTTTTTTGGGAGGTCGCTCTATGTCACCCCCAGTAAAGGGTTGAAACGATTAGTGTTAATTTTTTTGGTTATTTCAACTCTATTAGTTCAATATTATGAAACTATAATAAAAATTGAAAAAAGTTTTTAACGCAATTTTCGCAAAAAATGGGTCAAGTGTAAGAGGTTTTCCACGGGGGAGAAGCGAAAGGGTTAAATAATGCGGTTACCAAAATATCCTTATGCATTGGCATTCTAAAAACTTTTTAACTGTACACATTTTTCAGTAAAATCAATAGAAACGGTGTAAATCAGGAATAAATTCTTAAAGTCCGCCATTTTAGGTCCGCCATTTTCCTAATTCGTAATCAGCTACCCCAAAAACCCCCATTATATGAATTTTAGCCGATTTCCTTGAAAACTTTGAGAGTTATTGAATTGGGGTTGTAAAATGGGGCTGCAACCTTTTAATCCTTCACATCCTGACGCAGCACTAAAAATGTCCATTTCCATTTTTTCCTCAAACTATGCATATTTATTAACACCAAGAAATACTAAACGGACATAAGGCAATAAGTCGAAAATGTTCGTTACGGGCTACCGTACTATTATGAAATAAGGATCGTTTCCAAAAAATGCTGTCTGTCATCATGACTGCATCTACTCTGGGTAAATTGTTTGACTGGGCTTGCAAAAATCCCCTGTCCGTCATCTCTCAATTAAAATAATCTTCAAACTCCACAAAACAGTCAAAACATTACAAGTAATCCTTCTTGAGTAGGTAAAAATACACTTTTTACGCACTTTCACTGTAGTACTGTGCTTTTCTAATGTCATTTCGCCCTTACTTAGTGACTTGCGACATCACACCAATAAGAAACTTGTTTTTAGTCACGTGGTTTAAGCATTTTTTTAAATTCGTGCATCTTCCTCATTATGAATTATTGGTGACCAAGAGACCAACTTACCTTTGTAAACAAATATCATTATTTGTGATAGTCACATTGTTTAATAATTTTCTCCGTTACATAGTGACGAGCAGTAAAAAGCACGGGAACCCGCTGATCAAACAGGCCACTGATTACGACCCCGCCGACGCCCCGAGGCACAAGCGACCGAGGGTTCAGCTACTGGACAACGGGTAAGTATAACCTTTATTTCCTGCTAACAGATCTGTTTCAGATACGCCAGGACGGACCACCACTACCAGAGACATGACGTTTTTCAACCCCAACCCAACCTCCTTGCGGGCGTCGGACAACACACCGTCCGACGCTCGTTGTCCTACCTGCTCCGTGGAGACCGAAAGTGCTAAAAGAAGCACTAGGTCTCCACACTCCCGAGCTACACATCTCATCCTTACCTTTCCGACGATCCGGGGTAGGATATCAATTGATGTCCTACGGACCGGCAGTCAGTCCCAGCCAAAACTCCTAAACCCAACTTGACCGATGACTACCCCCGGGGGTGACAAGCTGGCGAAGAAAGAAGTTGTCAAGACAAGAAGAGCGCCAGAAGAGACCTCAGCCAGCGAGGTTCAACAGCCAGGACCAGGGGAAGTCCGCAGAAAATACCACGACACATCTCACATTTGTGAGCTGGGTCTGGTAGAAGTACGCGGGCCCACCTATCATGAAGGCCGGTCCAGGTCTACAGAGATAATCTAGGTGCAAAGAGTAATAGTCCTACTCGACCCTAGTTATCGAGACCGACATCCAGCCAATGGATATTGGCGCGTGCAGTAAAAAGGTGTAGCAATGATTAATTGATAATGAATTTTAACTCAGGGCGAATTTAATGTCGTTTATATTGCAGATGCAGTAATATAAGAAAAATTACCTAGAATCCTAGGATAACTATTGAGACATATGACCATCCACCGCATTAAATATGCTACAGACTAATGACTTCTTTTCTGGAATAAGCGCATGCGCATTATGCAGTAAGGTCTAGTGAGACAATGCTACCAATTACCAATCCTACAATATGAAATTACGCGGTTAACATTAAGAGGCTACACCCACTTTTAGTGTCATGCACCGTGGCGTTGAGATCTGTAGGTAGCGGAAACGTTACTAAAACTAATAAATATTAACCTAATATAAGTGCCATGACTGGGAAAATTTTGAGGTCATCTCAGTGGTAACTATGACATCCCCAATGACGGAAAATCTACCTAGAAGACACATATAACTGTAAAATAACAAGGGACATAGTAACTACGTCACGATAGAAAGTTTATCGGCGGTTACGCAATAGTTACTCATTCGAGGTTCCCATTGGGAATCTCGAATGAGTAACTATTGCGTAACCGCCGATAATTCCCATTTCAATTACTGTTCTTGTTCTTCTTCATAGCGGCACAATAATAAATCGTGAAATATTGTGCATCCTCTAGCTGGTCAGGACTCCAAATTGTTACTATTACTTTGGTGATAATTAGGTTAACTATAATCAACAACACAACGTGAAAAATGATAAGCCACAGTAGTTTTCTTTGTCTATAATGAAATTTGCAAATCGCGTTAACTCAAGCCAAAAAGGGCACCCGTGAAGCACAATTTTTTTATATATATTACAATACAATTAAACTATAGCATAGTAGCAAAATAAAAGTGTTTCAAGCTTGCATGGGCTCTATGTTAAAATCGCACGCAAAGAGTAAAAAACAGTCCCTTTTTTGAGAAAACCGTGAAATCACTTATTTATATCTGGAAAGTATTTTCTACAAGAAACAGTTGTTTTGGCATTTTTAAAAAAATTTATAAAATGGGCGGTATAGCCTATTTTCAAAATACACTTTTATTTTTAATTAAGTTTTAGAGACCTTAAAATTTTTTCAATAATTTTTTAGGCCGATTTTGTTCATGTGAGTGAATTTGATACTTGAGAGTCGAATGAAAGTCACCAACTTTACAAGCTAAATTAATTATTAATCAATCACTATGACCAACCTCCGCTCTGGCAAAAGGTCCTATTTAGGCCCAATATCAGCAAATTTTTGCCAGTAAACTATACAAATGCCTTTATGAAAATACCGCCAATTGTCAAGGACGTAGATAAGGGAGGTAGAGGTGGTAATTCCTCCCCCCAGAAGGGCTAGAATATAAAAAGTCAGGCTAGAGTTGGAGTGGCTTATCTGCAGATACTTATATTTTTTTTAGTTTTAATGGTTGACAATCCCTAATTAATTGTTATTTTATTCGTTACTAATGACACGATATAGTACTTCCGTGACATTAAAAAAATCTATTTTTAATTATTTTTTTCATATTATTCCCTTGAAATGTATACCTCTCCAGCAATACTGATGACAATGTTGAATTCAACCATTAACTGCACACCAGCAACGACATCCAGCCGCCGCCGCCGCAGGTGCTTTAACGACTAAGGACCAACATGCTCTCGACTATTTATATTACTAGGTAATATTAATTATTGATAATTTAATTACTGTAGGCAATCATTTATGATGGAAGTGATAGATGAGATAGGTTATACAAATTCCAGGTGTATTATTATTTTTATTTTAATTAGATATACTATTCAGTATTTGAAAAACGCAGGAGTGAACTACTACTGTACACCATAAGCCCTTTGGATTAATTTAAGGAAAATTAAAAACTATCTAACAACATTATTTATAAAATCTGTGTGGCAACTCGATGTATTTAGTCTCCCTCGAACCTTAAAAGTACAATTTGAATTAAAATTTGTACTATATTTGACAGACGAGGAGATAATCCTATTCAATAGTTCCTTAACTCTTTATATTATGAAATACAATAAATCTATATTATTAAAACAGCAAGGCCACAGTTTTAAGCTTGGGGGAACTTACTAAAACCCCTGCGGGCAGACCATGAGCAAATATGTTGAAATCCCCACGGCAAACAACGGTAGTCTCCGCCTATTGGCATCGATCCTGCACCCAATCACAGCCCCCAGACACGCCCTGCCTCAGGCTATGCCCCTCGTTCGTTGTCAGAGACGTAGATTACTTGAAGTTTCCAGCTTGCAGATTTTTTATTTGTCCTTTATCTTATGCTCTGTTTTTATTAAACACAGTATTTCATGATTCGTGAATTATACCAGACAATAAAATTCTGGTCATTCAAAAATACTAAAAATAAAAATTGATCTGGTACGGTCGTGAGCAAAAAAAATAGGACAAGTCTTATAACTATATTTTGCTAAAATCTAGCTGTGTACCAGTGGCGGCCCGTGGCTTTTAGCTCTGGATGGGCAGGATGAGGGATAGAACCGAATAATAATGACACTTCTCCACAGAAATTTAGTGAGTGTAAAAATCACGCCCGAAAATGAAACGATTCTCGGCGAAATATCACGACACTGTAAAAGAAAGTGAGGGTGGCAGTGTCCACATCACACGGAGCGCGAGGTCCCATATTTGAATATTATACATTTATTTCATTTACATATTATATTAATTTCACATCTAAAACTGTTAAAATAAAATTAAACATTATTTTAATACTTTTTGGATAATATGGAGACATGTGTTCTAATACATTATACCTTAAAATGCAAAGAAAAATAAAATTATAGTTATAGGTAACTTAACTATATGGTACCGCTGATATGTATTTTAACTTCTTTTTGTTCCTATTTATCAAATTAGAAATTGCTATCATATTTGATATTCATAAGGGATTGATTAATCAATTTTAACACATTAGTTATTTTTCCTGTGTAATATCTTTTCAATTGTGAACATAGTTTATTCAATATTCATATTGCTTATTACAAGTTTTGCTCGGGGATGGCATGCCCACTCTAGGTTGTAAATAGCCTCAGCATGCAAGACGTACGTCTCGTTTTGATATGCATTACAGGCGTATTATGATTGAGCAATGCTTTTCCGCCCTGGTTTGACACTTTCGACAGTATTACGTCCGAGTTCTAAACGGATTCATAAGTGTACCTATGTAGTAAAAATAGTATTATAAATAAAACTAACTTTTTAATTTTAATATTACAATTAATTAACCGCAAAATTTTACCTGATAATTTAATTACAAAAATATATAAAAATATAAATATACCTTTATACTACCGCTTACGTAACTGGGTGGGCACTGCCTACCCTGCCATCCCTGGCGGGCCGCCACTGCTGTGTACATCTAACTTTAATTTTTGTGACATTGTCAGTTAGTTGTCATAATTTATTGCAAGTGTGCAAAAAACTAATATGCCTCATATATGCGATTTAGTTAAATCTGGAGTTATTGCTAAAGCAGAAGATGGATGGTCAATGAGACAAATTGCACTGCGTTATAATATTGACAAAAATTCGGTGCGTAACATTTTAAGAAAGTGGAGAATAGTTAGTTTCTTGTTAAGTAGGATATTCTTTGTCCTTTGATCCAGGATTTCTACTAATCGTACCGTTTATTCTCCACTTTCTTAAAATGTTACACACCAAATTTTTGTTAATGTTATAACGCAGTGCAATTTGTCTCATTAACCATCCATCATTTACTATAGCAATAACTACAGCATTAAAATAAAAAATAAATTAAAAGTGATATCTGTTTTATTTCGGCTACTCATTACATATTCAAATAGAGACATTTACATTAGAAAAAAAGAAGTTGTCCTATTTTTTTTCTGCTCACGACATTAAAATTTGGTGTGTAACATTTTAAAAAAGTGGAGAATAAACGTTGTTAAGCAGGATATCCTTTGTCCTTTGATCCAGTTTAAAACGGTACGATTAGTAAAAATCTTGGATCAAAGGACAAAGGATATCCTGCTTAACAAGAAACTATAACTATTGATATTTCGTTATTGCACCATTTCTATTTAACTTCTATAAGTCTGTTTGGCATAGAATTAAATAACCATATACAATAATAATTAGTAATAATATTTTCCCATGCATTATTTACTATTTCCAGTAATGTTTCGGCATTCCGTGGTCTCACATTTCGTTTTTGGATACTTCTTACGAGTAGTCCCCATACTTCTTCCACACGGTTAAGATCTGGACTATGACTGGGCCAGTTAAGAACATTGATGTTGTTATCTTGAAACCAGTTAGTTACGGTATGAGTAGTATGAACGGAACATATGAACTCATTATTAGGAAACAATTGTGATACAGAAGGGAGCATAATATTTTCTAAAATACTAATATACGTTTCAATATTAAATCGTTCCTCAATATACCACAAAACACCAGAATTACGTGCCGATATCCAAGCCCACATATTGACGGAAAATCTACCACTTCTATCATTGTTAGATATATTTTTCTCATCGAATCAAGTATTCAGAAGGCGGTAAACACGAATACGACTGCTGTGTGTTCACTAGAAAGTTTTTTCGTCTGTAAAGATTACATTGTTCCAAAAATTTACATCATGCGTTAAAAATTCAAGCGCAAATCCTACTCGAGCTTTTTTATATTCAGCTTTAAGTAAGTATGTATCTGTGCTGATGCATGACAGCGTAGCTCCGATTCTCTTAGTCGCCAGCGACCAGTGTACTACTCGATCTAGGAAAATTCGTTTCTTCAGCAGCCTGAATAACTGAGTAAAATGGATTTTCTATTAAAGCGTTTACCAATTGCAAACCTTGTTGTTGAGTTGATATCCTTCGTCGCCCTGATCGAGGATTTCTACTAATCGTATCGTTTATTCTCCACTTTCTTAAAATGTTACACACCGAATTTTTGTCAATATTATAACGCAGTGCAATTTGTCTCATTGACCATCCATCTTCTGCTTTAGCAATAACTCCAGATTTAACTAAATCGCTTATATGAGGCATATTAGTTTTTTGCACACTTGCAATAAATTATGACAACTAACGCTGACAATGTCACAAAAATTAAAGTTAGATGTACACAACTAGATTTTAGCAAAATGCCGTTATAAGACTTGCTCACGACCGTACCTACTTTGTACGCTGCTTACAAACCAACACAACAATATTTTCTAAATCAACAAAATGTACCTTGGGCAAAGCGTACAAAATTTACCTAAACCAGAAAAAGTAAAGTGCTTTAGAAACTTAAATAGGAATATAATAGATATTCCCAGCATGTAGGTTAGACATAAAGTACTTACTACACCTACTTTAAACATAATCAGGGTTACTACGAATCAATTTATTAGAATCGGCGCACGGTGCTTTGTCCGTATTTTCTTTAGTTTTGTGTGGTTTTGTTCATTTATACAGCAATAGAATGGTCAAATGAGAAATTGATTGAATTTGTAGAAGAGTACAGAAAGTTTCCATGTCTGTGGAGGGCTACTGATCCACATTATAAGAACAGAAATAAAAGAGGGGACGCACAGCAGTATTTGGGTGATAGGTACGAACTTGGAACTAGGAAGGCTGTAAATAATAAAATAAAAAGTATTCGGTCGTACTTCTATCGACTTCATGCCGAGGCAAAAAGAAAGAAGAGTGGAGATGACGTGATATTCGAACCGAGCTGGTTCCTATACAAGTACCTATTATTTATTCTGGACGGAAAGGAAAATCGATCAGGCAAGGAAACAGCGCCTTCAAAGAATGAACAGGAGGATCAGTTGTATGAGGTAAGTTTTTATTGGCAAATTGCTAGCTTATCACGTCACGTGTTATCCTAGAAACGTAAAACTTACCTATAAGCTTTGGGACATCCAAAGAAAAACGCTGTTTGATATTAGTAAAATTAAATTATAAAGAATAAGTGACTAATAAAAATTATTCACCATAGCAGAGGCGTAACTATGACAGAGCAAACCAAGGCAGTGCACCGGGGCCCGGAAGACCATGCAAGGGCCCCAGCCGACGCCTGGGTGAGGCTGGTATTAAGATTAGATATTAAGAAAATATAAGGGGGGGGGCAGGGGGGTCAACAATTTTTTGCCCTGGGGCCCCATGACGTCTAGTCTCGCCACTCACACGGAATCATGAAGAAAAATTGCCTCCATGGAAAAAAAAAATTATACTATTTTTAACGAGCAAATGAACCAAAATATTTTTTAAAAACCACTGTTTATTTTCAACAAATCATTTTATTTAATTTTTAATCTGATAACAAAATATGTGAAAATACAAGTTCAATTTTTTTTCATTTTCGATTTTTTTACAAAATAAAAAGCAAAACACCTAACTATGCATGTCTGATAATGGTTAATAACATAACTAACAGTAACTAGGATAATTAGAACAAAAATACGTGTAATTGAAATGAGTTTTTTTATTATAGGAGCGGATTATTTTAGCAACATAAGTTTAAATATAATTATGTTATTCCTTGAGTCATGGGTAATGTAAAATATACTGTAAAGAAAGTGCTACCAAAATCCGCCATATCCTTTTGAGGATTATAAATGAAATTAATAGTTAAAATTAAATAGTGTGGAGGTTGTATAATTTGTTACAAATATACGTCTTGCCAGGGTATACTACCCTCCTCTGACATAAAGTACTCATAAAATTGTTTTCGAATATTTTTTGCTTTTTTGGCATTTCTCCCAATTTTTCCAAATCTTTCATTCCAGTGTCGTTTGCAATTTTCTTTCTCCATCTTCCATTTACTGCATTTCCATCCACGCTAGAATCAAGTGTGCCTGGAGAGCAATAGAGATAAGATAATTCACAACTCCCGTCGTAGAAAATTATGGATGTGAATACAGGCAAGAACCACATACTCAATCGTATTTGTGGTTCAGTAGAATTGGTATTCTAAAAATTCTAAAAACTGATCTCAATAATCCAAATGCATTTTCAACTATGCGGCGAGCTCTTGCCAGTCTATAATCTAATCTTTTAGGGGATCTTCTCGTAAAATCGGTCGCATACGGTTTCATAATATGATTAGTTAATGGAAACGCATCATCGGCAACAAAACGTACGGCAAGGAGGTGTCCATGCCAACCTACAACCAGAAACCTTGGTTTTTGGTTGTGGTAAGTTGAGTAAACCATCTCTTATAGCCCGTGTACAAATAAGTATCAAGAAAAATGCCTCTATCAGACATCCGTCCATGCTTCCCTACATTTACGTATCGAAAACAGTAATTAGCATCGACAAGTGAAAAAGGAACTATACTAAACGTTCCTTTATAGTTGAAGTAGGAACTACCAAAATTGGGAGGGCATTTCAATAATGACGTGCTTCCCATCAAGAGCACCCAGGCAGTGTGGGAAGTTCCACCTGTCGCCAAACTGTTGGACAATATCTAGCCAATTCTTCTGTGATGGGAGCTATAGCAAGAAATTAAATTTTAAAAGCCGCTTACTATTCTGTGCAATAATAAAATGTCGTATTTTAATACAATTTCGAGTTAACAACATTACCATAGTAAAAATATTTTTCATTACAGACTCCAGAAAAGGAAGAACACACTGAGAATCAAAGTAGTACCCAGTTGGAGCAGACCTCGGACTCACTACCACCTACACCAATGAGCCGTCAGGCTGAATCTAGGAAGAATGATGAGGTGACTCTAAAGAAAGATCCATCAAATCCTGCGAATATTGGTAGAAAGTAGTAACATTTGACCAAAAAAAAAAAAAAACAGCCCGTGGAGGAAGCTGTTTCATTACTTCAAAATGTAACACAAAATATTAAGAAAAGAGATCAATTACCCGTTTTTGCTGTGTACGTCGAGAGTAGGATACGTAACATGAAAGAACCTCGGCTACAGGCAGTTGACATCTTTTATTTCTGCTGTAACAATTATTGAAAAATTCTTTTTTGGGTTTCTAGCATATAGCTATGATTCATTCAAAATCCAATATGAAGACTCCTTACATATACTGTTGATCCAATTCTGACCAGCTAGATTGAGTATAATTTCCCCCTTACGGAAATCAACAACAACTCAAAAAAATATAGTTAAAAACCTTCATTACTGTATATCAAAGAAAAACATTTAATGTAAAATAAAGCCTCCC